>CM070607.1:5306903-5626865 GCA_036346395.1 Hsuehochloa calcarea
TACTCCTAGTACTATCTAAATCATCAATCCCCCACGAGCAAGATTTGGATCAAGTTTTTTATTTTGCTAGGTTTTGAACACTCCTTTGGTAAAACCCAAAAAGATCAAATCTTTGACGTGGATCTGGAAGATGTCACTAGGAATAGGTTCCATATATCCTTATGTCTAGTGCATGAGTTTCAATGCTTTATTGTTGCATATTGCATAGTTGAGCTAACGTAGGTCAAGTTGTGAAGAACTTATTCCCGGAGACGATTTCTTTGTTTATTGCTGTGCAGGTGGCTTGTAGGTCAACGACTGTCAACGGTGAGGAGGATCGGGACTAAACTTGGAGATCTGAGGTCCAGAACGATCATGGATGCTAGGTGAGGTCGTGTGACCCAAGCATGGTGCAGAATGGACAAGATGGTTCGAACGGGCAGTTCGTTGTAGCTGGTTGGATCAAGCGGCGCGGGGGTCGGTTCAAGTGCCTCGGAGGTTCCAATGGGATTCGGACGGGAGAGACTTGCCGACATGATGAGAGCCGCTGATCAATCTACACGTGGTGAAGCAGGCGATTGCTTGAACTGTAATGTGTGTGTTTGTCTCCCGTGTGTTTTGGACCTTAACCGGAGCCCATTAAGTGAACTCTCTAAAACCCTAGGCTCTCACTATAAATAGGAAGGGGGAGTTGGAAAAAGCCCCAAGCACTTCATTTGTAAAAACCCTAGTTAGGGTTAGGTTTGGAGAGGAGAGGAGGGGCTAGGTTCTAGAGATGAGATTTATGTGTGTGCTCTTGGATTGAGCTCTTATCCTCCTTGAGAGAGTGGCTTTAACAAGCAACATCTTGAATCAATTAATGGATGTTTGTTCATAGATGAAGTCTCATGTGTTTTCCTCTCTTTTTTGATGATTTTGGTGCTTCCTTGATCTGGTTGCTTTTGGTTGGTCTCTTGACCTCTTGTACCTTGCTATGATGTGTGGGATTACTCCATGTACCATCTAAATTATCAATCCCCCATGAGTAAGATTTGGATCAAATTTTTTAATTTGCTAGGTTTTGAACACTCCTTTGGTAAAACCCAAAAAGATCAAATCTTTGATGTGGATCTAGACGATCGTCACTAGAAATAGGTTCCAGATATCCCCAGGGAGGTGTGTTCCAAATTTGGTCAAGTTTCATCGGTTGAATCAAAAGTTGGACCAATTTTCGTTTTGGTTTCGGGTGGTCTGCAGTGGTTACGGGTGAATCGGTCGACCGATTCCATAACGGGCGTCGCCGCCATGACTTTCGACCGCCCGATTGGCGTCGGTCGACCGGTCTACCTGAGATCAAATCTCCATTTTTGAGTCTTGTGGTTAACGGGATAATCGGATTCAGCACAAGGCTTCCTCTGTGCATTTACTGATCTTCTTAGCTTTCATAGCTATTAGAGAAAAGTGCGTGTTGAATTTGATTAATGCAAAAATTAAGAAAGCGTCTATTCACCCCCTCTAGTCGCCTTTCCGGTCCTACACTTCTGCAGTCCCGTTCGCTAACGCCTTATACTCTGCTTCTGCGCTTGAGCGAGACACTATTGGTTGTTTACATAAACTCCCATGACACAAGATTGGAGCCAAAATATACCACAAAGCGTCCAGCCGACCGACGATCATCTGGACAACCTGCCCACTTCGCATCAGTGAACACACTAAGAAGAGTAGACTTTGATCTCTGTATGTGAAATCCAGTAGTCAAAGTACCTTTCACATAGCGCAGGATTCGTTTGACTACATTCGGATGAATATGAGTAGGATTATGCAGAAATGAACACACCTTATTAACTGCAACTGAAATATATAGTCATGTCAAAGTAAGATAATGCAATGCACCTATAGTGCTTTTGTATCTGAATGTATCATCTGCACTGAGTGCTAAGCCCTGTACCTTGAACAGCTTGTCTATTGTAGACATTGGAGTTGAAAGTGCCTTACAATTCTGCATGTTAACACGATGAAGGAGATCAATGGCATACTTCTTCTAAGTTAGCACTATTCCCCCTCTTGTTATGGCAGTTTCAATCCCAAGAAAATAAATACGGTTGCCAAGATCTTTGATTGCAAAATCTCTAGACAACTGTTGAATGAGTTTCTTTGTTGCTTTGGCACAGGAACTAGCTATGATGATATCGTCCACATATATCAACATATAAATGGTTATACTTGACTGCCTGAGATGAACAGCTATGCATTAGCTTTAGATGGCAAGAATCTCAGTTCTTGAAGATTTTCATTAAGCTGAGAGAACCAAGCATGAGGTGCTTGTTTCAATCTGTATAAATCTTTCTGTAACCTGCACACATACTTTGGATGTCTGTGGTCTTCATAACTGTGAGGTCTTGATATACACTTCTTCCTTCAAAGTTCCATGCAAGAAAGCACTTTGGACATCAATTTGTCATAGATTCCAACTCTTTGACATAGCTACGGAAAATATTAGTCTGATTGTGGCTGGTTTGACAAGAGGGCTAAATGTTTATGAATAATTGATGCCATGACTTTCTGTAAAACCTCGGGCTACAAGCCTGGCTTTGAATCTGTCCACAGTTCCATCTGGCTTCTGCTTGAGCTCAAGAACCCATTTACAACCAACAATATTTTGTCCATGTGGCCTAGGTACAAGCTTCCAGGTCTGATTGTTCTGCTATGCTGAAAACTCTGTCTCGGTTGCTATTTTCCACTATGGTACAATCAGTGCATCCAAATATGAGACAGGTTTAGCAAAAATGGCTTTTCCCTTGAGAGGATATTAAAGGAGTTTGCCAAAACGCACTGATCCTCCTGGGATCATATTCTATTTATAGACTGAATGAATGGCTACAGAGTTACAAGGATCCATGATCCAATCAAGCAAAAACCGTGACGCGGTCATCACGCGACGCTAATTATGGATGCTAATTACTCTACGCTAATGACGCCAATTACTCAATGATGACTGTTATAAACATTACGCATGATTTCTATGATCCGCTCAATCACAACGGGAGGTACTGACGTTGAGATTGCGGCAATTGGCGATGAAAGGAGTTCTTGAGAGTGGCTTTGTCAGACCATCTGCAATTTGATCCTTGGATGAAATGAATTGTACTTCCATAGCCTTGCGAGCTACTTACTCACGAACAAAATGGAAGTCGACTTCAATGTGCTTTGTTCGTGCATGGAACATGGGATTGGTGGTCAGATAAGTAGCTCCAAGATTGTCGCACCAAAGTCGAGGTGGTTTGTGTTGAAATATCCCCAGCTCTTCAACAGTGACTGAACCCATATCATTTCTGCGGTGACATTTGCAATTGCCTTGTATTCAGCTTCGGTGCTCGATCTCGAAACGGTGGCCTGCTTTCGGGAGCTCCATGACACCAAATTTGTGCCTAAGAACACTGCAAATCCCCTGGTAGAATGTCGATCATCTGGGCACCCGGCCCAATCGGCATCAGAAAAACCTGAAAGCATGGTTGTTGCAGACTCTGAATCTTTAGACCATGGTCTACAGTTCCTTTGACAAACCGAAGAATCCTCTTCACAGCTGCCCAATGTGCATCAGTTGGAGACTGGATGTACTGGCAGACTCGATTTACTGCAAATGCAAGATCAGGTCGAGTCATAGTTAAGTATTGTAGGCCACCAACTATGCTTCTGTAACTGAACTGATCTTCTCCTGTCAGTGGTTTTCCCTGATCTCTGAACAATTTCTCAGTAGCAATCATGGGCGTGGAGATTGCTTTACACTTGCCCATGTTAGCTTTCTTAAGCAAGTCAAGAGCATAGAGTTTTTGAGACAATAGAATCCCATTCTTTTCTTGTTTGACTTCAATGCCCAGAAAATACTCTAGAGGCCCCAAGTCTTTAACAGCAAAGTCATCTTTCAGCTTCTGAATCAGTTTGTCTGCAGCTGTGTTAGATGAGCTAACAATGATGATATCATCTACGTAGATCAACATGTACATAATTATTCCACCTTGTCTAAATACAAACAAGGAAGCATCAGCTACTGAACTAAACCCTAAATCCTGCAATTTGCTGGTCAACCGAGAGTGCCAAGCTCGTGGTGCCTGTTTCAACCCATAAAGTGCCTTCTTCAGTTGACAAATATAATTTGGTGGCTTACTGGGATCCACATAACCTGGAGGATGTTGCATATACACCTCTTCCTGAAGAACACCATGCAGGAATGCATTTTGAATGTCTATCATCTCATGCTCCGATACGAGAGATTGCTAATGACAAGATGATTCGAATTGTGGTTGGTTTTACAACTGGACAGTATGTGTCAAGATAGTCCACGCCATATCTCTGTTTGTATCCTTTTGCCACTAGCCGTGCTTTAAATCTGTCAACTGAACCATCTGCTTTTCTTTTCACTTTATAAACCCATCTGTTGTCGATGAGATTGACTCCTTTCTTGCGAGGCACCAGTTCCCATGTGTCATTTCTCAGTAGTGCAGAGTATTCAACATCCATGGCCTTTCTCCATTCAGAGCTAGCCATTGCTTCCTGAAGACTGCATGGCTCTGAAGCTACAGAGACTTTTGTTGTCGGTTTACGATTAATCGAATGATGAATCCACGCGCTTTTTCGGATATCTTATAGTTCCATCAGTGAACTCCTTGGGTTTCACAATATTATTCTGAAGCCTTGTTCTCATTGGATGATGAATGATGCCTTCAGGTGATGAAGATGGATGAGAATCTTCTTCATTTACTCCTGAACCTGAAGCTGAATCATAGGACCTGTCAACTAAAACACCTGCAGGGGATAGACTGGCACTAGAGAGATCACAATTAGCATCAGGATTAGATTGACTATTGCTCATGTTGACATCTTATATTGCTGGTTCAGTTGGACTTAAGAGCTCATTGGTCTGAGGAATAATGAGAGAATTTTATGTGTATTTGGTGTTTTTGGCTAGCAATGGCAGAATAGTAGGATGGTGAGAGGTCTGCGGTGGCAGATAATTTTGAGATGGATGATCTGCAAAGGGAAATACAGACTCATCGAACACTACATCACGAGAAATGTATACTCGACCAGTAGTGCGATCAAAACACTTGTACCCCTTGTGTGTGGGCTCAGAGCCCAAGAAGATGCACTGTTTGGTTCTGAAATTTAGCTTCTTGTCATTGTAAGCACGCAGGTTTGGCCAGCATGCACAACCGAAAACACGAAGCCTAGAATAATCTGGTTGTGTGCCAAGGAGTTTATGTAGAGGAGTGTCATGTTTAATTGTGCGGCTAGGCATTATATTGATCAAGTAGCAGGCTGTGTTGAAAGCATCATCCCAAAATTGAAGTGGCACTTGTGCCTGGGCAAGGAGAGAGAGACCGGTCTCTACAAGATGTCGATGTTTTCTTTCAGCCAGCCCGTTTTGCTGGTGGGTGTGTGGACAGGAGATGCGATGTTCAATGCTAGAGGTTTGAAAATATTTGTGTAAACGATGATACTCTCCTCCCCAATCAGATTGAATTGATCGGATCTTAGAATTCAGCATGTGTTCGACATGCTTCTGAAACTCAAGAAAAACAGGTTCAACATCAAACTTACATTTCAGAAAATAGACCCACACATATCTACTGTAGTCATCGATGAAAGAAACATAGTATTTTGAATTATTAACTGATGGAAGAGCAGGTCCCCAAACATCAGTGTGGATCAACTGCAAAGGAGCAGTAGATACATGTTGTGAAGAACCGAAAGGAAGGCGATGTGATTTCGCCTAGTTGACATGCATTACAAATCAAGGAAGGAGAAACCTTGCTATCTACAGCTATATTATTGTCTTGTAGAATTCTAAGAGTGACTGGTGAAGCTGGATGTCCAAGTCTTTGATGCCATTGTTCTTGAGAAACTCTGGCTGTCAGTAGGGCTTGGCTGTTATTTGGCAAAACATAGAGACCATTTCTACATTTGCCTTTGAGAAGCAGATTCTTCGTAGCTCGATCCTTGACAAAGAAAGAGTTGGGATGAAATTCAACAAAAGCATCATTATCATAAGCTAATTTTCTAACTGAAATCAAGTGCTTGTTGATCTTAGGTGCATATAGGTTATGATTCAAATGGAGAGGACGAGTTAAACCAGTAATAGATGAATGACCAACATGGGAAATAGACAAACCTGCTCCATTGGCCACATGGACTTGATCTCCTCCTGTGTAGCGGTCCTTGGTGGTGAGGCGCTCAAAGATCGTTGGTGATGTGGTCCGTAGCTCCTGTGTCCACGTACTAGTTTGAGTCTACGGAGTACCCGTTGGTGACTATAGCGGCCTGCTTCACGTTGTCGCCACCGCACGACCGATCGGGCGATGCCAAGACCAAGAGCGCCATGATTGGGCTTGTGGCGATCCGCAAAGTGGACCATTGTTGCTGGAGTTGGTGTTGATCGCGCCTTGAGCCGGGCGGTTGAGCACCCACCTTGATTGCGACCGCCGCCGTGGCCACTCCCGCGGTTGGTTCGGCCTCCATTGCCACCAGCACGTCCAGCGGTCCTGTTAACATTATTAACTGAAGATACCTAGACCACTATGCCGTTGTGTTCCTGCCTCATCTCGTAGATGAGCATATGCGCGTATATGTCGCTGATGGAGTAGACGTCAGCGCGCGTGGTGATGCTTGTCACTAGTGAATCGTAGTCAGGACCAAGGCCGCGCAGCATGTACGCGATAAGCTCTTCGTCTTCAAGCCGCTTCCCAATGGCAGCAAGGGTGTCGCCGAGACGCTTGACCTTGCGGAAATAATCCGCAATGTTGAGATCCTTCTTTTGGATCGTGGCGAGCTGCATGCGAATTTGCATGATGCGCGCACGTGAATTGGACGCGAACATCTTCTCCAGAGTGCTCCATGCGTCTCGTGCAGTGGTGACGCCCACCATGGTGCTGAGGACGTCCTCAGTGAGGGAGGAGAGGATGGCGCTGAGCACCAGCTGGTCCTGGTGGTACCAGTTGGTGTATTCTGGATTGACGGCGATTCGCCGTGCGCTCCCTTCAGTTGGCTCGATGGCGATTGTATGACTCAGCGCCGGCAAGGATCCATCGACATAACCGACGAGACCTTGACTCCGAAGATACGGCAAGATTTGTGCCGACCATAGCAGGTAATTCTCCTGCGTGAGTTTCACACTGATCATGTGATTGATCGAGGGCGCAGGCATCGAATTGAGTTGAATGGATGTGGAAGAAGGATAGCTAGTGGCAGATTGTGAGCTGATTGACATGGCGAGTTCTGTGGTTGCGGATCGTAGCTCTGATACCATAAAGGAGTTTGCCAAAACGCACTGATCCTCCTGGGATCATATTCTATTTATAGACTGAATGAATGGCTACAGAGTTACAAGGATCCATGATCCAATCAAGCAGAAACCGTGACACGGTCATCACGCGACGCTAATTATGGATGCTAATTACTCTACGCTAATTACGCCAATTACTCAATGTTGACTGTTACAAACATTCTGCATGATTTCTAACAGATATCTGACTGTGCCGTCATGATATTCCTTGGTCATGATCTTGTTATTTCTCAATCTAGTTTGCACAGGATGTCTCCTGTCTTGACCAATTTCAGAATTAATGTCTGTTGAATCACCTCCTACACTGTCTTCAGACACATTACTTACTGCAAGAACTTTTGCTCCTGTTTCAGTATTGTCAGTAGACAACATGGACATATTATAATTTCTCATATCATCATTCTGTGCTACCGACTCATGAGATGGATAAAACGAGGGAGCAGAAGGAGATGTAAGCACAGGAAAAGATACATTAGATGCAGTATTGTCGATTTTATCAGAATTGACTATACCAGCTGATGAAGCAAAAGGGAAAACAAATTCATCAAATACCACATCACGAGACAAGTAAATTCTTCCTAGAGATCTATGAAGATACTTGTAGCCCTTATGCATACTGCTATATCCCAAGAAGACACGCTGCTTAGACCTGAACTAGAGTTTTCGTGTGTTACATGGTCTGAGATTAGGCCAACAAGCGCAACCAAAGGTCCTAAGCATGTGATAATCTGGAGATATTTTGAAGAGACGATCAAGGGATGTTTGGTTGGCAATGACACAACTTGGCATGTGTTTTATAATAAAACACGCAGTCAGTAATGCTTCATCCCAGAACTTGATTGGAAAAAGGGATTGAACAAGGAGTACTAAGCCGGTCTCTACAATGTGCCGGTGTTTTCTCTCTGCAACTCCATTCTACTAGTGAGTGTGAGGGCATGAGACACGATGTGTGATCCCAATTTTTATCAAAGAACTGATGGAGTTCATGATATTCTCCCCCTAGTCTGTATGCATGGTGCAAATTTTTGTGTGCAACAACCGCTTAACATGACTGAAACTTAAATAATGTATGTTGCACATCAAACTTATTTTTCAACAAATAAATCCATGTGAACTTACTGTATTCATCTAAGAAACTCACATAATACTTGAAGCCTCCTATTCAATTAATGGCAGGTCCCCATACATCAAAGTGGACAAGCTCAAGAGGAGAAGTAGTTACCCAAGTAGAATTATTTTACCCAAGTATAATTATTTTAAGGTAGCTGATGAACTTTGTCTTGTTGACAAGCATCACACACTAAAAAAAACCCTAATAGGACCACTAACTAGCTTATTTGAAGACTGGATTGAACTACTGAAGATGAAGGATGACCAAGTCTTCTGTGCCATTGATCGGGATAAATATTGACACTAGAGAAGCCTTGTTGACATGCCCTTGATTACTTTGTGGAAGAAATAGGATAGAGCCCCCTCTACTTCTACCATGTAGAAGAATTTTCTTTGTGGTTCGATCCTTGACAAAGAAAGAATCATGGTGAAATTCAAAAAAAGGTATTGTTATATGTAGCTAGTTTGTGGACTGAAAGAAGGTGTTTATTCATTTGTGGAACATGCAGAACGTTACTAAGAGTTAGAGACTTAGATGAGCCTAAAATAGAAGAATGGCCGATATAAGAAATTGTCAAACCTAAGCCATTTGTCACTCGAACTTGGTCATTGTTGTTTTAGCGCTCCCGAACTGTGAGTCTGTGGAGATCGCTGGTTAGGTAGTCTATTGTGCCCGTGTCTGCATACCAGTTGTGTTGGTGATATGCCCTAGAGACAATCATAAAGATAATTGTATCACATCTATGTTTATAAGTTATAAAATAAATGTTATTATGTTCCTTTGATGAATTATCATTTATAAAGATTAACAAGTATGTGACTTGTTGGTGAATCTCTTTAACTTATATGATGTCATTCTAAATGTGTCTTTGGTCGGATGTTACTAGTCGGAACACTAGTGACTTATCGACCAACACATTATTGATTGATGGCCATGTTTCACTCGTCATGGATATAGGGATATCTGTAACACCCCAGCCCAATATGAGCCTGGAATGCTACTAAAATAGCAAGTCAATAATTTAAAATCTAAGACATTACACTAAATTTCGACATAACCTCCTTTGTATAGTTAACCATACAGGAGATTGTATCAATTATCAATCGCATAAACAAATATTTTAGACTTCCAACTTGAATCATAAACATAAAAGACTTCAAAATACCATAATTAACTCCATTATAAAATAATAGAAGCATGATGGCATATCCAATAAAACATCCTAATAGTTTGCTCAAATGTGAATTCAGAGTCCAAATTTATTCATTCATGAAAGTTCGTGGAAGTGTGCAACAAATCATATCACTAGCTCTTCCCATGCATGACATCCACGCAACAGTTATCTAAAATACAAACAAACAGTAAGGGTGAGTCAATAATACAATTTACAACTTTATCATAGTCAATCAATCTCATTAACCATCTCAAGAATAGCTCATATGTTATATGCAATGCAAATGCCAACAGATGCATCTTTTCTTTTCTCTTTGTATTTACCGATAATGCGGAGTATGCATCCATCAATGCATACCCATGCCTGTGCCTTCTAGCACAGGAACCACAAGCCTACACACCACGAGTGTAGGGACCATAAGCCCGTCCAACCATGACGGGGACCTCAAATCAATACTTGGCCTCCACATGGCTAAGCCTCAAGGATAACAATATGATGCATATGTAACAATTCAACGGTGATATTCATGAGTAAGGATCCAACATAAACATGTAACAATTTAGCGGTGTCATTCATGAGTAAAGACATAATCACAATACAAATGTCCAAGCATTCACCACAACAATTGTACCGACTAATTTCACTTGCCTTAACCATGCGGAGATTGATGACACGGAGAGGGCGCTGCCCCCGGAACCAACCCACCACCTGAACATTTTTGACAACCTTAATAAGAGAACAATTCTAGACAAAGTATTGCTAGAAATAAATATACAATAACTATGCTCCCTAGCGCAACCCAAAACGCCAACTCCTATGAATATCGGTCTGTTCCAGAACAGGACAGTCTCCTTCTAAAAATCATAACTTTTTGTAGGTTTATCCAAAAATAGTGATCTTTGATCCTCTGGAAATCTTAACAAATTCCCCACAATAACCTAGTAGGTGAGATTTCCAGATTCTGTCATCCTCTACCCCTACTAAATAGATTACTCAAACTACTAAATCTCGTTAGAGGTTCTGGACAACGAGACTAAAACTTACGTAACTTCCAGTACAGACATTCAAAAAATATGATTTTTAGCTCTCTGGAAATATTATGACAATACCGACAACTTTTGTGTTGGTACAATCCTATAAAAAAATAACTATCTAATTCCTAATAACCAGTTACTACAATCTGTCAGAATCCCGACAGAATATCAGTACGATAACACTGTAAAATACATAACTTTAGATCAACATCTCCAAATTACATGATCTAGGACTATTTGGAAAGCTAACGACGTTACCTATAAATCTCTAGGAGATATCTAGATCAAATTTCGTAGATAACAACCCTAAAACTATCACGCACTACAGACTGCCAGAAATCAATCTATTACCGAAATCGCCTAATCACAAAACTACAAAGCTAATCAAACGGGATTGAGAGGGTTACCCTTGGAGAACCCACTAAAGAATGCAAGAACCACCATGTGATCCCTCTCCCTTCTCTTCTCCCCTCTTCCCCCTTCCTTCTCTCCCTTCCTTCCTCTTGGCCGGCCACCACCAATGGGGGTTCTTTCCCTTCTTCTTAACCGGCAGCAGGGAAGCTTACCTGGGGGAGGAACAGCAGCAAGGGCACTGGTCAAGGAGGGAGGAGGGTTTCCTTTAAGTGGTCACCGCCTTCCCCTTGGCGAATGTGGGCCAAAAGCCCACAGCCCAGGTTGTCTGAGACATGCAAAACCCCCCTGAAACATATGAAAAATCCATTCTCTCTAATTGATCTCCCTCCCTAAAGTTTTTCTTTTCACTTAGATAAAATTAGGGTGTTACAATATCGAATCAATAATGTGAACACATGTTAGAGAATATGTTGTTGGATTGATCCACCTTGATACACTGTTGATATTGTTATGATTTTATGTGTCATTAGTTAGTCTCAAGCAATGATGGTGTATAATCCTTAGACATGATATCAACATGGTTTCCTACATGTGTAATAGTACACTTAGGTTGCCAAACGCTACTCAGAACTAGGTAGTTATAAAGGTAGCTTTGTGTATGCTATGAAACATGCGAGGGATGTGACTGGTCGGATATGATATTTGCCCTCCTAACATAACAGGAGAGATATATCAGGGCCTATCGATGTGGTCGAAAAAACAAAGGGCATGGCCGTGCCACTAGTGATGGAAGAGTCGACCATATGAAGTTATCTGTCACTTGATCGAGAAAGTATTGAACAGTTCATATATAACCAAATATCTCACCTGGAGTTCAACCAAATATTGTGAGGTAAGGGAGAATATGAAAGCGATCGCTCATTCCACCGATACGGTGGCTATTGAAGATACAGATCGGTCATAAACCGTCGAACTAGATCACTAATCGGTCGACAAACCGGACGTAAGGAGTTACAAAGTGGTCATGACTAAACAGGAACTAGTCGTTTGGAGAAACGAGCTGGTCGTAAGTAATAAGGACATGACCGCAGATCATATTACATAAGGTTCGTTTGATATAATATTTTATGTGTGTTCTGAAATTGTTATGTCTTGCTAGGAACCGCAAATAACTCGTGGTCAGAAAGGAGTTTCTAAGTCGCAACTGATTATGCATGAACACATAGGGTCACACACTTAATGGGTTGGAACAAACGAGTTCGAATAAGATCTACTATGAGCTCTTTATAAAGGGGTGCATGAGGCTATTGGTACGTAAGAGAGTTTCTCCACCAAAACCCTAGCCGCCATCTTTTCAAAGGCCCTACCGTGCGCGTTGGTGCTAGCACACTAGCGAACGATGTTCCACCCCTGGGCATGTGGATACCGTAGAGGCACTACTGCGATTGCTACTGCACTAATCGAGAACGACCCGCGACTGTAACATCCTAATTTTTTGAGCTTTTAAAAATCTTTTATTTGTTAGTAGCTGGAAAATTCACAATTTGGATTTTATTTGAATTTTAATTAAAGCTTAATATGGACTTTTAGCATCAAAACAATTTAACATGATTAATTTCAATATCAACAATTATCAAAACTATTTTATTTGGATTCTATGTGCTTGGATATATTTTCTATATTTTTCTAGAATTTTTCTAAGTTATTTGTTATTTGGATTTTTTTTGGTATTTTCTAAAAAGAAAAATCTATTAATATCTTAGAATAGTAACCAAACCGAATCTCTTTGGCCCGGTCTTCTTTTCTTTGCTGCTGGCTCGCTGCGGCCCATTCAAGCGCCCAAGTCGACCACTCGCCACGCCGCTCAATCTCGCTACAGTGGGTCCCACGCCTCCGCTGCCTCCGTGTCGCCTTCAACCTCGAGCCCGAGTTGTGTCCGCCATTAACGCTTTCTTCGATCTTTGTCCGACAACGAGCAATCGACCAAGAACTACCATGCCTATATCATCATTCAAATCCCTATCTCTCCGCAATCGAATTGATATTGTATCCTTCCAAATTTTGTTCAAATCTCCTTATCCCTTTTGGTTCCGAATTGACTCGCCACCAACACGCCTCCGACTCGCCGCCTCTATAAATAGGACCCCGAGGATCGCATCTTGCACACTCGTCCAGAACCCCCGAGTCTCCACCCCTCTGAAACCCTAGCGCCGCCGCAAGTTGGAGTTTTAGGGTTTTGGCCAAAGCTTTTCGTTTTTTGAATTACACCACTGTCATCGCCACCTCATCGACGTTGACTGCTCCGCTGAGTAAACCGTCGTCCAGTCTACCTCCAGAACCCTTCCCCGCTGCCAGAGCGTCACCGGAGCCTTTGTCTGACAATACCCGGTTCTTCTTCGCCGCTTCGAGCTCGCCGCCGGCCACCACTGTCCACCCCGATCAACAGCAAGAGTACCAACGAGTTCGCATTAGCATCCTCTACGTGTTGGTACCACTCACTGCCGGCGAGCCACCGCCGTTCACTGGTTGCCAACGGGCGCAGAGGCGCCTCGCTGTCAAACTGACGCAACAGTCCACGTTGGCATCCATCTCAGCGTCTCTGCTGATGTGTCGCGTGCGTGGCGCCATATTAGCACCCACGTATTCATACATGTGGTAGTCCACCCAAACCCGAGATCCGTTAGCCCGTTGTAGGATCAAGGATAACCGATTAGATGGGGGTGAATAGGAGGTTTTTTAAAACTAATTAACAATTTTAAACTTTAAGCAAGATAGTCCTATCAAAGCTTCCAAGCACAATAAAGATGGTAAAACTATTATGCTTCTAGAGACAAATAAGAGCTAATGTCAATATTAGATACACTCCTAGCTAAGCAAAACAAGCACACTAGAATTGCTAGAAATGTAAGTGTGAAATAGTAAAGACAAGAATTAACCACAATGAAGACAAAGAAAATTTTCCCGTTGTATCGAAGATTTGTCGGTCTTCACTAACCCACGTTGAGGAATCTTGAATTAATCAAGCCGGCTCCACAAATTAAGCCTTCCCACAATTTCACTAGTGGTTATTCTTCCTACGCTCCGGAGATGGCGAGCCGCTTCACAATCTTCTTGAAGAGATCACCGCGCAAACTCCCGCCAAGCCGTCTAGGTGTCGACAAACACCAAGAGTAATGAATCGCAATCTTCACTCGGTGGCAATCAAGTGCTAAGGATCAATCTAGAATGGATGCACTTGAGTTTTGCTCAACCACCTCACAATGAATGCAATAAGTGTGTATGAGGTGTAGAGAGAATGCTCTTGGCTCAAAGATGTTAAATGAAGTCTCTTTTTTTCTATCCTTGAGTAGGTGGGAGTATTTATAACCCTCCCCCCCCCCTCTCCCACAAACAAATATGACTGTTGGAGGCAAATTACAAAAAAAAAATTAGCACAAGTGGTAGTACCGCCATTATATGGCCGGTACTATCGCACCTCTAAAAATGCACAGTAATGGCTAGCGCAGACGCATTAATTGCTTCTGAAAGAGCCATTTGAAATTCGGAGCGGTACTACCACCGTTGATCAAGCGGTAGTTCTACTTATAGGTCATATCGGCACGTGGGTAGTGCTACCGCTTCACTTTGTGGTCCGTAAGAGTCCTTTCGAAAAAAAAATGTACCGCTGTCTATATTTTGAAATATCCAAGCTACAGTAGTTCCGCTCATGATGCGGTAGTTTCACTAAGAAAACTCCAGAACTACCGTTCACCAGGTGGACAACTGAGATAAAAGGTGTCGTTCTATAAAAAATGTACCACCAACTAGTTTTAGGTACGACCGGGTTGCGGTAGTACCACACCACTATCCGGTCATATCATGCAAAAGGTAGTACCGCCAACAAAACATCGGTACTATCGATTATTCTGAGAAAAAACACAGTTGGCTTTCCAAACAAACTCTAAATGCATGCATGATCCTAAATTGATCCAGATTGTACAAGAATATGTTATCATGCTACTAGTCACGATCCCTCTTAATAGTACAACATTTAAACTAAAATCTGGCCTTCCATCCTTTTCTCCTTAGACCGGTAAAAACAAAAAGGATCCTAGACTACTTGTACCTTGTCTTTGAATCATATTGATCTTCATGTTGACCTTTAGCTTGCATGTCCAGATTGTTGTATTCATCACTGAGAGCAAACCTTGTAAATACTCAATAAATATGTTAGTCCCATATTCATATATTGTCATTAATTACCAAAATAATTTTTAGGGACCTAGATGCTTTCAATCTCTCCCTTTTTGGTAATTGATGACAGCCCAATCAAATTGTGAGAAAGATATAGTTTTGAATAAACCACTTGTTATGAAATAAGTTGTATATTCTTGTTGTGACTAAACAAAATAATTCTTACAATAAGCTCAAACGAGTATGATAATTATTTGCTTGTTAAGATCATTCCAAAGAAAGCTCTCCCTAAACATGTTCATATAATCGAAGAGAATTTGCAAGCACATGTAAATATTTTTGAGTAAAAATTTAGTAGAGTTTCTTTTGCTTGTTGAAACTAGAGAAATTATAAGATCAAGATTTCAAATCACAGAGAGCACCAAGTTCATTCATAGAGAGTACCAAGTTTAAAAATCATAACGACATAAGAACATAATACCATAACAAAGTTTAAACTATACTATTACAAGAACACAAATTTCAATTATTAACCAAAATATGTTCAACATAGAATATATTAGAGACAGTAACCTAGTCTTCTTGACTCCCCTTTAATCTTTCAATGCTTTCACCTCCTCCTAACTACTCCCCCTTTGGCATCAAGATACCAAAAAGGTCACTCGGCGGGATCTTGAGGACCCCTTAGAGGTGTGTTGAGGCAACGTCTTCCATAGCAATTTGGAGTTAATATAGCTTGCTCAAGAGCTGTCACACTCTCCGTCAAAGCAGCCAATCTATTGTTGGTTTCAGATCAAAATTCTTGTTGGGAGTTTCTCATATCTTGCTGAGTATTCTAAATTTTCAGAATATCTTCATAAATTTGAGAGAGAAAAACTTAGCCTTCTTCTTGAGTATCTTGCCTTTGAGCATCTTGCCTTTGAGGAGCTTCAGGATGAATATCTCTAGGAATAGGAGAACCCTCACGTGGCTTGTATGGCTTGTGAACTGATCTCAAGCCTTCACAATATCCAGTCTTTCAAATGATTAAAGTCATGATATATGGAGCATAGTTTATTCTTTTGACTCAATCATTCTTAGTAGAGGCAATCTCCCTAAGGATTACATCTACCACATCAAATTTTCTCCTATGCATAATATTATCTATTATATTGCATATAATTGCTTGATTATCTCCTCATCATAGTCGCACTTGAGTGTGACTAGGTCATGAATACCGGCTCTTTGAAAAAGCCAATATGTCCCTTCATACTTGTCCAGGAACTTAAGATGCTGCCAATTTACCCACTTATGGTCAGCAAACTATCTATTGGGTCCATACATCTACTCATAAATCAATTCCTAGAAACTGGTGCGAAACTTAGGACTTTGAGATGACCTTGGAAGAACAAACTGATTTTTGTGACGCATTGTAGCATATTCATCTGCAGTGATAGTTCTTAAATTGATTTGCTGCTCAACAGGTTCTCCCATTTCTTCATCAGATGTTGTTGCTTCTTCAATTTCTGCCTCAGATGAGCTCTCCTCAATTTCTGAGTCATTGGATGCATGACTTTTGCCTCTATCTTCTCTTCTCTTTCGTCGTTCCTCTGGAATTTCTTCAGTGGGATCATGAGCAGGAGCTACAGGTGGTTGAGAGGAAGATGAGGTTTGACCTCTTGGACGACCATAGGACTTGCGAGTGGCGATCCTTGTCCTTAGCATCTTCAAACAAAGAGGATAGATAACAAAGATAACAAGAGATCAAACAAAATAGATTTAATTTTGAATGGAATGAGCTTTCTGTTTTGTTAAGAAAATTGGTAGTACCGGCGTTCAAGTGACGGTAGTAATGGTTGTGAAGTACCGCCGCTCACAAAGTTAGTACTACCGCACCCCGATAGTTCCGCGCACGACGAGCGGTAGTACCGCTTTCCAAGAACACGTTTTATGGCACGACATTGCTTGGATTTTTGGTGTCCTCTAATGGATTGAATCCATGGAATGAATACACAAACGTCACAAGACACTAGGTTTGCCCGAGAAAAACGCATTCAATCATTCACATTCTCAACTAACCCTAATTGTGACCTAGGGTTTGAAGGAAAGGCAAAAAGAGAGATTTTAAGATCGTTACCTTAAGATTCGAAGGAGTGATACCCTAAGGATGCAAGAGATCAACAGGTATCGTCGAAAAACTGAAGGGATTTGAAGATTTTTGAGGAAATTTGAGAGTCTCTCAGTGAGAGAGAGAGAGAGAGGAGCTGAGAAAGAGAGGTGCGATAGGTGTGCAGAAGAACCGCTTCGGGAGAGAGGTGAAAAAGTAAAGACCCAGTTTCCATTTGCGAGTAGACGTTGATACATCGGGGACTTTTGAAGAAGAAGGGGTGCACCAAGATCTAGACCAGAACCTAGACCTATTCCAAGGAAAATTATACTATTGATCATATTGAACCCAGCTTTTTATTGCATTCTATTTCAAGTATTTATTTAAATACTTTTGGGTTTAGTTATTAATTTAATTTGTTACATCCACTTTGTCTATTGTTATGCTATGATCTTTTATCACCCTAGGTTGGTTCATTATTAGTTGGTATTATCGTAGCACCAACGTGGGTTGGTTAGATACGAGTAGATTGCTTAGTCATGCTACGAGTCATCATTTCATATGAGTTGCAAATATAAATGTGACTAAGTGATTATGGAACTTTGTGTAAAACTATGTGCGCTGTGTGCTATTACTCGTTGATGGCATGCATGTGTTGCACTTAACCAACAGGGTAGGAAAAGATTTACACTGAGGCAAGTGGTGGATACTGTGTGATATGGCGGAAGTTGTGTGCATGGGAATATTGGTCTGTATGACATTAGTTAGAAATTGAAAGTCTTGCCTTGGTCAATTAAGGACTTAACTTTGTGCGTCATTGAATTGGACCTTCCGTACAACCACATGTCTGATGGGACGAGCCTAACTTAGTAGGTTATGGATTCTTTACATTGACAACTCAGGTTGTAGGTTAGACTGTGTGCCAGGGTGGAAGTGTGAGTCTCGCATCGCGTGACGGTTCGCCGCTTTCCTGTCCAACAGTATGTGTTGTACCAAGAGCTGTGTGCATAATTTGGACAGTAGTAAAGCACATCGGGAGTGTCAATAATTGAGATGAAGTTTCTAAAAGGTTTTGTTACGATTAGTGCTAGCTACATTGATTATATCATGTGGGTAAAGTGTGCAACCTCTGCAGAGTGTTAATCAATCTATTCGAATAGTTGTGTCTGCGGTCATGGACATGCTCGGGGATTTCACACGAGGGTTAGATTTTTATAAAATATTTAGGAAGGGAGCTGTGTGATCTAAGTCATATGGTTGTGTGAATAACTTGTTTAGACTTTGTGTTCTTTGTGAAAACAACTGATAAAATGAATATCGTTTATTTGTTTACATCATGTTTCAATCTATTATTCGTATTCAACTGCAAATGTTGCTTTTATGCACAAGAACCACAGAAGCCATTCCCTTTAGAACAAGCATGCATTTATACATTGCATTATATGGTATGACTTACGAGTACGGTTGTGTACTTATGCTTGTTACAAACATTCAACAGAAGTGGAGGAGTCATCGCCCGCCTTTGAGGAGGAGTTCTACGAAGGTGCTGATTGTTAAGGTCTTGATCCCAGTTGATTGCCTGTTGTGAATTGATGGGATTCCGCTGGAGTTTAATTTTATCCCGCTGTTGCTATTTTATTTATTGTCAGCCCTGCGAGGCTTAATAAATGTAAACTCGACCATAAGGTCAAAACCATTATGTTATTCAAATTACTCGTTTATGCTATTATTCATCTTATGTGGATCGATATTCATCTATGTTGATACTATGTGCACTAGCGTGATCTTGGACTAGTGCATTATACACAAAGGGTCCAGAATTGCATTTTTTGATCCCGACAACGACCTACGCAAGAAATGTGATAGATTGCTGGAGGAGACGATCGGTGCTGAGGACATTGGATTATCGACTACGACCACTACATCGACGTGCTCGATGTTGGATTTGGCTGCTCTAACTCTTCTTTTGCTGCACTACACGACTAATGGTAATTATCTATAATTTCTTGCTTGCATGGTTTCTTGGTTTACGTGGTAGAATTTTTTGAATTGTCAGCTAGTGTAGCCTACTCGTATTCCTTCAAGTTGGTGTCGACAACATACGATCCAGTTGTCGTTGTTGCACCAACTCACTTGTCTTCATATTGATATGAGTGATCGAAGCGGTGATAGCATTGTAGTGCTCCATGGCCATACTTGCCACATAACTAATAAGTCGGCTTATTTCCTCCTCCTTGGCCATTGTCACCATGACTTGATTAGCCACGGCCATGACTACGGTTGGATGCTTCTGGACGAGGGCCGTTGTTCATGTTCTGGTCACGATTGATGTTGTTACGCATGGCATTGTTGGCAGGAGATCTGATCTGCACATTAGCATTATTTTGCTCCATGCGAAGCTCGTAGCTAAGGAGGTGAGCATACATCTCTATCAAAATAAACAAATCTGTACGCATTGTTATAGATGTAACAAAGAGCATCATACTCATGCCCCAAGCCTATCAATATGTGTGAGATAATCTCCTCACCAGAGAGTGGATGTCCAATGGATGCCATGATGTCAGCCAAACCTTTCATCTTGCGAAGGTAATCGGTGGATGACACTTTCTTTTTTCCTAAGATTCGCCAATTGAAAATGTATTGCAACTCACTGTTATTTTCGTATTAATAGCTATGCTCACGTTTGCTTTGAGTTAGCCATAAGTCATAGGTCGATGATGAACAACACATATGTTGGGATACGAGTAAGTTATACTAGAGCATAATTGAAAATTATACCATATAAAACAAAAAGCTATCCAAGCAAGAGATCATATATCGTTACCACTAGACGCGCAGTGCAGTGAAAGAAGAGTTGGAGCAGTCTAGTCCAACGTCGCGAGCGTCGATACAGTGGTCGTAATCGATCGTCTAATGTACTTGGTCGCCTATCGTATCCTCCAACAGCCTCTCGAGTTCACTACGTAATTGATACGACGATGAAGTACGTCCTGTGATATGCCAATCATGCTACACAAAAACACATGCGTGACCTCCGCCCCTCCGCGGCTAAGGAACGTTGCATTGCATTGCATTGCATCACATCGAGACAGACAAAAGCAAAAAGAATCGCAAGATCGGGCCTCGATTGATTGTTTGGACGAGGCAGCCTCGCGTCAGTGGTTTGCCAGCTGGCTACCCCATCAATCGTCGCCTCATCGGTGGTGGCGGAGCGGCCTGGCTGGAAGCACAAGGACGCGCGAACCACCACTACTACTACTGAACTACTACTACTACTGAAATACCGAATGCAAGATGAACTACTCATTCGCGGAATGAGTGGACATAACGAAACCCAGCAACGTGCTACTCTCCGTCACCGGTACACGCTACGGTGTCGGTGTCGGTGTCGGTGTCGGTGTCAGTCATGACCCACCGCCCACCGGAGCTGTGGAGCAGGAGTCCCTACGTGCAGAAACACAGTTACTCAGCTGTACCACGGGCACTAAAAATGCTACCAGAATATGTTGGTGCTGAACCAGCCCCATACGCCTTTCATCTTCAGGAAGCGGATCAATTGCAAGGGAATCAAGAAACAGAACTACACATCTCTCTCTCTCTCTCTCTCTCTCTCTCTCTCTCTCTCTCTCTCTCTCAATTGTGAGTTTGTGACTTGTGAGTCTACACCAGTATTAGATCTGTGTGATCAATCGCGTGATGCAATTAGGGATGAAAATGGATTCAGATTGTCTGATTTTTTTCGGATAATTTTCGGATCGAAAACAAATTCGAATTTTTTTATATCAGAAACGAAAACGAATACGGTAGCCATGCAATCCGGTGGATACGGACACGAATACGGATTATCCGGATAAGATCAAGTGCGGATATCCGGATTTCGGTCCAAAAGAGAAAATGAGATTTTAATTGATTTTCGAATTTCAGAAAATGCAACAAATCAAATAGCCTTTTAGAAAATAGCAAATAGAGTGTAAATTTTTTTAGAAAAAATCACAAAAAAATCCTTGAATTATTTTGAACTTAATAAGATTAATTCCAAGTTAAAGTTGGTTTTTATTTTTGCACATAAATTATTTTTAATTTATGAAAGTAGGAAAAACATTTTTAAAATCCAGAAAATTCAAGAAATTAATTATTTTTTCATTTTCACTTTAAATCCAATAAAATCCCATAAATCTCAATAATTTTTATTTTTGACATTGAAAACTATGAAATTAAATAATTGACTATATTTTTTATTATTTTCTTTTCAACGAAGAAAACTCTTTTAAATCTTAAAATATCCAATAAAATAATAATTTTATTTTTGATAACATATTTTGGGATGTTACAGTCATTTATGTATAGATTAATCATCCAGCCTGATCAATGTTAGTGTGAACTAAGTTTTATGTATATGATGAACTAAGTGTGAATATGTGATGACTTGTGATTTTATGAGTTATGACTTATGAGCTAAATATGGTAAACTAAGTGTTATTTTTGTGATGAACGAGCTAAATATCGTAAACTAAGTATTATTTTTGTGATGAACTAGTTAATGCAGCTTGCTAGTGCCAATGTTATGTGTGGTTGCTGAAAATATGAACAATTCATGAATATTTGCATCAAATAAACTAGTTATATATTTTCGTTAATTTCTGGCATACAATCTAAGGGGTTTTTATGTTCCGAAAAATATTCGCGACCGTATTTGTTTCAATTCGTATTCGCTCTGTATTCGATATTATTCGTATCTGAAATATTCGTATTTGTATTCGGGTCCGAAAAAATAAAAACAAATATAGTAGAACTATTATCCGTCCGTATCCAAACCGTTTTCACCCCTAAATGCAATGAACCAATCAGCTGAAATTCCTATTCCCAGTATTTCTTCGAAGGGACGGTTAGCTTAGCTGGTTAATGACCAACCAATCAAGGATGGCTTGCTTGTTAACCAAACCATTAGCATGCACGGCTGCACTAGCCCAACCACTGAAAATAAGAGCACGGCGTCGCGTCACCGACCGGTTGTCTCCGCAGTCCGCGGACCCCACACGCCAGCTTCACAGCCCCCACCCACCGGCCTCCGCTGCCGTCACTGTCGACCACCTCCCTCTCCTCGTCGCTTCCAAGCCAAGCCGAAAAGCCAAAAAGCCAACGAGCCGCGCGACGCCAACCACCAACCAGTCCACTACTCCTACATTCCCACACTCCCACACCACACTGGTACCTCACCGCTTCCCCCTATAATTACTAGCGGCGGAGCGGGAGGGAACCCTAACCGTCGCGGCCACCGACGACGAAGACGCGAAGCGAGGGGAGGGCCATGGCGAGCAGCGGCGAGGGGAAGGGCCGCGGCGCTGCGGGGCACCAGTACGCATCGTACGGCGGATACGACGCCGCGGAGGAGCGGCGCTGGTGGCCGTGGCTCGTGCCCACGGTGCTCGTCGCCTGCGTTGTGGTGTTCTTCGTCGAGATGTTCATCAACGATTGCCCCGTCACGGAGCCCCTCGGCGACGCCTGCGTCGCCAGGTTCCTCCGACGGTTCGCCTTCCAACCGCTCCGCGAGAACCCCCTCCTCGGCCCCTCCTCCGCGACGTACGTCTCATGGTCTCATGATTGGCTTCAAATTTCGCCGAATTGCTGGATTTGATGTGAAATTGGGAGTGAAAAGCGGGGTTTTTAGGGGGTTTTGGTCTGGAGTTCGTGTCGTTTCAAGGGGGAATTGGAGGTTCTGTTGTGTTTAGTGTGGATTTGAAGCGAAAGCTGGTAGTTTGTCTAGCTTTCAAGTGTCATCGCTAGTAAATGTCTGAGCTTTTGTACTCATCGGAATTTTTTAGCTGGTGGTTTGGAAGTGGGGGAGATTGTGCATTGGCGACTATTTAGATCTTTATTGCTGCTGCCTTAAGATGGCGGTGACCGGTGAGCAAAAACATTATGAACTGTTGCAAATGAGACCCCTTGTAGCATGTAGATTTCTACTGAAGTATTTTGATTTAGCTTTAGAGCAATGCAAATACCTGGAACAATTCGAGTGGCAATGGAATCTTTTATTCCTCTAAGATTCGTCTTCTAGTGTCTACGTCGCTTACAGACAGTTTAAAATTATAGTTGTGATAGGTACACTAGTATGTTTCTGAGTTATAGTTGGCAATTAGGTGACCAGGTTATGTTGCCCTCATTGGCTTTTGTATTTGTACTACCTCTTGCAATCATGGTAGGTGTGGACCTTTTTTCCTCTCTCTTGACCTATAAAACAATATCTCTTTCGCTGTAAAAAGTGATTTTTGTATGTTCTAGTTCACGAATTCTATCACGTGGAAAAGTTTGTAAGGGACTAATTGTCTTAATTACAATGTACTGCATTGTATAACACATGGTATAGTTTTCTTCATCTTGAAAGTGTCCTAACAAAAGGTTCCACTCCATTGTGCAGTTTGGAGAAGATGGGAGCTCTTAACTGGGCCAAAGTTGTTCATCAGCACCAAGGGTGGCGCCTCATTAGCTGTATCTGGCTCCATGCTGGTCTAGTCCACTTGATTGTCAACATGCTAAGCTTGTTATTCATTGGAATCCGCCTTGAGCAGCAATTTGGGTTTGGTATGCTTCTTAAAAGTACTGCATTGGTTCATTTTGCCATTGCCACAGTATTGTCAATCTATTTCGGTTGAAGTACATCAGTTGGCTATCTTTATCTGTTGTTTTGTAACACTAGTCCCTCTTTTGTGCAATGTACTTCATGTTTTAACTTTTAAGCATTAGAATTCTCTGAGCTGGTTATGCCTTAGTACTTGTAGCACTTGTGGAAACTGACGTCAGTCTGAATTAAGTAGATCCAGAGAATTGATACCATACCTCATCTCTGTGTTGGAGCCGTTTGGCTAGTTAGCTTGCTATATATATCATTTTGTTGCCGTTACAACAGAAGGCCATTGCTACAAATATGAGCATGACTTATAGAGTTAGTTTCGTGTACTTCATTTAAGAACTAGTCAGGTCTACAAATGTGGGTGGTCTTTTTGGACTCATTTCCTTCATATGTCATTATTAGTATTAGAGTTAGATAAGAGTCTAAGTCGTGTGCGAGTCTAAGAGTCCAAGTCGTGTGTGAGTCGGATTGTAATATTTAACACTATAAAATATAAGTGAAGGGTGTGAGGGTCCTAAGAGCATCTATAGTGTGGCTTTAGAAGGGGGTCTTAGAGGAGAGAGAAGAGGAGAAAGGGGGTACTACACATTGTGATAAGGGGGACTTAGCGGAGAGAGGAGAGAGAATAGGAATAGGGGCTTAGCTAGGGACCGGTTCCATGGGAGGAGAGAGAAGAGGATTGAGAGAGATTTTATTTGTGTGTGGGTCCCACTAATAGAAGAAAGGGGTACTACACATTGTGGCATTTTTACGCAGTTAAGACCCACTCACATGTGTCACCTTAAGACCCCTTGAAAGGGTCTATACACTGTGGATGCTCTAAATGACACACATAACTATTCCCGAAATTTTACATGGTATAAGAGCCAAACCCTAATTCGTGAACTAACCTCAGATCCAGATCCAATCCGCTCAACCACCACCCCATCTACCATCTTCATTGTCGCCACCGCCTTGTGGGCGGGCGCTGGCCGCCACCATTGCTAGGGCCACGCCACACGGGCAAGTCAGGCGGTGAAGAGGCGTGATCACCGACAACTTGGGCGGTTGGCGACTATGTGACGAGTAGCTAAGCAAAGGAGGTCGGGGGAGAGGAACTGACGTAGGCTGCTTGAGGAGGGAGGAGATCTAGTGAGATCCAGCGCTCAGGCTGGCGGTGGAGGAGGGGAGACGGTATCCGGCACTCAGGCCTCGGTGGATGAGGGAAGAGGAAGCTTGGGAGAGGAACCGGCTAGCTTTGCTCGGGGAGAGGAAGCTCGGGAGAGGAATAGGTAAAGGCGGCTTGAGGATGGAGGAGATTCAGCGGTCAGGCTTACGGTGGAGGAAGGGAGATGGGATCCAGCGCTCGGGCCGGCTAGCTACGCTCCGGGAGAGGAAGCAGTTGGCTGCGCTCGGGAGACAAAGAAGGGAAGAGGAAGGCGCTGCTGTGCTCGGGGGAGAGGAAGCTCGGGAGAGGGCAAGAAAAAAGGAAAAGAAAGAAACGAGATCCGGCGCTCGGGCCAGCTGGTTGCGCTTGGGGAGAGGAAGCTTAGGAGAGAGGGCAAGATAAAGGAAAAGAAAGAAAATCGCTCAGGGGAGAGGGAGCTCGGGAGAGGACAAGAAAAAGGAAAAGAAAGAAGGATGTGGGTTTGGTATTGTGTGGTGCTGCAAGTGAAGAGAAGAAAAAGAAAAACTGTTGGGATCTCGAAGAGGAGAGGGGGGAAATCATAGGTGCATGTGGGTGTGTTGCGCAACTACTGGTCTTTGTTGCTGATTGAGGTGTTGTCGTGATAGTGGGAAAGACGTGCGGTATAGTTTGGTGATTTTGATGTGTATATCGAGTGGCTGTGAGGTTGCATGTATTGTGTGAATAGATACAGGTAGGCTACACTAGCATGAGTTTCAAAAATTCTACTACATAAACTAGGAAGGCATGCACGTAAGAGATCATAGATCATTACCACCAGACGCGCAATGTAGCGGAAGAGTTGGAGCAGCTGATCCAACGTCGAGCGCGCGATGTAGTGATTGTAGTCGATCATCCAGTGTCCTTGATATTGATCGTCTCCTTCAGCAACCTATCATGTTCCTTGCGTAGGTCGCAAATCATTCTCGATAAGCGCAATAGCAATCGCAGCAGCGCCTCTATGGTATCTACATGTCCAAGGATGGAATGTCGTATTTGGTGTGCTAGCATCGTAGCACGGAAGTGGCGACTAGTGTTTCGTGGTGCAACTTTTACGTCCCAACAGCTCCATGCATCCCCTTATAAAGAGCTCATAACGGATTCTATCCGAATTAGTTTGTTCCAACCGTTAAGTGTGTAACCCTGTAGGTTCATGCATAATCGGTTGCGACTCGGAAATTCTTTTCCGACCACAAGTCGATAGCGGTTCTTAGCAGTACCTAACGATTCCCGAATACACATAAATATTATATCGGACGAACCTTACGCAATATGATCCGCGATCAGGTCCTCATCACTTATGACCAACTCATATCTTTATACGACCAATTCACGTTTAGTCATGACCAGTTCGTAAGACCTTACAACCAGTTCACCGACCAGTTAGTGATCATATACGACTAGCTCATGATCAGTTTGTATCTCCATACGACTAGTTTGTGTCTAGTCGGACTGAACGACCTACTTGTGTGTTCTGCTTTTCCCTCACGATATTTAATTGAACTCCAAGTGAGATATTTGTCATCCATAGACTGTTCTATACTTTCTCGATCTAGTGACGGATAACTTTCTTTATCCGACCACATCGAGAGGTCCAGAGATATCTCTCCTGTTATGTTAGGAGGGGCAAATCTCATATCCGATCAGTCACATCCCTCTGCATATTTCATAGCATATCCGAAAGCTACTTTTATAACTACCCAGTTACGAAGTAGTGTTTGACAACCCCGAAGTGTACTATTACCATGGTTATTAAGGCGGTAAGGCGAGGCGAGGCTACTCACCCCCCTCACACCTTTTAAGCGGTAAGGCGCGAGGCGAGGCGACGCCTTAGAAATCCTAAGACGACAGCAGCAGAGCAGACGGAAGGCGCAGAAGATCCCAACATGGTTTGAAGCCACGAAGATCAATAGGCCTGAAGATCCGGCAGGCTACACCGCTCACGACCGGCCATGGCTACCCGTCCGCTCACGCCTCGCCTCTTAACCTCTGCTTCATCTCACGCCTCTCTCCCACTTGGCATCCCGACCTCTCCTTCTCACGCTTGTCGCCGACGCTTTCCTTCTCCTCGCTGACTCATTGAGGCGCCTCCTCCTCTTCTCCTCCGCCTCCTCCCTCCTCCTTCGCCGCCTCCCTCCCTCCCGCCTCCCGCCTCTGGGAGGAGTCTGCGAGAAGGGAGGAGAAGGGGTGGGAGCCTGATTGGGAGCGGGGAGAAGGAGTGAGGGAGAAGCTGAGTAGGTGGAGAGAGGAAGAGGAGGGAGGTAGGGAACTGGATCGATCTGCAGAGGAGTAGAGGGCGGTGGCATGCCAGCCGGCCTCGGGACGAGGCCGTGACGGGATGGATCAGCGCTAGGCGCTAGGTTCGCCTCTTGGTCCTTGGCCTCTTCCGTGAAGGTTTGTGCTTGCGCCTCTTCCGTGTCTCCCTCTCTATATCTCTCCACGGCCCACCCTTCTATATGCCGCTTGGGCTTCCGGGACGCCACGCATGGGACGCCATGGCGACGCCATGGCGACGCCTTTTCTCGTAAGAAGCGACGCCTTAGGCAACCATGGCAAGGCGACGGCGAGGCGACCACTTCCGAGTCACTTGCGTGCCGCTAAGCGACGCCGACGCTAAGCGACGCCTTGATATCCATGACTATTACACATGTAGGAAATCATGCTGATTTCAGGTCTAAGAATTATACATCATCATTATTTGAGACCAACTAATGACACATAAAATCATAACTATCTCAATAGTGTCGCAAGGTGGGTCAATCTAACACCATGTTCTCTAACATGTGCTAATATTATTGATTCGATATCCACATATCTATGACTGGTGAAACATGACCATCAATCAATACATGTGCTGGTTGATAAGCCAGTAGTATCCTGACCATTGGCATTCGACCAATGATACTTTTAGAATGACATCATATAATTATCAAAGAGCTTCACGAACAAGTCATATACTTGTTAATCTTTATAAATGATAATTCATCCAAAGAACGTATTCTATAAATCATAAACATAGACGTGATATAATCATCTCCATGATCATCTCTAGGGCATATCACCAACATTGTGTTGGGGAAAGGAGAGAGAGACTGGAGCTGTGGAGGTTAATATTTATGGTCTGGTGTGGTAGGATCTGGTGTGGTCTGGTGTAGCAGGATCTGGTGTGGTCTGGTGTTGTATAGATTTTTGCGAGGTGTGGTGTGTGTTTTTGCTGTGGTGGTGATGCTAACAGAGGTTGTGATGGATAATACGATTTTGGTGGTGTAGGAAGCTTAGGTGGTGACAATATCGGATGTTACGACAGAAAGTATGGAAGACAGGAGGAGAAGACTGTTTAGGTGATTGCTTTGGTGGTTGTGCTAATGGTGGAATTGATGGCGGTGATGAGATCGCCGGCGGTGATGAGCTCGACGGTGGTGATGACGAAGCAAGAGCTAGTGGTAGCTGCAGTAGAGGCTATGTCGAGCGACGGCGGAAGTGATAGTATTGGTGTCATGCGGTGGTGTTGGTATGGGTGTTAGAGATAGTGTTGCTGAAAAAGCCCAGAAGAGGATTGAGATTGGAGTCAGGCATAATGGGCTATGACAGAGGTAGAGATGGTGGAGACGAAGGCTAGGGGCGTGTGGGCAGAGGTTGTTGAGGCTGGGGTTGGCTAGGGGCATGTGGGTAGAGAAGAAGGATATTGAGGTCCGGGGCAGCTGGTAAATGGTGGAGATGGATTTGGTGACATCCTTAGTAGTATTAGTGGTGAGTAACTTTTGGTCTTTGTGATGGTATTGACTTGGATGGTAGTTTTTGGTAAATTTTAGTAATAATATTGCAGTGTGTAACAAGATGGTCATAATTGTTATCGCATGCTCATCTTGAGGGGGTGTTGAAGAGTTAGTATTAGAGTTAGATAAGTGTTCAAATCGAATGCGAGTCAGATTGTAATCTTTAGCACTATAAATAAAGATTGTAGTAATTTTAAGAGACACACAATTATTCTCGAAATTCTACCGATTTGAACATAGGTGTATTTACTTTTGTGTTAAACTGTTAAACCCGAGTACATTCCTGTACACTGACTAATGTTTTCTCGCTTGCTAGTGCGCATTGGGATCATCTACTTGCTATCTGGTTTAGGTGGCAGTGTGCTGTCTGCACTGTTCTTACGGAGTAACTACATCCCTGTTGGTGCCTCTGGAGCTTTGTTTGGCCTCCTTGGGTCTATGCTCTCTGAGCTTATTATGAACTGGACTATTTATTCCAACAAGGTCAGCAGAAGAGAGACAATATACATGTACTGTTTTACTCCTATTCAGTTGTTCGATCCAATTTTCAGTTGTTTCGCGCTTGCAGGCAGCAGCCGTCATAACTCTTCTGTTTATACTTGCAATCAATTTGGCAATCGGGATGCTACCGCATGCTGATAATTTTGCACACATTGGTGGATTTGTGACGGGATTCCTCCTTGGGTCTCTGCTGCTGGCAAGACCTCAATTTGGTTGGATGGTACGGCATGAGTTGCCTCAGACTAATCAACCTCCAAAGTACAAAGCATACCAGTATGTTTTGTGGGGTACTGCACTCCTCTTGCTGCTAGTTGGGTAAGTCTCTCCACTCCATCCAAAGACGTGATGCACTTGTATATAGTCCACCTATCACTTGTGGTAGGCGACGTGCTATCCATGTATTGCAAAGGGAAGTTAAAAAAAACAATGCCATGATATGCAATGTTCTAAACTGACATTATAGTTTGGATGAGCAATCTCTTGTTATTAAAAAGTCATACTTGAAACCTAACAGAGGTGACTTATGATGCAGATATGTGATTACCCTGGTGATGCTTTTCAAGGGTAAGAACGGGAACGATGGTTGCCACTGGTGCCGGTACCTGAACTGCGTACCAACTTCCAGATGGAAGTGCATTACCTAGGTGGTTCAATTTTCCGTTAGCTTTTCTCCAAAATACAATATCCTTCAGGGAACCATTTTTATTCTTGTGTGTTTGTAGATATCTACAACAAAAATTTGTCCTCGTCTGTGAAGTTCACAGAGCTGAGTTCTCCCTGTTTCTATGAAGTACAGTCTTGGGCGATGTAATTCGAGCTTGTACCTGTCGATTCCAGAATGATTCTATTACCAATTTTTCTCCCAAATTTGCTGTGGTATGCTGAATTCTAAAAATCCTTGCAAGCAATCTTACTGATAGATCGCCTACTGCTCTACCTCGTGTCCTCATCTAACATTGTTGGATGCAATTACTCATTTGAGGATGTGTAGGACGAGCTGCCTATCTAATTTTTTCCTGTAAGAAGTAGAGAAGAATCGGAATTCGATTGCACAGCCACAAGTCCACAACTAGCTCGTGAGTACAATTGTACGGTTGCTGTTTATTGGAAAAGGACATGTGCAGTATGGACTATGAGCATGGACATTTCTTTGCCTTCAGAACATGAACATCCAGTACTGCAATTCATCATGTGACCAAAAGATCTTTCATGATTTCACCTCGGTGCAACAAGGCCCTTTTTTTTTACTGGAATGGCATACTTCTTCCTCTTCAAGAAGATGACAATTACATCCATGCCCCTACGTGTGTCGTGTGTACTACTTGAGTCTATCACCTGGAGGGCACGACCGTAAATATCCGAACTCTCGTGGGCTAAGCGGCCCACGGCCCATTAAACCTTAACTACCAGGAAAGCGAAGGAAAGGGCAAAAAAGGAAAACCAAAAAGGGAAACCGCATCAACACGACTTGAATTAATAAAACACGGCTCCGTTGCTTCACGACTAATCTTTTTCCTCCGACTCCCATCCTCCTCGCCGTCGCGTCGCGTCGCGTCGTCGCGGAGCCCTAGGCCGCCGCCGCCCTACCGCCATGGCGCGGCCTCCACAGGAGGCGATCGACACCTTCGTCGGCATCACCGGCGCCGACGAGGCCGTCGCCGTCCGCAAGCTCGAGGTGACGCCGACCCGCTCCTCCCCCATCAGTCGTCCCCTTCTCTTCCCTTCCCGCTTCCCATTCGACCCCGTGTTACAGTCCCGTACTTGTGGATTTTGTCGCTTCGGGTTTCGAGTTAGGGTTCGCTTTCTCCCTGCTTGGTTGGGTTAGATGGCGATGCGATGGGATGGCGGATGGGTGGTGTGAGTGTGATGCGCGATTTGCGTCAGGGTTTGATGAGTACGTGGACTCGGGCTGTAGGGTGCTTAGAGTTGAGAAAAGGATCGGAATTGGGGTTTGTGGAGTGTAATGCCTGCGAGTTTTGAGCCATGGTGCTATAATTGATGCATGCGCTTAGTTTATGGTTTATATTTGCGCTTTGAGGAATGCTGAATCACCAGTGGATTGAGGGGGGTGCCGTGGATCTCGTAAAATGTTACGGCTGTGAATTTTGTTGATACATGTAGTGGGAGAACCAACTTTGTTGATATTAAATCGGTTTAGATGTTTATGTCATGGAACTTTTGTAGGGAGAAGTATCACAGTCGTAGTTGGTTGTATTTGGAGTAGGAGCGAGAGGGAAGAACCCTTATGTTTGGGTCGTTGGTTGTGTGGGAAGACTGTTGTTGTCTATTGAATGGCTCAAGGTTTGCAGATCTGGTTTTTGTGATTTTATCGATAAACTGATTGATTTATGGGGTGAACAGGTTTTGGTTGACCAGTAGTTCCTTTGGGAGAAACATTTTAAGTTGCAGTGTGTTGAGACTTGGGATTGAGCAGAAGAAAATTAAGTTATTTGGTCACTGTCGATTTTGCACGGGTATAGCGAATGAACAAGCCTTCAGATCTTTATGTGGATTTTGAACTGGTATAGCAAATGAACACGACTGGTTGTTGGTTTTTGTTGCAATAGCCCTTAGGAGCCACTGGACCTGTTTGGAAATGCAGGGTTGGAGTGCTAACTGAAATACTGCAATTTTTTTTCCTTCTGGCTGCATTGAGCTTAACTTTAGCTTGGAACCTCCAGTTGATTTGTCTTTGTTCTGATGTTGTAAAGCCACTATCAGCCTACATTCTGAATGAGTTATTTGTGGCACCTTGACAAATATGAACTCGAGTTCATGTGTATTTCTTATATTTGTTCATCTAGTATTGCTGTAAAACAATATTGGAATTTACAGAAGTAGATATTTCACAGTAAATTTCAGTTTAACCCCATAGTCTACACTCATTATCATCCGGTGTGCTGTGTTCGACCTTTACTAATTTTAATCCCATAGTCTACACTCATAGTGAAGTAGATATTTCACAGTGAATTTTAGTTTAACCCCATAGTCTACACTCATCATCTGGTGTGCTGTGTTCGACCTTTACTAATTTTAACTCAAAAGACGGTTAAGAGCTTGCTATCATGTATTCATATTCGTCATGTATCACATTTGGCTAATCTATTAGACATAGCGATTGTTGCAATACAAATATTACTGTGCTTTCCAGGCTCATTTATTGATTATAATGACTGGCTGATGAAATATTACTCAGGAACATAGTGGTGACCTAAATGAAGCTGTGAATGCTTATTTCAATGAAGGGGATAGGACCACGTATGTGTTTTTTTTCTCCTACCTGTTTCCTTTCTTATATGCATTTATTGTCCTGATACTCATGCTGTTCCTTTTGCAAAATATAATTGAGCTATATGATTTTCAGCACCAGAATCAATCAGGACCCTATACCTGCCAGTCATGATGATATGATGGATCTGGACGATCCACTTGATCCTACACTCCACGGGCCTTTGTTCCCTGAAACTTTGGGCAACCGTTTTGCATTTTTGGATCCAAACTTTGTTGAGAGAACTGCTGCTGGTATATTTGGTCGGGGACCTCATGTTACACACCCCAGGGAGGTGAGGCAGATACCCATTGAAATTAAGGACAACAGTCCTCAAACAGGTAGTTCTGGCCAGGGTCCTGTTATTGAAGATATTACTGGACGCGAGTCTTCACATGGTCCGGACGTTCATGGGACTGTTGTAATGGATGAAGATGACGATAACTTGGCATCTTCTCATGCTCCTAATATCCCAAGAAATGCTTCAAGCTCAAACTATTCTGTGCCAAGTGCTCCTCCATTGGTCGATGTTAGTGAGTATAACAATGACATAGAAGAGGAGATGATCCGTGCAGCCATTGAAGCATCAAAAGAGGCGCCAAAGGACTGACAAATGTGAGCTTCTGCTTATTGGATATCTCATTCTTCTAAGAATTTAGATTTTACACATTATTTTGACCAAATCCGTTGTATTTAGGGCCTAAATAGTGGTGAACATGAAAATACATCACATGGCAGAGATGATGATGAGCTTGCTCAGGCGGTTTCTATGTCCTTGGAGGTAGTTCTCCAAGATGCAAAATTCTGTTTTTGTGCATATACGGATATACCTTTATGCTCAATACATTTTTTATGTGATTGGTCAGACAGCGGAGCGGGAGAGAGTTCTACACCAAGAGGGAATGTATGTGGTTGATCATTCTTCTGATTTTTCTGATAAGGAAGACATTGAAGGAGCAAGTGGGACAGTTGAAAGGTGACTATCAAATATTGTTATCCATCTACCAACTTATGTTCGATTATTCATAGATCAGTAAGTTGATAGGTTCCCATTAGTGTATATCGCTTCCTCAGTGCCCATTGTTCCACCAGCCTTGAGTTTTTTATGATTTCAGTTTATGCAATCTGTTATTGCAGTTGCAGTCTACCTTATCCAATGACTTGTGTCATTTTAAGTCAATTTTGGTTAGCTAAGCACGAGCAATGTGTGTCCTATGTGATAACCTCAGTCTAACCTGTTTCTATCTAGTAGTAACTGATTCCTCATACGCATCCTTTCTTGTTGGAGGCAAGGACTAACTGCAGGGAATGTTGGAACTTCTATACAATCGGTAGATGAAGAGAACTTCCAAGAGGATATTGAAGATGTTGAGGAACAACCTTTAGTTAGACAACGTTCTAGGCGTATTCCATCCGGAAATGCTGACTCAACAGAAGCAGTGCAAAGGGCTGACAATGACAGTCCCCCCTCAAACCCTCAGCCTCATAGCATTCAAAATGATCACCAGAATAGTGGAAGTTTCCCTTCAGAGGAGGTATTCTAATCCCATCATGCCTCTGGTGAGCTAAAATTTGGGCACACTACAGTTTCTCCACAACTCACAACCCTGTTATTATTATTTTTTAAAGTGGGGTGGCATTTCTTCTGAAGAGCATGATGAAGCTGTCATGCTTGAGGCTGCAATGTTTGGTGGGATTCCTGAAGGCGCAGCATATCCATTTTCCTTCCCATCTCATGGAAACTCAACTCTCTATCCCCGAGTAGCACGTCCTCCATCACCAGCATTAACTGCACAGCGGTTGTTAAGGGAGCAGCAGGTATGGTGCAGTATGCATTTCTGAAGATAAGATAACTACTGCATGTGACACTTGGTATTTCAATTATAGGATGATGAGTATCTTGCATCCCTCCAAGCTGATCGAGAGAAAGAGTTGAAGGCTGTGCAGGAGGCTGAGCTCCGCAGATTAGAAGAAGCTGCTGCAAGAGAAGCTGCTATTGAAAAGCAAAAGCAAGAGGAGGAGGAAAAGCTGAGAAAACAACTTGAGGAAGAGGTACTTCAGTTGGTACTGTGATTAAGAGTTGACTGGATAATATACAGAGATCTTTTCATATATGGATTGCACTTAGATGTTGTATTGGCTCAAAAGCATGTTGCTTGTGTCAGCATGATTATTGCTGGGTTGGGTTGGCACGAAATATGCTTGTTAAATTTTAACATAAGTGTATATATGAATACCTGTGCGTAAGATATGCCTTAGATTATTAAACTTAGCATAATGCTTTACTTTGTTCTTATCAGGGCATAATTTAAAACTAACTTAGGCTTGATTAGAAGCAGTCTAGTATGAAAGATGTCCTCAGAAGACAGAAACATGAACATCAAAATTTTAGTGTAGGGCTGTTGCTATTTCTGGCTGTGATTGTCTCTACCATCAAACAAATGATAAGGAAGCATGTTGGTTTTCTTCTGCAGATTCTGTTAAAGCTTGTTTAATCTGTATTTTCCATGGTTTGTGTTATTTTTGGCAGACAGTGAATTGATTATGTTATTCATGATTTATTATGAAAATAGGAACTGGAGTCCAAGCTTGCAGCCAAACAAGTGTCTTTACCAAAGGAGCCACTGCCCAATGATGAAGGAGCCATCACAGTTGTAGTTCGCATGCCTGATGGCAGTCGCCAGGGAAGGCGCTTTTTGAAATGTGACAAGCTTCAGGTAAGCTGCTTTCAGTTGCCAGAATCCCTAATGAAATCCTTCATTATACCTGCTTCTAACTTTCTGGGATTCCTGCAGGTTCTTTTTGATTTCATAGACATCGGCAGGATTTTCAAGCCAGGAACCTATAGACTGGTAATTCTACCTTTTCTTATTACTATCTGGCGATTGTATTTTCAAAAAGTTATATTGAGAAAGATGAATGCAGCTGCCACTTACCTGGTACACTGGATTGTATACCTGCACCAGCTTGTCATCTACTGTTGTGGTCATTGGTTGGGTGCGGGTCCGAGGATCGAGGGTATGGCACTCGCTCTCATCTAACCGTTGGCAGGGCTCTTCTCTATCGAGGTAGCGAGGCTCTGAGGTTTAGTTGAACTTTTGATTTCTCATTGCTTGATTGATAATGGATATATACTATCCCTTTTATAGGGACAATTCAACTTGCGTCTAAGAAATAATCTATAAGGAAACCTATCAATCCAATCTAACTTTTCAACTATTAAAAATAACCTTAATAATAGATAAGATCAAATCCATAATAATAAATTAATAGATAAGGAGTTGTAAAATAACCTACCTAACCAACTATTCTTTATTCTAGGAAACCAATCAGCATGTACGAAAATAATATGGCTACAATACCACCTGTTACTGTTCATGTGTTGCAGTACCAATGGTACTGTTCATGATCGCTATTGCACCATCGTTCACCTTTCTCCATAACATTAACCCATTGCGGCGAGATAGCTCGTCCTCGAACTGCAGTGGTGGCCACAGTTGAAGTCCTTGATAGCCCCATGTTGACAAGAGTATCCGGTACCGGCGTCGGTTCGCTTGAGAGTAAATCAGCGACACTCTGACATATGACGTCCAAGAAAGAAACACCTTAGCATGATGTGGCATCGAGGAAGATGCTGACGACATGGGCAACCGACATGGGAATCGGTGGCGCTTCGTCGCCACGGAGCGTGATGATGGCGGGGAGGACGCGACAGTGGCGTTGACTCCTCAGCCGTTGCGCTCCGCATCGCCTAGGGCATGGTGTCGGCCAGCCGTGCGGAAAATACTACCTCTGGACAACGGCAACCCTCGATGCGCACCATGGGTGCAGCCAAGAGCAGCGTTGCCTGTTGAGGAGGTGTTGGTGATGACAGCCAGAATGGCATTGTTGGCGACGACAGGCGTCACCCCCTTCTGCTCCATCTTGGCCAAGGTCGTAGCCGGCGGGGTTGCTGTCAAGGCTAGCGGATTGGTGGAACATTCCTTGCTCTCGGCGTGGCTTCTCTCCTCCTCCGAAACACTAAGCATCTTTTCAAACATCTCAATCATGCGACCCAGCATATCGCTGATTGTCATGGAATTGGAACCCTCATTTGCCCGAGCATGGTGGAAGGGGCAATGATTGGCTCGATACCAAATGTTGTAGTCATTGGTTGGAGTGCGGGTTCGAGGATCGAGGTAGGGCACTCGCTCGATCTAACCGTCGGTGGGCTCTTCTCATCGAGGTAGTAAGGCTCTGAGGCTTAGTTAAACTTTTGATTTCTCATTGCTTGATTGATATTGGATACATGCTATCCCTTTTATATGGATATATCAACTTGACATCTAAGAAATAATATATAAGAAAACCTATTAATCCAATCTAATTTTTTCAACTATTAAAAATAATATTCCTAATAGATAAGATCATATCCTAATAATAACTTGATAGATAAGGAATTCCAAAATAACCTACCTAACCAACCATTCTTTACTCTAGAAAACCAATCAGCATGTATGGAAATAATAGGGTTACAGTACTGTTGGTTACTGTTCATGCATGCTGCGGCTGGGATAGAAATCTCAGCGATGAACCGCCTATACGGTTGGGCGTGGATTTGAAATCCCGGCCGGTTTTCAGTTTGCAAATTCAAATTTCAAATTATGAATTTTGGTTGATTTTTAAGCAAATTTAAATGAAATTATTGGGTTTTCCGGAAAACCGTAACGTCGTTACGGTTCCGCCGATCGGGAATTGCGCCGGGAACGGTTTTTCTATCCTTGTACTGCGGTACCTGTGGTACTGTTCACGATCGTGCTGCACCGTGTTTCACCTTTCTCCATAACATCCACACTAGCTCTAACAAAGAAGAAACTGCAATGTTTTCGCGGTTTAGTTTGCTGTTTCCATCATGAGCCTCTATATATCAGTGCTATTATATTTATATAACATTGAGCAATGCTTAAGTTCCTATATAGATGCATTCCAAATGAACTATTTAGCGGAAGGTCTTTTGAACTTTCAACACTAGTTAAGCAACGTCAATTATTTGGTCACTTTCAAGTAGTCTGGTTACACAAGTTGAGATGGGTCAGAGTACCCTTGTGACATGGTAGTCTGTATGATAATTAATTACATAGAAACTACCACACGGGCCATTTCTGCTTCATCAGACATCTGGCCATCATTGGCATGTGTGCGTGCATGCGTGTTTTTTTTGTTGCTTTTTTTAAGTCACTAGGATTTTGGGGTATGCTGGTCGGTTATTGTTGTTTTCCGATGTTTGAAGGAAAATTTTGAATGATGTCACTGAGCCCTAACCAAGGGAGAATAATGCATCAGAAAATTTGTCTAGTTGCTGTTCTATAGCATTTTTCTACTGCACTGATTGAACCTTGTAATCATTACTGAATGCCAAGTATTAATGCAAATTTGCAATGCACAGGTGATGTCTTATCCAAGGCGTGCATTCACTGATGCCGAGTGTCAGATGTCATTAAGTGACCTTGGCCTCACTAGCAAGCAGGAGGCCCTTTTTCTAGAACAAATTTCAGGATAGAGGAAAGGTTTTCGTAATGGTTAACATCCAACAGGGGATTCACACTTTTTTACTTCTATCTGGCATATGTTGATGAAAAGTTGCAAAGGTTCGCATGAAACTCGGTGTTGAGAAGGTCTCATTGTCCTCTTTTGTTTTGTAGAACGGTGATAATACTTCACAGAGTTTTATGTGATACTCGTGTCACGCCTACTTTGAAATTGAACATGCAGTCAGAATGTATATACAATGCTGCCTTCAGAGATACCATAATTTATTACCAGTTCTAAAGATTTGATCTATGTTTGTTTGTTTGGGGGGAATTGATAAGAAAACAGCAGTGTTGGACTGCCTGATTTGTGTTTTGACGTAATATCATTGTGCTTTCTGAGATATACTCTTTAAGTGGCATGCATATGTTCTGAATTTCTGATCACCTTGGTGTCTGGGTCCACGAAAGCTGATGTGATTACCAGTGTGCTACTCTGTTACGTAATATTAGCGATTAGTAATGAACTAATGATCTCTACGCTGCTACGTGGATAAATTATGCTAAAACCTACTTGTTTCTTCAGCTCCATTGGATTTTTTGTTTCGCTGATTCTACGTGCGTTCAGTTCTGTAACAGCCAGTTTGTCAGGTACTAATAAACTTGGTAGACACTTTTAGTCGTTCAGCAACGGCAAAGATAAAAGGGAACGGAAGAACACAAGGCACGGACTTGCATCATCTCAATGCCCCAAGGGGATGGTAAAATATATAATAGCAGCCGATCATCAGGTTGTTTCGTTCATTATTCATTGAGATCAACAGCAGCAACAGCAGGACAGTAAACGAAAACGAAGACAACGAACGGTGAAGGGACAGGCAGACGCGACACGACGCCGGCAGCCTCACCGTGGAACCAACACTTTATTCCTCTTGCCTGCACCCAGCAGCACCCGCTCTAGCTCTTGTTGCCCTCAGGCCGCTGCGTACGTGCACAGGGAAAACAACAAAGAATTAATTATGCTTTAATTAATTAATTAATTGATTGGTACGTATGCTGATGGGATTAGTAGTGATTTGGTCTCACAGCAGTCGACTTGGCCGAGGTTGCATCTGGAGGGGAGGCCGTTGATGATGCCCATGGTGCTGCAGGCGCAGTCGGGCGAGATGGTGCTCAGCGCGCTGCAGCACTCCGGGCTGGGGTCCGCCGCGCCGGGCACCAGGTACGCGCGGCACGCCAGCAGCCGGTTCAGCTGCGGCACGCACACTCCGCCCGCCTGCGCCTCCGCGCGCATGATCGGCACCCCGTACTCGCCGACGACCAGGAGGAGAAGGCACACGGCGACGAGCGCACGCGCAGTGGCCGCGGTGTTCGGCGCCATCGATCGCTGCCCGTAATGCTTCTTCGGATTCTTGTTATTGGATTACTGTCGCCTCTTGCGCTGCTGCTGCTGCTGCTGCTGCTGTACGTGGGACGCTGTGATGTGCACGGTTTTTATAGCTGTGGTTTGGACTCTGGGGGAGGGCGAGCGGCGAGCTTTGCCTGGCTCACCTAGACGGCGCGATGGTTCGTGCGTGGAGGCCGGGATCTGGAGTGGTGGAGCAGCCGAGCACTGCCAGCTTCGCGTGAGCCACCCAACATGCATGGGCGCGTCACGTTCTTGAGCTATTCGCTTCTTTCCGGCCGTACGTCTCGGCCGGCGTTGGAGAGGAAGTCGCGCGTACAACCTTCGATACGAGCTGCTTTGGTTGGGCCGGCCCATGCCGATGCCGGTGTAGAAATCAGCTGTAAAAGTGTGTAACACAGCATTTCGTTTGTCAGATGTTTGGGCTCGTTTGATCTCTTTTTTAAACGTAATAGCAAATCTAATCTTCTCGTGAATGAAATGGCAAAAATAGTATCTCTACCATGCGAAAGTGCTACGTAACTGCATTTGTTAGATAGTGTCGCGTAGTGTAGCGACTGTGCGCGAAGCACTATTTTTGTTGCTGATTTCAGGCTTGCCGCGTGTAGATGGGTTATTTTTACTATTTTGTTCACATACTTATATTTTTACTATTTCACTTCAAAAACACCTCATTTTAGCCAAAAACTCATTTTTCCATGGAATTTGATTGTGCACGTTGTACGATGGACGAAAAAAACCAAACGCCTTGCAACCATGTCCCTACAGACCACTCGTTCACATATCCCTACAGACCACTCGTTCACAGCTCCTTTTATTCTCCAATATCCCTATCTCCTCCACCTCTAGGTCTCTATCTCTCTCTATTTCCCACACACACACACTCTCTCTCTCCTAGTGCAACAAATTCCAATCAACATTCACTGCTGCTCTTGTTCCCTAATATCTCCACCTCCTTCACCATCCCTCTGCTCTATTCCTGTTGCTCTTGTTTTCCCAATATCCCCATCTCCTCCACCCTTTCATGTCTCCATCCCTCTGCTCTATTCCTCATGTACTCTCTTTCTCCTAACGCAACGAGCTCCAACTAAGCATTCATACCCTCGTCAGCAATTGGTGTTGTGCCTTAGCCCGGCATAGCAACTTCGAGTGCCACCAAACCAGGCGAGCTCCCTCACTGTTGCCTGGTCTTCCACCCTGGCATATCAAGCTCCACCATCGGCCACCCGGTTCGGGGTTGCCCCCTCTCGCGCTCGAGGATGGCCATCTATGGCAGTCGAAGCACGCAGTTCCGAGGAGTCTCACTTTTTTATAGTTTATAAGTCTTTTTTGTTGCAACCGTTTTAGAAAAATGTTGTATATTTTTTTATTGCAATTGGTGTTTTCAGATGCTCCACATCTTCTTTGATAGTTAGTTTCTTTTTTTGCGACTGTTGAAAAAAAATTGCGACTGTAAAGAAATTTTTTTTTGCGACCGTTGAAAAAATATATTACACACTTTGGTGTTTCCAGATGCTACACCTCTTCTTTGATAGTTAGTTTATTTTTTGTTGTTGCTCCACCTCTTCTTTGATAGTTAGTTTATTTTTTGTTGCGACCATTGAACAAAATGTTATGTATATTCTTCTTTTTTGTTGCGAGGAGATCGGGTGGACGAATTTATAGGGATTTTGTTGATGTCGAAGGTTGGATGACGAATTTGGATTAGGCGAGTGATGGGGATTTTTTGTTTGCACAGGGTGCACGTGATGTTGCATGTATTGTTGATGATTTGTTGCATGTTTGTCTTTGTCGGGGAGGTTTGTTCACACACGAGATAGATGGTGAACAACATCGTCTGCGAAATCCGACATCGGAGTATGGTGTACAGTGCTAGCGCTTGAAAGGTTGCTATTGAGAAATGATTGAGAGAAAAAGCTCTTCTTTATTCTGATCTTGTACATGTATATATACATGAAGAAAGGGTGGCAATAAAGTAAGGGGTGTCATGAAAGGGTGGCAATAAAGTAAGGGGTGTAAGTTACAAATAATGTTTTGTACATTGGGCATTGTTTCACAACACTCCCCCTTGGCCAATGTGTCTTCATATGATCTTCTAATTCATCATCTTGGAAAAACTCATCCAAAAACCTCAGAGGGAAAAATATGAGGAGAACTGATAGAATAGATATGCCATGAAAAACTCCTTTAAAACCCAGTGGGAAAATTTAAGGAGAAAAGTTGATATGACATATATCTGTTCATATCTTCCTAAAACCCCTGTGAGGAAAAAGAGATATATTAATGATTATGTTGTCATATTGCCTCATTAAAAACCTTGATGAGAAACTCATAAAGGAAAAGAGTACAATATTTTATCTGAACAGGTTGAGTCTTAGGAGATTTCTCCCCGGCATCTGCAAATCACGTAGTCTTCGTGCATACCAATTCCATGAACACATTTTTGGAATGCGGAAGTTGGTAATGACTTGGTAAATAAGTCTGCGAGGTTATCACAAGACTTAGTTTGTAGAATAGTGATTTCCCCACTCTCTTGCAATTCATGTGGGTAAAATAGTTTAGGTGCAATATGTTTTGTGATATTACTCTTTATGTAACCTGTTTGCATTTGAACAACGCAAGCAGCATTATCTTCGTAGATAATGGTAGGTGATGAAATAGCACCTATATCACATGACTGTTGTATGTGATTAATCATTCTGCGAAGCCATACACATTCACGTGATGCTTCATATAATGCAATTATTTCAGAATGATTAGAGGATGTAGCCACTAAGTGCATTTGAAGACTTCCAAGAGATGGTTGTTCCACCGTGTAAAAACACAAAGCCTGTTTGAGATCTGGCATTATGGGGATCTGATAAATAGCCAAGATCTCAGATATCCTATTAAATCCATATTTTTATTCCTTTGAAAGAATAGACCGAGATCTTTAGTGCCTTGAAGATATCTAAGGATATTCTTCACTCCTACCAATGTCTTTTGGTTGGAGAAGCCAGTATCTAGCAAGTAGATTTACCATAAATGCAATATCCGCCGGGTGCAATTTGCAAGGTACATAAGCGCTTGTAAGATCGAGGTGGCCGACTAGAGGGGGTGAATAGGCGGTTTTAAAATCTATCGGGCTAAACCAACATATAAATCACGGAAGCTAATAGCGAATTGGTTTTGCACAATTAAAACCTAAATCAACTAGGCTCAACTAAGTGCACGACAATACAAGAGAGCAAACATACAATGATATATAAGCAATTAAAGCGAGGAATGTAAATTGCTCAAAGTAAAGCACAAGTAAAAACAAGATGACACGATTATGTTTTACCGTGGTGTTCGGAGACTTGCGGTCTCCCTAATCCACGTTGAGGTAAGCCCAACCCGCGTTGGACCGGCTCCTCAAATGAGCACACACCTCAGAGGTAAGTCCAACACTTGGACCGGTTCCAAACCGAACCAACACCTCGCTCAATTGTGGTTGCTCTTCCTCCACTCCGAGAGATGGCGAGCACCAAACCACTCACAACCGTCGGGCCTTCTCACAAGCTTCTTGAGAAGGTCACCGAGCACGACGCCTCCACGCCGTCTAGGTGTCGGCAAACACCAAGAGAAACAAGTCTCAACGATCACTTGAACTAATCAAGTGTCAACGCTCAAGTGGATACTCAATCCACTACCTAAAGCAACACATGCGCTTAGGGTTTGCTCTCAACACTCACTAAGTGCAACACATGCACAAAAGAGATGAGAGGCTTGCTCTTAGCTCAATAGAATGAATATGGGCACGACAACTTCTCCCAACCGGCCAAGGTGTCTATATAGCCCACACATAAAAACTAGCCGTTGGGTAGAAGATTCCATCAAAACGACCAGGGCGGTCGACCGCCAACCAATGGCGGTCGGACCGCCCTATGCGCCAACGGCTAGAAAAGTAACCGTTGGGCCTTGGCCGTCGATCGCCATGCACCGGCGGCCGGACCGCCGATATATCGTCCGCCCGCCGTCTTGGCGGTCCGGCCGCCGTCGCGAAATTGGCTAAGTCCCAAAGGAGCTCTCTGGAAAAACCGTTCCGCTCGAACTCCGGAACTTCCTCACCGCGGAAGCTCCGATTTTTACAATAGCGGAACTTCCGCACAAGGAAATCGGTTCAAGTCAAACCGGTCGGACCGCTTGTAGCACACCGGTCGGACGATTTGCCACGGTCCGATCCATTGACCTTCCGCCCGTCGGCCGCAGTTCACTGAATCCAACTCAATTGCTCTACTTCAAATGGCACAACACATTAGCTCATTTGAATGCAATCTTCGACAAGGATTAAAAGATGGTATTCTCAGTAGGTTACAAAACACATTTGCTAACCCTTAGAATACTCATCACAAGGAATAAGGTACATGGACTTACACCATTTGCAAAACGCATTTGCAAACTTAAGTCACATGCTACAAGGGTTATGCATGAGCCTTGATTATTTGCAAAACACATTCGCAAATAAATAGCATCATGCCTAGATGAGCTAGAGCAAATATAATGAGCTATCAACACATGACTAACTCAAACTACTAGTTAAGACCCCTCTTAATAGTACGGCAACCTATACTAGCAATCCGGTCTTCCAACCAAACACCAATACCGGTAAAAGACTAGGAACACATCCTTAGCCCTAGCTAGTCATACCTTTGCCTTGCATCTTCTTGAAGCTTGATGGCGCACATCAACACTTCAAGTCCGGTCTTTAACTTTGACACTCATCAACTCATGATGATTTCTTCACCGGGATCTTGTCTTGAACATCATCAACACGTGATGATTTCTCCATCCCGAGTCTTCTCATGCATCAACACATGATGCAATCCTTCACTTGACCTCCATCAACACATGATGGGTCTTCTCTTGTATAGTTAGTTTATTTTTTGTTGTTGCTCCACCTCTTCTTTGATAGTTAGTTTATTTTTTGTTGCGACCATTGAACAAAATGTTATGTATATTCTTCTTTTTTGTTGCGAGGAGATCGGGTGGACGAATTTATAGGGGATTTTGTTGATGTCGAAGGTTGGATGACGAGCTGGATTGGGCAGAGTGATGGGGGATTTTTTGCTGCTGCCTGGGGTGCACGTGATGTTGCATGTATTGTTGATGATTTGTTGCATGTTTGCTGCTGTCGGGGGGAGGTTTGTTCACACACGAGATAGATGGCTGAACAACATCGTGCGAAATCCGACATCGGAGTATGGTGTACGGTGCTAGCGCCCGAAATGTTGCTATTGAGAAATGAGAGAAAAAGCTCTTCTTTATTCTGATCTTGTACATGTATATATACATGAAGAAGGGGTGGCAATAAAGTAAGGGGTGTCATGAAAGAGTGGCAATAAAGTAAGGGGTGTAAGTTACAAACAATGTTTTGCACATTGGGCATTGTTTCACAACACTCCCCCTTGGCCAATGTGTCTTCATATGATCTTCTAATTCATCATCTTGGAAAAACTCCTCCAAAAACCCTGTAGGGAAAAATATGAGGAGAACTGATAGAATAGATATGCCATGAAAAACTCCTTTAAAACCCAGTGGGAAAATTTAAGGAGAAAAGTTGATATGACATATATCTGTTCATATCTTCCTAAAACCCCTGTGAGGAAAAGAGATATATTAATGATTATGTTGTCATATTGCCTCATTAAAAACCTTGATGAGAAACTCATAAAGGAAAAGAGTACAATATTTTATCTGAACGGGTTGAGTCTTAGGAGATTTCTCCCCCTGACATCTGCAAATCACGTAGTCTTCGCATACCAATTCCATGAACACATTTTTGGAATGCGGAAGTTGGTAATGACTTGGTAAATAAGTCTGCGAGGTTATCACAAGACTTAGTTTGCAGAATAGTGATTTCCCCACTCTCTTGCAATTCATGTGGGTAAAATAGTTTAGGTGCAATATGTTTTGTGATATTACTCTTTATGTAACCTGTTTGCATTTGAACAACGCAAGCAACATTATCTTCGTAGATAATGGTAGGTGATGAAATAGCACCTATATCACATGACTGTTGTATGTGATTAATCATTCTGCGAAGCCATACACATTCACGTGATGCTTCATATAATGCAATTATTTCAGAATGATTAGTGGATGTAGCCACTAGGGTCATTTCAAGACTTCCAAGAGATGGATGTTCCAATCGTGTAAAAACACAAAGCCTCGTTTGAGATCCGCATTATGGGGATCTGATAAATAGCCAGCATCTGTATATCCTATTAAATCTATATTTTTATTCCTTTGAAAGAATAGACCGAGATCTTTAGTGCCTTGAAGATATCTAAGGATATTCTTCACTCCTACCCAATGTCTTTTGGTTGGAGTAGCCAGATCTAGCAAGTAGATTTACCGCAAATGCAATATTCGCCGGTGCAATTTGCAAGGTACATAAGCGCTCGATAGACTCGAGATATGGAACCTCGGGTCCCAATAGCTCTTCATTGACATCTCGGGGTCTAAATGGATCTTTCTCCTGTCTAGAGATCGAACAACCATGGGGTTTTCGATGGATATGCTTTGTCCATATTGAATTTCTCTAATATTTTCTAGACATAGGCCGATTGATGCACTAGAATGCTGTATGAAGGTGCTCAAGTTGTATACCTAAGCAAAATTTGGTTTTACCCAAATCCTTCATTTCAAATTCGTCTTAAGATGATTGCGTGCTTCATCTATATCTTGTGTGTTACCAATGATATTAAGATCATCAACATACACGGATATAATACAAAATCTGTTGAGGATCTTTTATGAATACACATGGGCAATCATCATTGTTGGAGTATCCCTTTTGGTTAGGAACTCACTTAGTCGGTTGTACCACATTCTACCCGACTGTTTCAAGCCGTATGAAGACTTGTTCAACTTTACACAATACATATTGCGATTTGCGTTTGGATTCGAATTGAAATTCCATCGAACTTTCATGTATATGTCCAATCGAGTGACCCATAAAGATATGCAATACTACATCCATCAACCGAAAAGCTAGATGATTTTTAAGCGCCAATGAGATTAAATATCGGAATGTTATTCCACTCATTACTAGAGAATATGTTTCATTGAAATCAATACCGGGTCTCTGCGTGAACCCTTGTGCTACAAGCCTTGCTTTGTATCTCACCACCTCATTGTTTTCATTCCGCTTATGACGAAAACCCATTTGAAACCGACAGGAATACTTTGGGAGGTGTATGTATCACATTGGTGAATACATTTCTTTTATTGAGCGAGGCTAACTCCGCTTGAATTGCATCCTTCCATTGGTTCGGTCAAGCGCTGCTTGCACTCGCCATGGTCTTAGGATCCGGATCATTTTAAAGGTTGTTTGTAATTGTTGTGGAGAAATAAATGTCGACAATTGTAGTCTTACGATCATATGATTCTCCGTAATCATTATAGTTAGTGGAAATTTCTTGGACTTCGATGACTCAATGTTATTTCCCAAAACATTTGAGTCGGGGTATTCGATGTCCCGTGATCGGTGATTGAGTGCACTGTTGATCTAGGTTCAAGGATCCTTTGGTGTCTATCAACTTGAGGTTGATCTATATTTACATTCTTTTGTTTCCTTTGTCGCTTGTTAGAAGCTTTATCCGCCATTTTTGCCGTACTTCTCCCCATCTTATTTTGAACTGGGAGTTGAGTGGTATTTTTCGTACCTCCACTCTTTCGGGCACATTACAGCAGTGCATCAAACCCTTCCTGGCATTCAGTTTGGTACTTATTGTCTCCCCCTAATGCCGGGAAATGCTCCTCATTGAATATGCAATTAGCGTACCGGGCCGTAAACAGGTCCCCTGTTAGGGGTTCGAGGTATTTTATGATTGACGGTGATTTATACCCAACATAGATCCCAAGTTTCCTGTGCGGTCCCAATGAGGTACGTTGCGGTGGTGAGATCGGATGCGTATGTAGCGCAACCGAACTTTCGCAGATGGGAAATATCCGTGGATTTCCACGCACTAATTGTAGCGGGAAGTGCTATGATATGCGATTGGACGCAATTGTATTAAGTCAAGATCGTAAGATCGCATGACCCCAACATGATGTTGGTAAGTTGCAATTTTGTAGTAATGGTTGTGCAATGAGCTTGATTCTCTTGATAAGAGATTCTGCTAAACCATTTTGTGTATGAACATATGGAGCAGTGTTGAACTTGTATCCCAAGAGCCATACAATAATCATTGAAGGCATAGGATGAAAATTCAGCAGCATTGTCCATTCGAATTGATTGAATTCGATATTCAGGATGATGTGCTCGTAATTGGATGATTTTACCAATTAACTTAGCAAATGCATGGTTTCGTGTGGATAAAAGACACACATGTGACCATCTAGTAGATGCGTCAATGAGAACCATGAAGTACCTGAATGATCCACACAATGGTTGTATAGGACCACATATATCTCCTTGAATGCGTTCAAGGAATTTAAGTGGTTCAGCTCTGATTTTAAGATAAGAGGGTCTTAAAATCAATTTTCCGGTTGCACAGGAAGTGCATACAAAATCTGAGGATTCCGAAAATTTTGTTTTGAGATATGTATGACCAATAGAATTGCTAATAACTTTCCTCATCATTCCAATGCCTGGGTGGCCAAGGCGATCATGCCATGTTTGGAATGTATTAGTATTTTGGAAAATTACTTTGTACGCAATATGTTGAACGGATTTGATGTATGTATAGTACAATCCGGAGTTTAAAGATGGAATTTTCTCTAGTACTTGTTTGCCATATCCGTTGTTTTTGGTTAAGAGTAGATATTCCTCTTTGTTGTCACTTTGGGTTTCAATATGAAAACCATTCTGACGGATATCTCTATAACTAAGTAGGTTACGTGTTGAATCGGGATACAAGAGTGCATCCTCAATCTCCAATTGTGTACCCATAGGGAGAGTGATAGAAGCGCGACCAGAGCCTACTATCGTTGCATCGCGTCCAGCGATTGTTAAAATATTTCCTTTTCTCCTTGTAAGGGTTAGAAAATATTTTGTGTCCCTAAGTATAGAGTTTGTGGTACCGCTATCCACAAGGCATAATTCCTCCTCCATTGGATTGACTCCAAAATCTATATACACAAAGAAAAGAATTTAATGAAATTCTTGAAGTAATATATAGAATATATACAAACTTTATTTTGCAATATCGAATATGTTCGATATATGATTGTAGCATACAAGCTTACAATATAGATGACAACATTATTTATATTACAACATAAAAGTACTTAGTAGCTATGGAACTAGGAGTCTAATTGAGATCTCCAATCATGTCGTGAGAATGAAATTCTTCAAGTGTGTCCTCGGTGCACATGAGATCATCCTTCTTTGTAGAGGCACATGTGTCTTTGAGTTCTTGAATGAACTTTTGAGAACATCTGGTTTCATCATCGTTGGATGTGAGATTGAAGTGTGCTTCAAATCTCTTCTGTTGAGCATTCTTGCCTTGAGCCAAAGACTAGAGGTAGAGGTTCACAAGATGCTTCGGGGTGTGGCATTTCTTGGTAGGATGGTTGTAGCAACCACACTTTTGACAAATCTCCTTTTTGTCAATTTTCTTACAAAAATTGCCTTTACCTTTCTTGAATCCACTTGGTTTTTGCTTCATGTTGCGTTTGTGTTTACCTTTAAAGTTATTTGAATGGTATTTTGAACCATTGAACTCATTGTTATTTTGATTAGTATGAACTTCAGGAAGTGGAGCAGCCCCGATGGGACGTTGCTGATTATTCTTTAAAAGAAGTTCAAAGATGTTTTTCGCTCAAGTAAAGTATGCATAAGATCAAAATAAGTTTGGTAATTTGCAAGACGCCATTCTGTCTTTGAGGACCTGTCGGATGGGAGCATTGTAGAGAGAGTCTTCTATTTTATCCGTGATCTGTTGGTTCCTTCTCACAAAACGCGATCTGGAGCAAATAGTATGAAGGGCATGGTTATAGTCTCCAACTGCTTTGAAATCTTGGAGTCTAAGATGTGCCCATTCATGATTAGCCTCAGTAAGATACTTGACTTTCTCATTGCTCATATCTATTCTTGAGGGCTATCCATAAAGTAAGTGGATTCTCCTCATACAGATATTCCGTCTTTAAATCTGGATGTATGTGATTTCGTATTATGTTTAAAACGGAATATTTCACAATATCCGGAGGAATTTGATCTCATGGGAGGATTAAATATCACCCTTTCCAACCCACGTGTGGTGAGGTTGATCTTTAAGTCCATAGCCCATGTAGGGTAATTGGTACCATCGATAGCGAGTGGCTCAAAATCTTTGGTAGCCATTTAAAACCTACATGAAAAGTACACCATAAATAATTAATTTACATGAGGTAAATTAATGTGTATGGTATTGTTGTAATAAAATGCAAAATATGTGGAAAACAATATGAGTATTGTATTCCAAATGAATATATATACACAAATTAAATATAACGTGTGGTTATATTTATAATACTGTATAATCACAATATTGGTGGTGAACACCAATTTATTGTATGGCATAGCGTACAAATAAATGTAGCAAAAAGGATCATAAATTGTGATATTATGGTATTTATGTTAGGTATAATATTTTGCAAAAAAATTCCAAATTATTAAGTACAATGGTACTCATTAAATGGGAATTTTGAATTTTAATTTTGCTAAAGATAGCAAATTTAAATATGGTCGCAATGCGTATTGTAAATAAATTGCAATAAAAATAATAATCCTACATATGTAAAAATTATATAAATATGAATGCACATTTATTTAAATATTTACATAATTTTCAGATCCTGTAGGGACTGAAATGCAAATTTATAATAGTACAATTTGACGAGTACAATTATAAATAGCGAGAGGACTATATGCAAATTATATAACAGAATTTATTTAAAAGAAAAATTTGCATTTCTTCCCGTGCGCCAACGCCACGCTGCATCTTGCGGGTCAGCATGAAGCCTGAGCTTCCACTCCTTCGATTTATGTGGATGAAAATGCATCCTCTGCGGAGGATGCTTGTATGGGGGTGCAGATCCGAAGACCGGAACGACGGTTGGCCGCTGCGGAGGCATGCGCCGGTCGCCGGTAAGGTCCATAGCGTGGGGCCTTTGCTGGTGGGCAAACGCCGTGCGTCACCCATGGACGACGATGAGCCGGCCGTGAGCCATGACCGGTGGCGATGATGGTGGTGGATGCCTGGCGTGGTGGTGGAGGCTCCTCATGGAGAGGAGCAAGAAGAACATGCAAGTTCTTGTGTAGGAAATCAACTAGAGCGAGGATCAGCAGAAAAGCGCTTTTGTGATTGTCACAAAGTGTCATTATCTCTTGTTGCTTTCTCTGTTTCTACTTGTGTGAGAGCAAGGTGCTGATAACGTATTGAGAAATGATTGAGAGAAAAAGCTCTTCTTTATTCTGATCTTGTACATGTATATATACATGAAGAAGGGGTGGCAATAAAGTAAGAGGTGTCATGAAAATGTGGTAATAAAGTAAGGGGTGTAAGTTACAAACAATGTTTTGCACATTAGGCATTGTTTCACAACAGTTGCCATACATGTACTGCAGCTGGCACGACCAAAGTTTGTTTTGAGTCGTTGTTGCAATGTGCGAGCATGTAGTGGTAAGTGGCGGCATTTCTCAACAAGCAGATGGTGATCGGCGAGACATTTCTTCCAATCCACGCGATGTGCGTACGTAGCTGAAACTTCCGAGGATTTTGCGAATCCAGATTGGGACTGCTCTGTTTAATCAGTATTCGGGCGTTCTTCAAAACAAGCATTCTCTACGCAGAGGCAACATTTGGCACCAGGCATGGTCTAATTGGTGACTCCGTGAGCTAGTTAGCGTCTATTTACAAGGCTATACGCAACTGATACTTACATCTAGCATGTGGAACATTGCTCTGATTTTCTTGGCGAATTTCACAATCAAAAAGATCCCTAGTGAAATCAAATCACAACCTCCTGTAGAACAGCTGAAAGCCATTTTTCTCTGTCATTTCTCTTAAAATAGTGCACCTAAAAAACTCATGAAAAAAGTGCTCGCGGTATAGTAGTATTCCCTACTGTACACGAGTATCATGGCAAACATGCTACCTGAGCAGTTGAGCACTTGACAAATCTTTAATACTCTGTGATCGCTTCCTTCAGTGTTTTGCTTTCGGACTGGCAGTATAAAATTGAACTCTGAAGTCTGAACTGTGAAATGAAAAATATTTCACTTGCTATGGCTAATGCCCAATATGCGCCAATATACTACGGCTCTGCTGAAATGGTAATGCTGGTGTGACTTGCAGTACAAGTGGTATGGCACTTTGGTCACTTGTAGCAAATTTTCTGTTGTACAAATTGAAGGTGCACAATATATGGGGTGCTCCAGGTCCTTGCAACTTTGCTTGTCAGAGTATGTGGCTGTTTAAACAATGGCAATTGGGGACGTATTCATGGAATGATACAAAGCTGACTCGGATCCACTCCACCAGGAATGTATTATTGTGGGCAATCTCTGCTTTATAATGTTAAGTTTTTTCTTCCCCTACTTTGTTCCCTAATAGTTCTCTGAAGTTGTAAAGTGCAGAGGTAGGCATGCGACCAGGCACATAAAAAACCAATTGTAGCTACCAAAAGTTTGTCCTTCAAAAGAAGAAATATACAGGGTGTTGGTTATTGTAAGGCCAACATGCTTAGGAAAGGGTGGGGAAACAAATAGGAGTATTGGTTTCTTATGTAAGACCAGATAGCGGGAAATAGGTGTGCATCCATGCTATTCATGATAAAATGAGCACAAATTTTCAAAGAAGTCATGATTGAATCCAGACAATGACCAACTCAAACAGATATTATCTCAACCCTCTCAACCGCTCATCGCATTCATCCCCATCTCTATGTATCCAATGAGTGAAAAACTGACTGCGTATTCTAGTCCGAATATGGTTCATGTTGATAAGCATGTAAGTGAATCATTGGAGATGGCTAATTGCAACTAAGATATCGTCAGTTCATCATTGTTCAAGCTAAGAGATAAAATGACGACAACCCTGTGGTCAACAGTTCATCTCCACGATTGTGATAAGCAACGACTGTAACCTTATCATCTAGTACAAGGTTGCATCAATTATGAGCCCTTACGTAAAGGAGAAGCACTCAGAAAAATCAGATACAACGAAAACGAGAGAGGAGGAGCTTATGTGGAGATGAGCCTGCCAGCAGCCAGCTTAGCATCCATTATTCTGATTTGTAAGAACACAGAATACGGCAAGTCACCCATTACTTTATTCTGTCGGTCACCGTTCATATTGCATTGAATCTATTCTTGTATGTGCTTAATACTCTGGAAGAAAGGAGGAAATGCTTCATAGTTAACAGAACAGTTTGCAAGTGATCTTTTTTTTATGGAAGTTTGCAGGTGATCTTCAACTCTCTGCATGGCAATGAATAGGCTTTAGCTGTTCATCTACATATCGCAAATTTATTAACTAAGTCCTTCTATTCGAACTTGTGTTGCAAATATTCACATGCAGATGTCAAGTTGCAGAAAGTTGAACACTATTTGATCTGGAAATGTGATTTGGGCAACAGCACAAAGATCAACAAAACTGCTTGTTCCTGGACAGTTCAATGAGCCGAGAGAATCATCGGTTACCAGTCTTTGAGCTGACGACTCTTTCGTCTCTTGGCATTGGGTACTTCATGACTACTGAGTACTGACATCCATGTCATCGCACCATCTATTGCACTATCAGGTGGAAGGATTAAAATTTTAATTAGTGTTACAGCAAGGAGAACAATAGGAAAGATGAATATGCAAGAACAATTATTATTCAGGTGGCATTCTGTTTTTATTTCCCTGGGCTCCCTTTTGTTTTAATAAACTGGCTGGTCTCAAGTCAAGATAGAGCCATAGTGACACGCAAGGATTAAGTAAAGGAATTTGATAGTATGAGAATCGGACACCTGGTGACCATATCCCCACATGCCACTCATTTGCTCAACCACTCTTCCTATATCCCACAGACCACTCCACTACTGATGTTATCATTTCCCAATATCCCCATCTCCTCCCCCCTCTAGATCCACATTCTCTCTGCTGCTCTTATCCTTTCCCAATATCCCCATCTCCTTCCACCTCCAGATCCCTGGCAGCGAGCTCCAAGAGGTCCCCGTCGGCCTGTCCCCTTCCTCCTCCCTCCTCGACGGCTCTTCCTCACACGCACATGAGCGCGCGCACACGGAGGGCCATAGGGGAGGGAGGGGGCGGGAGATGCCTAGGAGCCAGAATGGCCAGCCGAGACCGGCCAAGGCGGAGATCATCCACGGCTTCGCGTGCGCTGGTGACCTAGCCGACGTCCAGAGGAAGATGACGTTCTTCATTTTTTATGTTCTTCTGTTTGTTTTCTGGTTCTGATGTTGATGTTGCGGCCTGTTGAAAAAAAATATTGCAATCCGTTGAAAAAAAATATTGTATACTGTTCTTTGAGATGTTGCAACCTGTAGAAAAAAAATATTGCATACTGTTCGTACCGATGTTGCAAGATTTTTCAACGCGTGTTTTTTTTTCTCCAGATGCTTTGTTTTGATTCTAAGTTTAGATGATATTCACGGTGATGTTCTTTGAGATGATGTTAACGCTTACTGTGATGTTCTTTAAAATGAGGCATATAATTTTTTTGATGTTATACATTTTGTGAATTTTGTTGAGTCTAGCACACAATAATGTTGTGCTCGGGCGTATGGCGCTAGCGTTCGGATCGTATGTTCGAGCGCTAATGGTGTACAATCCGAGTGCTAGCGCCGCCCGTAAGTAAATCCAACAATATTCAATTACTCAACAACGTAAAGCGTCCAAAAGTGAAAAGTGTTCATACAAATGAGATGTTCCTGGAGCTCACCGTATAATCCATGCTAGGTATCAGTTGTTAGAATAGTCTGCACGACAATAGATCTTGTTCAGAATCTATGCAAACCCAGCAATCATATAGATGATAGGTAGTTTGAAAAGGAAAATGCCTCTCTCTTTCTGAATTCACAGGAAAATGAACACATAATGATCCTGCAGATGAGCCTCTTAGAGTAATTAACCTCTTGGTTGCTTTCAAATCGTATGTGACGTCATGTCCAATCAGAAAGCGAAACATTTCCGTTCCGAGATTAAGGAATTACTATCAATAGCAGGAGAGGGAGGCAAAACGGAAGCCGAATCTTGTGTGAGTGGCAGCGTGGCACGATATGTCCCGCCGATCAGGGATAACAATTGCAGTATGAACATGATACAGATCGGGGAATGCAGGGGGGACTCGAGGAAGAAGAAAGCAGAGAAGAGACGAGGATAACTTGAGTTCTATTTCATCAACGATTTGTGACGGGATACAGTGGAGCCCTTATTGTTCCTTTAATCGCACTCCTTTCTCTGAAGCAATCGTCATCTTCCTTCCTGCCTCCCTCTGCTTTGCTTGTTCACCAGTCGTCCTTGCACTCGATGGCACACCGAGCTGGTGCCGACGGAAACCGCTCCCGAACCACATGATAATCTTCCCATGTGGCTAGGGCTTCCAGCAAGGAACTCCACTTAATCAACACTTGAACATGAGCAACATTTCCCTTTTTTACGAGGCGTCTATTCACGATTTCTTCAGGTTGTAACTCTGCCACATCTTACTGAACTGGTGTAGACATCGTAGAGAAAACTGGACTATGATCTGCAATGTATTGCTTAGGTTGAGAAACATGAAAGACCGGATGGATGAGACTTCCTGATGGCAACTCCAACCGATACGCTGCTTGTCCAATCTTCTCTGTAATCTCATAAGGGCCAAAATATCTGAATGACAACTCAGGGAAAGGTCTGCTGACCACTGACTGCTGTGCATAAGGTTGCAGTTTCAGATAAACTTTGTCTCACACTACAAACTCTCAGGGGGATCGTTTATAATCAGCACATTGCTTCATTCTGAGTTGTGCCTTGGCCAGTTGATGCTGCCACAGATCAGAGTAAAATTCTCTTCCTGCCAACACTTCTGCATCCTCTTCAGACCTTGGATTGGTCAATCCCGGAACCATGCTGATACGGGGATTGATGACATATAATGCTTTGAACGGAGTACACCCAATTTGTTAGAATTGGTTCATAAGTGTAAAGGGTAATTCATTCCTCAAATTCAAAAGTATACATAGTTTAGTTCACTTTTCTTTTACTAACAGTGCATTTCTCTCTCTCTCTCCATTGATACTAGTCAAACTAAACGGTTCGGAAAACCAATGTGGTCATTTACATGACCAGTGTACCGACCAGTGTGGTCATTTGGAAGACCAGTGTGGTCACTGGTCGGAGCTGTAGACCAAGGTATTGTCAGGAGCTGATAAATACTTCTTAATTATCATTAATTGGTTTTTGAATTAGCAGTTACAAGTGGTTCATTATGTTATTTATTAGGCAGTTACTAGAGAGTAATTGTCTCGATCTTAAAAGGGTATGGAGACATCCAGACCAAAGTCTAATTAATTAACTTCCATTTGTCTTCTTCTTTCTCTCTGTTCTACTGTACTGATGTGTTGTGCTGTCGAACCAAGCTATCTCTTCTCCTCAGCGTGCACTAGTGTAACATCCTAAATTTCTAGTTTATTTGAAGCATTTAAAAATAAAAACAATAATTTGAATTTTCTTGGTAAAGTTAAAAGCTTAATATGAATTTTCAAAAATCAAAACAATTTAATGTGTTTAATCTATACTTCAATTAAATTAAAAGCTATTTCATTTGGATTCCTTGAGTTCCAGAGTATTTTCTGAAATTTTCTAGGAATTCTTGGAGTTTATTTGTTATTTCTTCGAGCTCGGTTTTATTTAATCTAATTTCTAAAATTCAAAAATTCCTTTTTTCGGATTTGTTTTCTTCGGGCCACCTTTTATTTTCTTCCCAGAACACTTTATTTTCCCCCCAACCTTTCTTCTTTCACCACCGGCCCAGCCCATCTCAACCTCGCCAGCCCAGCTGCCCGCACTTGCCACGCGTCCCGCTGTCGTTGACGTGTGGGCCCATCTTGTCAGTCGAGTTCGTCCCGACACCGGCTTCGTCCCCGAGTTCAATACGAGTCTGCCATCATGCTCTTCTTAAAGTCTCCCTCCGCTGCCTTTAAAAGCATCCCCGACCCCCTGTTTTCGCGTCCCGTGCTGCGCTGCCTCCGTGAACCCTAGCCGCCCCTCAAGCCAAGCGCTCTTCTCGTCGAAGGAGAAGCCCAGAGCCTACCTTCATCTCCGTCGCCACTTTTACCTGCCACCGGTGAGTTGCCCCTTCGATTTCGCCCAAGCACCGCTGGAACCCCTACTTCGTCGAAGACCAAACCTCGTCGTCGCTTCCTTCTCACTGTCGATCGCCTCCGTCCTCCTCTCACCTCCGCGTTTGTTCTGATGAGTTCACTGCCACGCCCTCTCTCTTTTGCGCTGCTCCGCCATCACTGTTGTGCCGCAGTCTGCCGCCGTCGAAGTCGACGTGACCACCGTGTCAGCCGCCACCTTAGCCTCGCTGCCCACATGCCCAAACCGTCAGTGCTGCGTGGCAAGCCACGTGTGTGTCTGTGTGTCACCCCAAACTCTAACCCAATGACATGCGGGATCCACACGCATGTCATTCACTCATATTTTGTGCACCCGGTCCACCATAGACTTGAGCCTTTTTCCCATGGACTTGGTCCATAGACCAGGGCCCACTCTTCATTCTCTCTAGCCTTTTTTGGATTTTCTTTTAATTTGGAAATTCAAAAAATTAGCCTGGTCCCACCTGTTAGTGTTTTTTTTCCTTTTTTCAACCGAGGGAATATTCTCGATAATATTATTTCTTCTCTCCTTTTCCTTTCCAACAAATCTTCTGAGAGTATGTTCTCCTTCATTTGAACTCCAATTCAGTCCGTTCAAATTTCTAAATTTATTTAAAATAGATCTCTATCTTATAGAGTTGTTTTTTCTATTTTAGTATTTTATTTTATTTTATTTTGGATTTATTTGTGCTTCGCTTGTTGTTTTCTCTCTCGTTTAGACAATCTGTTTCAAGGAGCAGAAGCAGATGCATGATTTGAAGATCCAAGTGTGGTAACTGAGTAAAGCCAAGACATGTCATAGTAATTTGATCATATTGAACCTACGATTTCAAAATTATATTATTTTATATCAAATTGCATGCTATCTTTTATCAACTATTTTGGGAATAGTTAATCACCTACTTGTCATTATGCTAACATTAATTAATTGAATACCATGAATCATTTGTCACCATAGGATGGTCATTATTAGTTGGATATATTTGTATCACCAATATGGGTTATCGTAGAGATGCTTAGTCATGCTTAGTTACGATAGGCTCATGATCACATGTTCAATATTGATAATTTGATTTAATGATATATGAAATTGTGGTACGATACCATTCTTGTGAAACTATGGTGTGATGTCACTGTTGTACTAATTATGGTGTGATGCCGCTGTTGTAAAATTTTGTACCATGGCAGGGATTGTCATTGGTTTGGTTGAACAAAATGATTTATGCTCAAGCGAGTGATCTGTAACATCCCAAGTCTGGAATTGAGTTTCAAGTGTAAGAAAATCAGGAGGAATTAAAAATTTTCTTGCATCTTGAAACCCCTGGTCATTTTTGTAATTTTTTTAAGAGAATTGTGGAAGATCAAATTCAAATCCTCATTCGACGCTAATCAAAAACCTCCTTGTCATAGACCTTGTGCCAAACCCTTGGAGATATTTCTCCTGAGTTCTAGGGAGGCTTGGCAACACCTCTGAATTATCTCATGACTTTTAGAAATTATTTGATGGTTCTTGGAGGCGAGTCAAAGCTTGGTCAAACCCTAGCTTCCCCTCTTCCAGAATTTCTGGAGGAAAATTCAGTACATTAGAATCTCTGGAAATTTCATATGAGGTTCCTCCGGTTGTCAGCAAACTCCAGTTAAAATTTCATAATTTTTGGAGCTTGCTTGCTACCTTAAATAATTCCTCAAAAATTAGTTATTCAAATCCAAACCCTAACTGGTTTGCACTGTTCCGTAGGTTCGAATCGGACTCGGGCTCGAGCCACCTGACTCGGTCCAGTCCACTAGCTGTGCCAACTCGGTCGTTGGGCGCTAGGGTCGTGAGCCGTTGGATCGGTATCGAACGGTCTTCGACCAGACGAACGCTGGAGTCGTTGTAAACCACCCGATCTAACTAAGCCGTTGGATCGGTATCGAACGGCCTTCGACCAGTCGAACGCTGGGGTCGTTTCAATCCGCTCGATCCAGCCCAGCCGTTCTGTGGATTTCATGGGGATATGTTCCAGATCTTAGGATGATGTGACAATTGGCAATGGCGTTTACGGTTTGTCATTTCACGTGTTTTCGACAAAGTTACAGGCTTACTGGACAGGGGCGGTCCGACCGGTCCCAAATCGGTCGGACCGGCCATGTGGGGCGGTCGGACCGGCGGTGACCTAAAAGTACTCAAACGAGCTGGGCCAAAAATAGGTGTTGCAGGCAAGTGAGGGGATCCCAATGCACTTGGTCTCATAATTTTTGGAGTCTCCAGTAAAAAGTTCTATTGGTTTTTAATTTCCAGAAGGTTTCGGATTTTCAGGGGTTGAAATTCGGCTAAGTCCCAAGGCGGTCCGACCGCTCACGTGGAGCGGTCCGACCGCCAAAGGCGGTCCGACCGCTTACCGAGCGGTCGGGCCGTGAATGACTTGAACGTCGGCCAACTTCGTGGCGATGTTGATTTGTTAGGTCAAAGTCATTGGTATCGTGGCATATGGTTTGCATGATGCATGTTTTGACTAACATGGGTCAAGTTGTGAAGAACTTGTTCCCGAATTCGTGTTTGCTTGTCTGTGGTCGTGCAGGTTGCTTGGTGGTCAACGACGGTCAACGGCGAGGAGGATCGGGACTAGACTTGGAGAGTTGAGGTCCAGAACGATCAACGATGCCGGGTGAGATCAACGACTCAAGCGTGATACAAGATGGACAAGGGTGGCCTTTTGGCAAATCCATGGTGCATGGTGAAGCGGTTTAGGTCAAAAGGTTAAAGACGGCGCTTTGCGAAGCGTGCGTGTGTGACCCGTTTGTTAGTGGGCCTTAACGGGAGCCCAATTGAGTCAAACCCAAGGAGTTCTAGGCCTCCACTATAAATAGGAGGAGGTGGTGGCTGCACCCCTCTCTCTCGCTGTTTTTCACCTCTTTTGTTGCTTGCAAAACCCTAATTGGTTTAGGGGGAGTTGAGGTGGAGGCTAGGGCTTTTCATGGTTTGAGGAGAATTTCATGATCTTGGATTGACCACTGATCCATGATGGCGTGGGTGTAATCCAGCAACGATCTCGTTATCAATCTATGCAAGGTTTGCTTGAGATAAGTCTCTTTTCGTTCTTGCTTTCAATTTGGTGATTTTAGGGCTTCTTTTGATCCGCGAGTTTGTGATTGATTCTTTCACGTGGATTAGCTTGCTGTGATATGTGTGAATCTATCTAGCATCATCTTGATCATCAATCTCTCACGAACAAGCATTAGGATCAAGTTTTCGTTCTTGCGGTTTTAGACCTTCGTTAATCAATTGACAATTGCTCAAGATCGCTCCAAGAATTATCATAATATTCGATTGGAATAGGTCCTCAATATCATAGAGAAGGTGTGTGCAAAGTTTCGTGAAGTTTGGAGTTGAGAATCAAAAGTTAGACCTAATTGCAACTTCGTCATCGGCCGTTTTTACTGTTTCAGTAGCCTCGGTCGACCCCCACACCGAGGTCGACCGATTTGGTGCCGGTCCGACCGCCCCACACCGCAGGTCGACCGATTTGGCAGTCGGTCTTGACCGCCAAGATAACGAGGCCGACCGATCTCTGTTAGTTTTGATTCTTGCTGATTTTGTCGCATTGCTTAGGGGTTTAATTGGATTCAATACTAGTCTTCATTTGATTGGTATATTGATCTTCATAGCTTCATCATAGCTATTGGAGTGAAATTGTGTTGAATTCATTATTTGGGAGAAAGTGAGCGTGCTCCTGTTCACCCCCCCTCTAGTCGCCTTTTCGGTCCAACAAGTGGTATCAGAGCCTGGTTAGTTCAATCTTGATCTTAACCGGTCACTGAACTTTGGCGATGGATAAGTTTTCTACTAAACCGCATATCTTCGATGGGCACGACTATGCCTATTGGAAGAATCGTATGCGCGTCTTTCTTGAGAGCGAGGGACAAGCTATTTGGGATGTTGTTAGAGCCCGCTGGTTATTCCTGAAATTGCTACACCTGCTTCTGCAATTCTTTTGGCTAACAACAATAAGGCTAAGAATCTTTTATATGGTGCACTTGGTAGACAAGAATATGATAGAATTTGCAATCTTTCAACTGCGCATGAAATTTGGAACACTCTCGAAACATATCATGAGGGTTCGTCCCAAATCAAAAAGGTGCGCCAAACAGTTTACAAGCGTGAATACAATAAATTCGAGATGCGTCCTGGAGAGAGCATCGATGATATTTTCAGTCGCTTTAATAAAGTAATTAATCAAATGAAAGCTGTTGATATTGAATATTCTCAATCTGAAAATGCCACCCATCTCTTGGCTGCAATCAACACCAAGGAGTGGGAGATGAAGGCTACTGCTATAGAGGAAAATGTTGATCTTTCAAGTCTTACTTTAGAATTGCTTTATAGTAAACTCAAGACTCATGAAATTAAAAGAGTTGATCATCCCAAGAAAGATAATTTAGCTTTGGTAGCAGATCCTCTCAAAAAGCTTTTGATGACTCTTTTGAATCTTCTTCTGGATTTTCATTTGCTTGTTTATCTGCTATTCATGAAGAGGAGCTTGAAAGTATTCCTGAAACAGAGTTAGCTCTTCTAGCTAAAAAATTCACACGGGCCTACAATAATGTGAGAAACAAAAAGAGAGGTGGTCCGGTGACATGCTATGAATGTGGTGAGCTCAATCATATCCGGCAAATTGCCCAAATTTGAAAGGTAAGAGCAATCATAAGGAAGGAAAGCCGACTTGGAAGAAGCCTCCTTTCAACAAATCAAGGTATGAGGCTAATAAGCTTGTGAAGGGCGCCCGGGTCCTTACCGCTTTTGAGGATCAATCCTTGAGCGATGTGGATACCGGGAGTGAGGAGGACAAGGAGGAGGAGATCCTCAAGGCAAAAGAAAGGAAGGCCAAAGACTTCACTGGCATGTGCTTCATGGCTGACACGGACGACATTGATGATAATGAGGTATCTTTTTCTTATGATGAGCTTTCTGCTAAATATGATTCTATAGTTGAGCAATTGCTTAGTCAAGATGAAGCACTAGAATTTGTCATGACAAAAAATAAGAAATTAGAGTCAAAAATTAGCAAACTGAAAGTAGAGCTTAAAAATGCTAAGACTCTTGAACCTGATGAATGTTTATCTTGTCATGCTATGCATTCAGAAATTACCAAGTTACAATCTGCTCATAATATTTCTATACAACAACTTGATAATGCTAGATCTGAACTAAATGAAATTAAAAGTGCTCCTTGTGAAAAATGTTTAGAATCTAGTAAATTGATTGCTTTTGATGTATTTGATTCTAGCCCTTGCACTTCATGTTTAGAAAAAGAACATGAATCAAAGATATTTTAGAAGGCTGCTAGAGTCAAATATGCTAAGCTTAAGGACGATATTGAAAATACTACTTGTGCTTCATGTTCCACTCTTAAGCTTGAAATTGCTTTGTATAAGGAGAAATCTATGAATAATACTTGTGATGCTTGTGTTAACTTGAGAAAAGAAAATGCTTACCTTCATGATACATTAGAGAAATTTTCTAAAGGTAAGAAACAATTAAACATGATTCTTGACAAGTCTAAAACTCCTTATAAGAAGCAAGGTTTAGGATTCAATTCTTTTCAAGACAATTCAAACCCAAAAGTCATTCAAGTCTTGGAAAAAGGTTTAATTGAATTCAAAACCCAACCTGCAAAAACTTCTTTTAAATCTGCAGGTTTTGCCCAACCTTGTATTAATTCAAATGATGCTTCTTCTAGTGGTACCAAGTACCATTGCACTTATTGCAAGAAAGGTGGGCATTTGATTGAATTCATTGGCGTGAGGTTGAAAAATGATAGGAAAAATTTTGATAGAATTTCATTCATGCAACCTAGAGCTTCTATGAGACATGGTAACACTGAAAAGAATAAACCTGGATTAGGATTTTTCTCTCATGCAAATCATTATGTTTCTAGATATCCTAATTCTAATGTTTATCAGACTGGCGGTCTGACCGCTGGTGGTCACCGGTCTGGCCGTTTTGGTCACGGTTTGACCGCCAGACAACGCCGGTCAGACCGCCCATGGACAGTTTAAGTCTCATGTTAATTTAAACATTGCTCATAACCGAATGTTAGATGAAATCAAGGATAGTACTTCTGGTTTGTATACTCCTTGCAGGGCGTGTGTCTCGAAGATCGATTCCTAAATCTTGTTTATCTAACCCCGATGATTGAGACACATCGTTCTTTTGTTCCTTGATTTTCAGGACTACCGTGGAAAGGGGAAGAACACGTGGTTCGTCGACTCCGGGTGTTCACGCCACATGACCGGAAACTCAAAATGGTTCACCTCTTTCACGCGGGCAACAGGTGATGACTTCATCACCTTGGGAGATGATACACAAGGGCGAATTGAAGGAACAGGATCAATTAGGGTGAACAACAAATTCATTCTAAAGGATGTCGCTCTTGTGGACAAGCTTAGGTATAACCTCCTTTCTGTATCTCAGCTTCTTCATGATGGCTATGAGGCTGTTTTTTAAGAAAAATGCTTGTCGTGTGCTTGATTCTACTGGTGAGCTTGTGTTTGGAATATCTAGAGTTGGTAGAATTTTTGGAGCTGATTTTTCAGAATCTCTTGCTGGATCTCTTAAATGTTTGCTTACATCTTCTTGTAATTTCTGGCTTTGGCACCGACGTTTGGGGCACATTTGTAATACTCCGGAATAGAATTCGGTTAATAGAACGAAGCTGGAGGGGTAAAAGACAAATACAAACTCGAATTTCAGATTCAGTGGGGTTTTCTGCATTTCTTCGCCAACCTGGGCCGTGGGCTGCCACCCAGAAGGCCCAAGAGGGGGAGAACAGCCCAAGGGGGGCCGGCCAAGGGGAGGGGGCACCCCAACCCTAGCCGCCTCCCCCATTTCCCCTCTCCCTCCCCCTTGTGGCCGCCACCCTCGTCCCTGCAGTGCAGCACTTTTGTTCGTCAGTTTTGGGTAAGTTCTGTACGTTTTCTGATCTTCTCATCTCTTAGAACGTTGTAGGTATTGTTCTTAGCTTTCCATAGCCACCGAGATCACATGATTCCGCCTTACGGTTTAGGAGATATGATTTTTTTAGTGCGCGCTGCTCTGTCTGTCAAAAATTCTGGGTATAGTCGGTTGCACCTAGGTTTTGATATAGTTAGAGTCAAAATCAGGTCGGCCACCCAACTAGGTTTTTGAAGATAATTTCACCATGTTTCCAGGCTGATAAAGATCACTTTATTTGGATCAGTGGTTTAAAAGTTAAAGCCTTTTCTTTAGGGCTGTTCTGAAATCTGGGCAGACTGCAGTTATAGTTTTTCATTGGATGGTTAGACCTCTGTATTGGCCGAATTAGAGTTTACCACCAACTAGAGTTTTGTAGCCAGTTAAGTTAAGAAAAGTTGAGCACTGGTTTCAGGTCTTTTGGACTTACGGTTTTTTATTGGTTAATTTTCTAGTAAAACTGCCAGATTAGGGATATTTGGAATGTTAGGGTAAATTGATCAAATTGAACTTTTGTTTGGTTGGTTTGGCTAGAGATTGTGGGAGGATACGTGTAGCTTTTCCATACTCGTTTGTCCTCATTTCGATTATTTTATATTGTAGGCGGTGAAGCGGTGAGTGGAGGGTATCTCAATTACCTCCCAACCCGCTGTGTGGCGGCAGTAAGTAATTTGTATTCTATGATTGATGCAATATGTGATGTGTGAATGAATGATTATATTTGTTCATACTTGTAGATGAATGCCATGTGTTTCTTTTCAATTATGAGTACTATTCAATGTTGCCATAGGATCATCATGACATGCATGTATTACATTTGTAAGACCCATTAATTCCAAAGATGGGCACTTGAAAATCCCATCAATTCTGAATGGGTACGTGAGTCCACCATTCCAATGTGGGCCACGTTACGCGAGTCCACCATTTCAATGTGGGCCACGTTGACGGTCGTATGAAACGTTCTTCATACGATTACTTTAAGTGAACACCGACGGTGATTCACTCGCTATACTGCGATATGCCGCAATATGTCCATTCCTTCAATGCATCATTCCATTTCATCCATTCATAAATTCGTTTCTAGTAAATGTTCAAATTATGATTGTGATATATTGCTCTGGTATATTTGATTGTTACATACGATTACTTGTCGAGTCTTTGGCTCATTCTTGCTTTGTTGTTTTATTTAGGTAAATGACAAGGAAGAACGGTTTCATGAAGGGTAGATCAACACGATGCACTCACTACCATAATCCAAAATATTTGAGAACTTAATTTTGTCTTCTATTTATATCTTGTGTTGAATTGTAATAAGCCAACTTGGCCTTATTTACCATATCTTTCTGAATTGTTTAATTTCATTCCGTTGATTAAACTTGATGATGAATACTTGTTTCCGTATAATCTTAATACTTGCTTCACCTTATCATGCGTTTTGAGGTTATTCATTTAAAGAGTAGTGGTTGTAGGTGACATCTTGACTTCCTTATAGTCAGGGTGTTACAGTTGGTATCAGAGCGGGCTTTAGGTCCGTGGTTCATTCAAACATATTAAATTGACACATTGTGCACATTAGGAGGGGTTGGGTAAACTGTTGCTTCCGCATTTCAATTGTGGTGACTCGAATATTGAGTCGTTGTTAAATTGTGTTGTGCTATGATGTGTTAATCCATGATATGATGTGATATCCTCTATCTATGAAATTATTCTATGATCGTCATGAGATGATCCGATATATATATATATATATATATTCATAATTGATTGCACTAGTTATGTGTTTCGCTAGCGGGCGTTGATCAGTTGAGTTCGTGGTTGTTGTCCTGGGTTTTGCCAGGCTACACCACTGTTTGTAGTAGGATATTAGAGAACTTCTTACCTCTGCTCCATAAGCTCAGATCGAGCATGAGCTCATTGATGAACTTATTGCCTTTCTCGAACTGATATCTGGTTTCCTGGTTGTGGTTCCTGGCAGTTCGTGAATTCTTTTGAAATTGGGGTTTTAATGAAGAAGGCAAGCTCCAGCAGTTCTCTGATTCGTTCTTTGAAACGAATATTGCCTTTTCGACTCTTGTGATATTTCTGCTCCACGTGAGCATAGTTCAAATGCAAGATTCCTCTTTTCACAAAAGACTTGTTTTACCCCTGTTGGGGAAATTTAACTCATTCATTCGTTTAGAATCTCGGTATTGGAAGAATTCTTTTGCAATTTCTTTATCAAGTGTGTATTGATCTTGCATATTTCTCTTGGGTTGCTTTAGTAACTCGTTCTCTTCCTTGATTTTTGAATTTGACAAATTCTTGTCCGGTGGCGATTGATGAATTTCTCTTGGGTTCATAATTTTGGTAGACGAGTTTCAGTAGGCCTTTAATGGTACTCCGAAAACATTATTGTTTTTCGATTGTCGAATTGCTTTTACTACAAATGATCCTTGTAAATTGGCAACATTGATATTTTCATGGTTGTTCTTTCTTTCTCATTGGAAAAAACGACTCATTTACTCGTTTGATGGTTTGCCTAATGAGAATTCTTGTTGCAAGTTCGTTAACACGAGAAAGTTTTGGCTCAATGTATTCCTTTTGGAACCCTCTGCTTGTTGAAATTTGATGCATCCCTTTTCTGAAGAAAAGCGTTAAAACCCTTTTGGAGTGCTGGGTTATGCTTTAGTCGGGGGTTGCACCCAAACAAAGATTGTGGGCTACGGGTTTCTATTAGACCCTATTTGTTTTTCAAAATAGTTTCTTGCCTTTCTGGCTACTGAGCTCTCATTGCTGTTTGTGAACGTTATTCTTGACAAGATCGTTCTCTTTATGTTAGCCCTATCTCTCTTGTTGATAAGGGCAGCTTGGTTATCCGTTTGACAGTTCGGAGAATGAAAATTTCCTTTCACAAAGTTCATTGAAGAAATTTCGACTATATTCATTTCTTTGGAATATTTGGAGTGTTGGAGTTTAGAACCTCCCTTTGGAAAAGAAAAATATCGAAACCTCTTTTCTCTATAGTTTTGTAGTGCTGGGTGTGACGTTTATTCAACTTTGTGGTTTTTGTACCAGGATTCTTTTCTAGAACAAGTTGTTATTACAATTCCATGTGATGCTTTGAAAATTTTTATGACCCGATTTGTCATGTTTCCTTTAGAAGGTTTATTGACACGATCAGTAATGTGAGAGTAAGGTTGATTCTTTTATAAAGAAAGAAGTTTGACCACCTTTCTTGATGTTTCCAAAATGATTCAATTTCGAGTTTTGTGTTCATGACCTATTGAGGTCCCAATTTATTATGATAAACGAAGTTTGCCACGTAAAATGATTTGTTGCGAGTTATAATGGTTCTTCAATGATGCGAGCGCTTTGATCTTGAATGCTCGTTGTTCTTATCTCAGAAGATCCGACATTCTCTTCTTGTGAGGCTCATGTTTTCAATTGTGGACTCCACCTATGTTCAATGAGTTCATTGCCTAATTGGTTTTCCCTTGGTTACGTGTTCACCGCGAGTGGTAAGCAATTCTTTAGTTGGTGAAGATCGTTTCTATTTGCCTCTTCTTTTGAGAAAGAATTAACCCATTCTTTCCACGTGGGTCTTTCAAATATTTTCTAAATGTTGTAGTGAGTTTGATGTTGATACGTGTGGAAATTTGATCGCCCTTGGTGATATCGCTTAACATGAGAATACTTGAGTTTTGTTTTCATGACCTTTGGGAGTTCATGAATCATCCGAAACTGAAAATATTTTGGGTAACTTGAGGTATAGGATTATACTATTGCTTCTTAAGAGTTTCAGTGTGATTTAGCCCTAAAGGGTCCTTGGTTTGGGTTCGCTAAGTGAGGTTGCAATCAAAGAAAATTATCGTCTATTCATTGAGAATCCGCTTGTTTTCCTGAAGTCTTGTAAAGGGAAATGTTTGAGTTTTGTGGTCAAGACATTTGGATCTCATGTTTCATGAGTAGATGATCCGTTCAACAAATTTGGCGTGTTGAAAATGTTATTGGTTCTTAAGTAGCTCAGTGGATTGGACTAAAGAACTTACCTTGTTCATGTGGCAAGGTGTTATTCGCTCTAGGACTAATTGTTGTGTTAAAGGAAAAGGGCAGTGAGAAGTAGTTGATAGTCTGAGTCAAGTTTTGTAACTTGAAGTATTTAAAACATGCCTAAATTTTCTGCCCTTTTCACTCAAAAGATTTCGAGTTTCAATCGTAATTACGTTTTCTTATCGGTTGTTATTTGCTATTATTTTCTGAGGAATGTGTTCCCTCAACTACGAACTTAGTTTTCGTTTTCCAAGATCACCTTTAGCAGAATATTTTTCTTGGTTTCTTGGCCGCCGTGGTGAGCAACGCTTTCCTGTATGAATGAACTTGTTTTTGTTCGCCTCTTCCTCTTGAGAAAGGATCACAGTTTTGTGTTGCGAAGTGTTTGCAAGGTGAAGTTTGGCAACTGTTTGGTGGTGGATGAGTAATCGTAGCGATGATATTTTGCTACCAAGTTGTCGGAGGAGTAGTAGAATGTGAAATGGTTTTGATCTGTATCCCTTGGAGGGGAATTGATTCACCTGAAATGTTTGGTTTCGAAGTAAGTTTGAAAAGTGTTACGACTGAGTAGAACCTATGGTATAGTGAAACTTCAGAACTTCAGTTCATGATTGAATGGTCGGTGATTATCGAAGGTATGGAAACCTTGATTACTTCTATAGAGCAACGCAATTGGATAATGATGCGAGATTAGGTGAGAAATTTCTAAGTATGCAATTGAGTGAGTATGTTAGAATTGGGGAAAATGTTGGAGAGTCAATCCATTGATTTCCCTAAATGTTGTAATTGAAATTTGTGGTAGAGATCTTGGAGGTTAAATTTGGGTTTGCATTGTTATGCTAGACTATTGGTTACACGATGATTGTGCGTAGAGGAAGTGGGATAATAGAGTTTCCTGAGCAATGAATGGCCATTGATAGATCTCTTCTGATGTAATACATGTCCGTGCGTGCTAAGGATCTTGAATTGTTGTTATTGGAAATTGAAGGTAATGTGATTGTGTGGTGCCTGCTATTGTGGTGTTATGGATGCCTTTAATCAAATCGATTTTGTATTACCTAGAGTATCCGTAGATTTCATAGAGTCTCTTCACAATGGTGTGGATGATGTAATTCGGTTTGAGCATGATTTGAGGATATTTAACAAAGAGGTTTAAGCTCGTGTGGTATGCGATGAAGTCAAATTCAAGGTTCGAGAGAAATTATATCCCTAGAAGAGAGAAGCGTGGAAATAAATGTTCATCGATAATTAGATGTTTTCTTGATTCTCGCTTGAGTTTGGTATTGTGGACGGTGTTTTACGCAATTTGAGTTGAGGCTTTGTTGGCATGTAGATTCTTTCCAATTCAGACAAACTGCCAGTGTTTGGTTTGGGCGTTCCAGTAATTTCTCCTTCGGTTGTAGTGGTGTTCATTTGTAAACTGCCTATTTAGAAAATGGATTTGTTTTGAGATGAATTATCAAATTTGGAATTTAATCTTTTGGTGGAGAGTTAGCATTGAGTGGACGCGATGAGGACTCTCTATTTTCAATTGGATTCTCTTCGTTTTCGAAAGTTGCAGAAATTAGAAAGTTGGTATTTCGTTTTGACCGTCTCGGGTACACACGCGAAGTACGCAACGTCGGGTGTGTTCTGGTGCTGAGTGGGCAGCTGAACCTTTCAAGATTCGAGTTATAGTTTAAGACGTTGACCATTGAGTATGGTCTTATCTTCGATCCTCTTCTGATGAGGGTACCTAGAAAGTTCAGGTTGAGTGTTAGGTCAGCGCCGCTTTGGGTCTTTGGGTGGTGGTTTTCTAGTCCGAAGAGAGGCAGCTTGAGAGCCGGAGACCCTCGTGCGCGATAAGTATCCAGACCTGTTCGTTTATGGTACGTGTTTTTTCGTTAATAATTCGAGTCGCAGTTTTCTTTCGAATAAGATCTGTGTTTTGATTCGAGGTCGAATCCTCTTAAGGGGGGTAGAATGTAATACTCCGGAATAGAATTCGGTTAATAGAACGAAGCTGGAGGGGTAAAAGACAAATACAAACTCGGAATTTCCAGTTCAGCGGGGGGTTTTCTGCATTTCTTCGCCAACCTGGGCCGTGGGCTGCCACCTGAAGGCCCAAGAGGGGAGGACAGCCCAGGGGGCCGGCCAAGGGGAGGGGGGGCACCCCCAACCCTAGCCGCCTCCCCCATTTCCCCTCTCCCTCCCCCTTGTGGCCGCCACCCTCGTCCCTGCAGTGCAGCACTTTTGTTCGTCAGTTTTGGGTACGTTCTGTACGTTTTCTGATCTTCTCATCTCTTAGAAAGTTGTAGGTATTGTTCTTAGCTTTCCATAGCCACCGAGATCACATGATTCCGCCTTACGGTTTAGGAGATATGATTTTTTTAGTGCGCGCTGCTCTGTCTGTCAAAAATTCTGGGTATAGTCGGTTGCACCTAGGTTTTGATCTAGTTAGAGTCAAAATCAGGTCGGCCACCCAACTAGGTTTTTGAAGATAATTTCACCATGTTTCCAGGCTGATAAATATCACTTTATTTGGATCAGTGGTTTAAAAGTTAGAGCCTTTTCTTTAGGGCTGTTCTGAAATCTGGGCAGACTGCAGTTATAGTTTTTCATTGGATGGTTAGACCTCTGTATTGGCCGAATTAGAGTTTACCACCAACTAGAGTTTTGTAGCCAGTTAAGTTAAGAAAAGTTGAGCACTGGTTTCAGGTCTTTTGGACTTACGGTTTTTTATTGGTTAATTTTCTAGTAAAACTGCCAGATTAGGGATATTTGGAATGTTAGGGTAAATTGATCAAATTGAACTTTTGTTTGGTTGGTTTGGCTAGAGATTGTGGGAGGACACATGTAGCTTTTCCATACTCGCTTGTCCTCATTTCGATTATTTTATATTGTAGGCGGTGAAGCGGTGAGTGGAGGGTATCTCAATTACCTCCCAACCCGTGCTAGTGTGGCGAGTAAGTAATTTGTATTCTATGATTGATGCAATATGTGATGTGTGAATGAATGATTATATTTGTTCATACTTGTAGATGAATGCCATGTGTTTCTTTTCAATTATGAGTACTATTCAATGTTGCCATGGGATCATCATGACATGCATGTATTACATTTGTAAGACCCATCAATTCCAAAGATGGGCACTTGAAAATCCCATCAATTCGAATGGGTACGTGAGTCCACCATTCCAATGTGGGCCACGTTACGCGAGTCCACCATTCCAATGTGGGCCACGTTGACGGTCGTATGAAACGTTCTTCATACGATTACTTTAAGTGAACACCGACGGTGATTCACTCGCTATACCAGATATGCCGCAATATGTCCATTCCTTCAATGCATCATTCCATTTCATCCATTCATAAATTCGTTTCTAGTAAATGTTCAAATTATGATTGTGATATATTGCTCTGGTATATTTGATTGTTACATCTGATTATTTGTCGAGTCTTTGGCTCATTCTTGCTTTGTTGTTTTATTTAGGTAAATGACAAGGAAGAACGGTTTCATGAAGGGTAGATCAACACGATGCACTCACTACCATAATCCAAAATATTTGAGAACTTAATTTTGTCTTCTATTTATATCTTGTGTTGAATTGTAATAAGCCAACTTGGCCTTATTTACCATATCTTTCTGAATTGTTTAATTTCATTCCGTTGATTAAACTTGATGATGAATACTTGTTTCAGTATAATCTTAATACTTGCTTCACCTTATCATGCGTTTTGAGGTTATTCATTTAAAGAGTAGTGGTTGTAGGTGACATCTTGACTTCCTTATAGTCAGGGTGTTACAACATTGGTTTTGATCATCTGACACGAGTTAGCAACCTTGATCTCATGAGAGGTTTGCCCAAACTCAAAGCTGTCAAGGATGCTGTATGTGCGCCCTGTAGGCATGGCAAACAAGTTGCCGCCTCACACCCTTTCGTGACTATGGTTATGGACCGGACCGGGACAATTTGCTTCATATGGATCTTTGTTGGTCCTGCTAGAGTCCGGTCAGTTGGTGGAAAATGGTATATTCTTGTCATAGTCGATGATCTTTCTAGATATACTTGGGTGTTCTTTCTTTCTTCAAAAGATGAAGCTTTTGGTTATTTTCATGACCTTGTTCTTCGTTTGGCTTCTGAGCTTCCTGGTGCTTTGAGAGCGATTCGCAGTGATAATGGCACGGAGTTCAAAATGCTTTTTTGCTTCTTTTGTGCCGAGCGTGGTATTGAGCATCGCTTCTCCTCTCCACACGCCCTCAACAAAATGGCGTGGTGGAAAGGAAGAATAGGACCTTGGTCGAAATGGCTAGGACGATGCTAGACGAGTATAACACACCGAGGAGATTTTGGGCCGAAGCTATTGCTACTGCTTGCCATATTGCAAATCGTGTCTTTTTGAGACCTTCTTTAGGCAAGACTCCTTATGAGCTTCGTTTTGGTAGAAAACCCTCTGCTTCGCATTTTGAGTTTTGGATCAAAATGTTTTATTCTTAAGACAGCAACTTAGATAAATTTGAATCAAGAACTTTTGATGGGTTATTTAGGTTATCCCGCTCATTCGAGGGTTTTCGGGTTTTAATCTCGAGACTAACATTATTCAGAGACTTGTAATGTCACTTTTGATGAGACTAGCCACGAGCTAGATCTATTGCTACAGATGATTTACAGTGACAGAGAGCATTTTTGTGGAGGAAGATGAGGACGGTTAATATCATTCCTTCATCCGCCGCTCAAGCGCCTATATCGATACAAGAACTCGCTACGCCTACTTCACCTTCGGTTGAGGCTCCTGCTTTGCATCTTCATCATCAGCAGACTGCATGAGGTCGAAGAAAGCAGTATCTCACCCGGCGCCCACTTCAGATTCAGAGACAAAGATCCTCGGAATGATAATAGGTAATCTACATGAGCGAGTCACTCGCCCTGTATAATGATCCAAATCTCTACTCTCATTCGGCTTTTGTTGCTTCTTTTGAACCCCGCGATATATCACATGCTTTATCCGATTCTATTTGGGTAAATGCCATGCATGAGGAGTTAGAAAATTTTGAAAGAAACAAAGTTTGGAACCTAGTAGAACCCCTAGTGGTCATAATGTTATAGGAACCCGCTGGGTGTTTAAGAATAAACAAGGTGAGGATGGTTACGTGGTTAGAAACAAGGCCGATTGGTAGCTCTGTGGTTTCAACCAAGTTGAGGGGTTAGATTTTGATGAGACATTTGCCCTGTTGCTAGACTAGAAGCCATTCGCATCTCGCTTGCATTTGCTGCATCAAAAGGTTTTAAATTATATCGATGGATGTTAAAAGTGCCTTTTAAATGGTTTCATAGATGAGGAAGTGTATGTTAAGCAACCCCCGGTTTTGAGGATCCTAAATATCCAAATCGTGTTTTCAAGCTATCTAAAGCATTGTATGGTCTTAAACAAGCCCCTAGAGCACGGTATGATAGACTTAAGACCTTCTTGCTTAAAAATAATTTTGAAATGGGTAAAGTGGATAAAGCTCTATTCATTCTTAGACGTGACAATGACTTCCGCTTGCTCAAATTTATGTGGATGATATTATCTTTGGTGGTTCCTCTAATGCTCTTGTTTCCACTTTTACGACACTATGTCCAGGAATTTGAGATGAGTATGATGGGAGAGCTTAATTACTTTTGGGACTTCAAATCAAGCAATGCAAGGAAGGAACTTTCATCCATCGACGAAGTACACTAAAGATCTACTAAAACGCTTCAACATGGGTGATTGCAAGCCAATTTCCACTCCCATGGCAACCTCGATCGTTTTGGATCCGGATGAGGAAGGAGAAGTCGTGGATCAACGCGAGTACCGCAAAGCATGATCGGCTCCCTTCAGATTTGACGGCCTCGAGACCGGACATTCACTTCACGGTATGCCTTTGTGCAAGATTTCAGGCGTCTCCAAGAACTTCCCATCGCCAAGCCGTTAAGCGTATATTCAGGTATTTACACTCTACCCTCTTATATGACATTTGGTATTCTGCTCTTGACTTTGTCCATTAGAGGTTTTTGATTCGATTTTTAGGGTCGTCGGTTAGATAGGAAGAGTACCTCGTGCACTGTCACTTCCTAGGCACTTCTCTTGTATCTTGGTCCTCTAGGAAGCGGTCTTACATTGCACAATCCATCTTTGAAGCGGAGTATGTAGTCTTTGCTAGTTGTCAGAGCTTGATTTTGTGGATGACGTCCACTTTGAAAGATTATGGGTTAAACTTTGCTAGTGTTCCTCTTTCTCGTGATAACACTACGCTATTAATATTGCTAAAAACCCATTGCAACATTCTAGGACTAAGCACATAGACATTCGCTTTCACTTCCTTAAAGATCATGTTGAAAAAGGTGATATTGTGATGCACTTCGTAGAGTCCAAGCTTAATTGGCGATATTCTTACCAAGCCTTTAGATCAAACCAGATTTTCCTCCTTAAGAAGCGAGTTAGGGTAATTTATCCTTATGGGTTGGTTTGAGGGGAGTTTGATCTTTCTTATCTTTCCTTGTTCTTTTGATCTTTTATTGTTCTTTTTCCGAACTTAGTGATCTTTTGAACTTTTTAGGTTTTAGGCTTTTAATTGCATCTCATTGTGTCATATTGCATTCATATGAAAACTCCAACAAGTGGTTACAACAAATGGTATGAAAAATCCAAAAGATGCATTGTAATATAAGATTTTCTCGCTTATTTTTAAAAATTGATGAAGCTTTGCCTATTACCCTTTAGAACTTTTGTATTTCAATTCTTGCTCAATGTCATGTCTAGTTCTTTGACTTGCTAGAATTATCATGCTTTTACATGTGTAGCTAAATCTTTGCTATGTGAGCTAGAACCTTTTAAACAACTCAAACTAAGAAATTGCAATTTGTGGATGTTTTAGCGAGTTGCGCAATTAGTGCTCCTCTTGTGACATTGGCCCTGTCAGAATTGCTTTGTTAGCTCTTTGATCTAAAATTGACCATTACTTGAGCTTTTGTGTTCTTGAGATTCTAAAACTGCTCATGTGAAAAATGAAAATCAAGATTGTCTTATGCTTAAATTGTGCCAAACTATTCTTACGAGACTGCTTGTCAAATGACATGAACTTGGACATAGTTTGATGAACCAGACGATCTCATGGGGACTGCTTGTCAGAAATGACATGAACCTCAAGATTTGTCGCCCCGGTAGAAGCTTAGAAAGAGTTTGTGGATGGCTCCTAGTCCAGGATCTTCTTTACTAAGATATACCTTTAATCAACTTTTGGTGAAGCTTAGGATGAGTTTGTGGATGGCTCCTAGTCCAGGATCTTGTCACTAAGTTAGATCATTAGTCAACTTCAATATTCAATGCAAATGAGAAAATGTTGACAAATGGGCGTTTACAAAATATTGAGCAAAATGATTCAATACGGGACTTGATTGACTCTTAATGTGGTCTTTGTTAGATTTTTGATCTCACTTTGACATTTTGACATGGCCAATTTCATTTTAGGATCCCTGTTGATGAACTTGCTGAATTTGAAACGTTGCTTAAATTGATCAAATCTCATCGCTTACTTTTGAGCCTTTGTGCTTAGCTTTGATATATATGTCTTACCATGATCTTGCTAGCGCTGTCATGCTTGATATGCTGTTTGTGCAATATTAGAGATACTAGCTTGTTCTTTTGGGTAATCTCCAAAGCTTCTTGTAATCAAAAATTGAAAAATACAAAAATTGAAGCCACTCCATTGCACTTCATGCATATTCCTCGTTATGCTTCTTTTGTTTCTGCTTCTTTATTTATTCTATATTTGTTATCTCTGGATGAGAGGAAGGCGTGATTCCTTGATGAATCCATTGTCAAAGGGGGAGAAGATGTGTTAAATGAGAAGAGAAGATGTGTTAATGAGAATATATTTCTTTGTTGGGGGAGAAGTTTTGTACAAAGGGGAGAAACTGAAAATTTGAAAATTAAGGATCATAGTGAGGGGGAGTTCTTGAGTTGCATTCTTATTGTCTTATTGAATATTCTGAACTTGAATTGCATTCTTTTATACTCACAATGATCATAGGTCAATTGAACAATTGTTCTTTCATATGGACCTCATGTGAGAATTTTGACCTTTTTCTGGAAATCAAAGTTTTTATGCTTTCTTTTGCCTTGTCTCACATGCCTATACTATTCTGATGCCAGCTTGGTCATTTTCATTGCTTTTTCTTGCTTATGGACTAAGTTGTGCCTTTGTGCGAAAACTACGAGTAAACTCGTTTTCAAACCTCTTACTTACATTTTCTGGATAATTGCCAATGTGTTCATCAAGGGGAGATTGTGGATTTTATGGGGATATGTTCCGGATCTTAGGATGATGTGACAATTGGCAATGGCGTTTACGGTTTGTCGTTTCACGTGTTTTCGACAAAGTTCTGAGCTTATCGGGCGGCGGTCCGACCGGTCCTTGCATCGGCGGTCCGCCGGTCCCAAATCGGTCGGACCGGCCATGTGGGCGGATCGGACCGGCGGTGACCTAAAAGTACTCAAAACAGTGGGCCAAAAATAGGTGTTGCAGCAAGTGAGGGGATCCCAATGCACTTGGTCTCATAATTTTGGAGTCTCCAAGTAAAAGTTCTATTGGTTTTAATTTCCGAAGGTTTGGATTTTCGGGGTTGAAATTGGCTAAGTCCCAGGCGGTCGACCGGCTCACGTGGAGCGGTCCGACCGCCATAGGCGGTCCGACCGCTCACTGGAGCGGTCGGACCGTAATGACTTGAACGTCGGCCAACTTCGTGGCGATGTTGATTTGTTAGGTCAAAGTCATTGGTATCGTGGCATATGGTTTGCATGATGCATGTTTTGACTAACATGGGTCAAGTTGTGAAGAACTTGTTCCCGAATTCGTGTTTGCTTGTCTGTGGTTGTGCAGGTTGCTTGGTGGTCAACGACGGTCAACGGCGAGGAGGATCGGGACTAGACTTGGAGAGTTGAGGTCCAGAACGATCAACGATGCCGGGTGAGGTCAACGACTCAAGCGTGATACAAGATGGACAAGGGTGACCTATTGGCAAATCCATGGTGCATGGTGAAGCGGTTTAGGTCAAAAGGTTAAAGACGGCGCATGGAAGCGTGCGTGTGTGACCCGTTTGTTAGTGGGCCTTAACGGGAGCCCAATTGAGTCAAACCCTAGGAGTTCTAGGCCTCCACTATAAATAGGAGGAGGTGGTGGCTGCACCTCTCTCTCGCTGTTTTTCACCTCTTTTGTTGCTTGCAAAACCCTAATTGGTTTAGGGGGAGTTGAGGTGGAGGCTAGGGCTTTTCATGGTTTGAGGAGAATTTCATGATCTTGGATTGACCACTGATCCATGATGGCGTGGGTGTAATCCAGCAACGATCTCGTTATCAATCTATGCAAGGTTTGCTTGAGATAAGTCTCTTTTCGTTCTTGCTTTCAATTTGGTGATTTTAGGGCTTCTTTTGATCCGCGAGTTTGTGATTGATTCTTTCATGTGGATTAGCTTGCTGTGATATGTGTGAATCTATCTAGCATCATCTTGATCATCAATCTCTCACGAACAAGCATTAGGATCAAGTTTTTGTTCTTGCCCGGTTTTAGACCTTCTGTTAATCAATTGACAATTGCTCAAGATCGTTCCAAGAATTATCATAATATTCGATTGGAATAGGTCCTCAATAGCATAGAGAAGGTGTGTGCAAAGTTTCGTGAAGTTTGGAGTTGAGAATCAAAAGTTAGACCTAATTGCAACTTCGTCATCTGGCCGCTTTTATCGTTTCAGAGCTCGCCGGTCGATCGCCCCACACCGAGGTCGACCGATTTGGTGCCGGTCCGACCGCCCACACCGCAGGTCGACCGATTTAGACCCGGTCGCACCGCCAAGATAACAAATGTCGACCGCCATCTCTATTAGTTTTGATTCTTGTTGATTTTTGTCGCATTGCTTAGGGGTTTAATTGGATTCAATACTAGTCTTCATTATCAGATCGTATATTGATCTTCATAGCTTCATCATAGCTATTGGAGTGAAATTGTGTTGAATTCATTATTTGGGAGAAAGTGAGCGTGCTCCTATTCACCCCCCCCCCTCTAGTCGCCTTTTCGGTCCAACACGTTCGATTTCAATCCGACGACCGACGAGTCGCTCTTCCTCTCTCGTCTGTCGCGTGAGCTCTGCCATGGCGTGCGCAGAGGAGAAAAGCAGTGGCGTGTAGTCCACTCCATGTCCACCTTTAAACGGCTAGCTCTGAGCGCATTAAATGCCTGTCGCGCTCATCCCCCAGAGGGCCATGACTCAACTGCTCCCATCGCTCTCAAGTGCTCTCATGGCAGTGTTGACCCGACTGGAAAACCCGGCCGTTGCTCACTGCCATTGCTCTATTTAAACTCCTTTGCTTCACCCTTAGCTTCCTTTAGCACTTCTGCAACTCCAGCTAGCACTCACCCTCTTGCTTGAGCTGCAGTCCCTCGCACTCTCTTCGACCGACATTGTTGAGTGTGGAGCTTCGGTAGAGGCGGCGCAGCGGGGGTTTTCTTCTTCAAGTCTTCGCCCCCTCTGCTCCCCCTTTACTCTTTGGAGCTTAACTCTCACGCGGTTTGGTTCTCTCTGTGCCCAGGTCGCTGTGGCCTAGCGAGAACCTTACCATCGCCGTTCGGATACTCGTCGCTGGAGCCACTCCGTGGGTCTCTGGTCATTCTTCGCCCAAGTAAGTCCGTATTGCCACCAGGAGCTCAGCGTGTGTTTTCGTTTTTCTTTTGGTATTGTTCGTTCGGGAGTCTTTCCGAGCCATACCTCTCGGCCGCACTCCGTGGTCGTACCGCTGGGGTCGGAGAAGCCGCCGAACTGCAAAGAGTGCGGGAGGCGCTGCCTCGTGGTCGGACTTTCGACCAGTCGGTATGGCTTGGTCATTTCGACCAGATGCAGTGTTATGTTGGGTAAATGTGAAGTCTCGTAGTCCCCAGAAGTGCCCTTATGCTTATAAGGGAGAGGCCTACCGAGTGATTGTAAGTTCTCCTACAATCACCCCCATAGTCGTAAGTCTCACTACGGCTATGGCGTGGTCATACGTTCTTCACGATTTGTATCTAGTCGTAAGATTTGCTACGACTACGTCGTGGTCGTAAGTGCTTCTACCACTAGTACCTAGTCGTAAGTCTTTCTACGACTAGTACCCCGTAGATATCTGGTCGTAAATCCTTCCACGACCACTATCTGGTCGTAAATCCTTCTACGACTATGGTCCAGTCGTAGGTTCTGCTACGACCACTACCTGGTCGTAAGACCTTCTTTCGGTCGTAGTTTTGGCATTAAGAATCCAAATCAATTGGTTCTTGTTGCTAAATTCTTTATAAATCAGTACCTTGCTTCAGTAAGGTTTTCAGAATTTTTGGAAAAAGGTTTGCTGTTGAGTCCTTGCATTTTATTCGTTCTTATCGATTGCTTTTCGCTTTCTCGTTAGGACCCAAAGAGCACATCGACAATATTGTTGATCCCCAGCAACATCTTGACCCACAGCAAGCAGGCAAGCAGTTTGATCATGTTCATCCCATTATTTTTCAAGTCTACTATATTGCTTTCAACTCGTATGTATGCATTGCTATTTTGTTGTTAAAATACGGTTAGTGTCCTATAGTTACATAATCTGTAGGACTTGTTTATCCGCTACTACCATGAGCTTAGGTTATTGGCTGTGGTCGGAGTTCGATGGATGGACTCCGGTCACTTAGTAGTTTCCGATTTGAAATTGCTTAGAGATGCTTAGTTCCGGTAGTACTGGGCGATCATCGATTGTAGTCGATGATCTTGATCACATCACTTATTATGTCATTACGACCAGCACTTGTGCTTTGTTATTTTGTAAAGTCAAAACCTGAAAATGGAAAACTGATTTGGACTTGGGCAAGTGATCGGATGGTGGGTTATTGGGTTTGTGGATGTCTTGCCTAAGTCAACAAGGACCGAACATCTTGTGTCACACTCTCCAAGCATTTTTGTGTACTAACCACGCGAGAGGGATATGGGACCTCTCTTGACTTAGTACTTTGGTGTGGGTTATCTCCGAGTCGCAGGAGGGGGTTATGTGTGTTGTGTGAAACATGATATGTGGTCGTGTTCTTGTGTGGGTGTGCGGTGGTGGAGATTCCGGGTAGGCTCTCCACCTCGAGGGGCGTCGTAGTTGTCCAAGGCTTTACCCGGGAAGGGTAGTTGACCGAGGCTTTGCGATGACTCCGACACAACGTATGGGTTTCTATCCATACGGGCGTCTCGTGAATAATTCACAATATTGGAAACGTCTCGTAAGACTTAGCCGCGCCGGCATACCTTCGGAAGTGTGCTTAATAGCTTGGCAAAAAGGCGGTCTGGCGTGTGGGTAAGTTGGTACACCCTGCAGGGATAAAACTATTCGAATAGCCTCGTCCTAGGTTATGGACACGCTTGGTTAGGTTTTGCAAGAGTTAGACTTCAACCTTTTAAACTAAAATTTGACATGGGTGGTATGAATGGGTAATTCATGCTATTGTTGTGGTGACCACTGGTCGTGGTCACTTCTGTGATTGTTGTTGTTCCTATCTCTTTGTTATATTGTTGTCTTTTGCGATTATTTGATCGTAAAAAAACCGATTTGAATAACATTGCCTTCAATCTATTACATTATTGCAAATGGAAAATTGCTTTATGCTAAAACCAAAACATACAAATTTCAACTTCTATGAGCTTGCATGTAGCATATGTACAGGTTTGTTACACCATCTGTAAGTCTTGCGAGTACATTCAAAGTACTCACCGGCTTTTGCCGGCTGCTTTTGTTTTGCAGGGGAAGAAGGTGAGCCCCAAGGGCCTCACTTTTGTGAGATGTGCTTCGGGTTTGGCGACTAGCTTGGCGGTCCGGTCGGTTGCCTTGTGGGTTATAGGCACACTGGTCGGCTCTTTTGTTTATAGCCATCTTATGGCACTTTTGCTTCCGCTGTTAAATTTCCTTATGTATATGTCTTTTGGCCGGTCGGCCTCTCTTTTGTAATAACTATCTTCTATTTATGATATCTTCTGGATTGTTGTTTTTGCTTTGGTTCTATGTGAATGAATGGAATTGATGCATGAACTTTGTAAAGAGGTGTGTATACTGCATTTCTGGGAAGTATACATGTCTCGAGTCTCGGATTATCTGCTTTGTGATGCTAGGACCGAATGGATGGTTAAGCATTACAAGCCGGATAAACCGGGGTAACCCAAGTTTGGTCGTCTTTTTAGGATATTTTGGAAAATATTATTTTCAAAGTATCCAATGGTTTATGAAAGCTTAAGGAATTCTCAGATTTTATTCCTTAGCTTTCTCCTCTCACCTTACTCTCATTTGAGTTTTGAAAATTGATTTCCTCTCCTTCTTTCAAAGATAGTTATTGGGTTTTGGGAACCACTGAGTTTGGCAAATTGAAGTGCTTAGGATTTTGAAGTTTCGATGGAGATTTCGCTAGAGGCTTGATGCGAATCTGGACAAGACGCCTCAATTTCAGACAATGAGCTCAATGGTTTCTGATGGGACCACTGAGCTTGGCAAGTTGAAGTGTGCCAGATTTTGAAGTTTCTAGGATGGAAGACTTCGGCTGGAAGCTTGGATGCAAAATCACTACAACAACTTCAATTTCCGGACAGCAAGCTCGATGGTTTCTAATAGGGTGGAAAATGAGAGGGTGATTCAACTAAAATTTGTGGGGTTAAAACGGGGTAAGATGTGATTCTAGTTAGCTAAGTATCTAACACTATTTTCGTTGACCGAACCTTGCTCTTTAGCGGTAATGGATCTTACCTGCTATTCTGATTTTATCTTCTCAATCAATTACTCGTTCATTCAATACGGGTTAGTTGCATTGGGAAGTTGAGCTTCGGTGTGGTAATTCCTTGCTGTTTTTGGAGTCTCTTTATAAGCATGTTTAAGTTTATACACTTACTGTTTTTGGCGTCCGGTTAGGGTGATATTCCATTCCCCTAGTCGTTCGCTTTTCGCTTTCTTTGGCTTTGTTTTTGAGTCTAGTTTTAACCAAAGTTCCTTGTTACAGGATGGCCGGACGCACACGTAGCGGCCAAGGCCAGTCAGCTGGTCCGGATGAGGATCTTCCTCCTCCTCCGACCATGGCCGAGGTCCTTCTCGAGATCGAGCGCAACCGTGCAGAGGACAGGAGGGTTCTTCTGGACGTCATTGCGCGCAACACTTCCGCTCTTACGGTGCTTCAGATCCGGCAAGGAGTGGACACGGCCGCGTGGGGACTTATGGAGTTTCTTCGCACTCACCCCACTTTCTAGGTCGAGGACTCGCTGACCTGCACGATTGGCCGCCTCGTTGAGCGAAAGCTTCGCATAGCGCAGTGCCAGGAGCATGAGAGGGCGCTGTTCGCATCGCACCAGCTGGAGGGTGCAGCTTTGTCTTGGTGGGAGAGCTTTCTCGCCATGCAGCCTGACGGTCACACCGTCACATGGGAGGAGTTCCGCATCGCCTTCCGTCGAGTCACATTCCATCCACTGATGAGGTCAAGAAGAAGGAGTTCTTGTCGCCGCACAAGGCGTTTCGCCATTCTGGAGTATCTATACGAGTTCAACCATTTGGCTCGTTATGCTCCGTAAGAAGTGGCCAATGATGAGGCCAAACAAGAGAAGTTCAAGGATGGTTTGTCCAAGAGCCGCAGGACAAGCTATCGTGGTGGACTTCCGGATTTGTGCCTTGGTGGACAAGGCCATCGTCGCCGAGCACGCAGGAGAGCCCCGTGGATTCCGCAGCGTAAGTGGGAGGCCCGCAAGTCATCCGGGGCCGCCTATTCCCGCTTGACCCGTCTCGGGTCGCGCCCACAAGCCAAGACTTCGAGGCGGTCGGCGCCGTTCTTCGCCCTTCGCAGTCGTGGTCCCAATCACGCACCGCGAGTCGCCAGGTGGTCCCCGCAACTCGGCCGCAGGGTCACATGCTTCGCCGCCGCAATCAGAAGGGGCATTATGTGAACCAATGCCCTAAGAAGACGGGAGCAGCCCCTCGTCCTAATGGAGGACGCGGGCAAGGAGGCGGTTCTTCTCAGACTCAAGATCGCCCACGCTACCCAAGGTGTGGGTAGTGGTCGCGTCAACCTCATCTCAGCAGAGGAGGCACAGGAGGCACCTGACGTTGTGTTGGGTACGCTTTCTGTTAACTCTCATTCTGCTACTGTATTATTTGATTCAGGAGCATCTCATTCTTTTGTTTCTGAGTCTTTTGCTGCTATTAGTGAGCTCCTTTTTACCCCCTTGTTGGTCCCATTGCTCATTCGCTCTCCTGGGTTAGAGTTGAGAGCTGAATCTGAGTGTAGGGATGTCCTAATCGAGATCGAGGGAGTGAGATTCTTCGCGAATCTTATCCTCCTCCATTCAGCAAGTCTAGATGTAATTCTTGGCATGGATTGGCTGTCTCGGCATAAGGGACACATCGATTGTGCCAAGAAGTGCGTCTCTCTATCTAGTCCTTCCGGCGAACAGGTTCGCTTTTCGCCGAAGCTGCTAGGTCCGCAATATCTTCGCGCTTGAAGCGAAGCCCGCTCTAGATATTAGTGAGGTCCCAACAGTGCGTGACTTCGTTGATATCTTTCCTGAAGATCTTCCAGGGATGCCACCAGTTCGAGACCTCGAGTTTGTCATTGAGTTGGTTCCCGGTACTGCCCCAATTTCAAGGAGGCATTATCGGATGCCACCGAATGAGTTGGTGGAGTTGAAGAAGCAAGTTAATGAGCTGCAAGGAAAAGGTTTCATCCGCCCTAGCTCATCTCCGTGGGGTTGTCCTGCAATCTTTGTAAAGAAGAAGGACAATACTTTGCGCATGTGCGTTGATTACCGTCCGCTTAATGAAGTAACGGTAAAGAACAAGTATCCATTGCCCCGCATCGATGATCTCTTTGATCAATTAACTGGAGCTCGAGTATTCTCCAAAATTGATTTGAGAATGGGATATCATCAAGTTCGGATACGACCTGAGGATATTCCAAAAATGGCCTTTTCTACTCGCTACGACTTGTATGAGTACACCGTCATGTCATTTGGCTTAACCAATGCTCCCGCCTTGTTCATGAACCTCATGAATTCGGTATTCATGGAGTATTTGGATAAGTTTATCGTGGTCTTCATCGATGAAATTCTCATCTATTCCAAGAATGATGAGCAACACGATGAGCATCTGAGGCCTGTGTTAGGCAAGCTTCGTGAGCATCACCGTATGCAAAGTTAAAGAAGTGCGCTGCTCGTTGAAGGAAGTGGCCTTCTTGGGCCATATTCTTTCAAATAGAGGCGAGCCGCTGACCCTAGCAAGGTCAGCGATGTTCTTTCGTGGGTTCACTTACTGATAACCGGCGCGGAGTTTTCTTGGTTTAGCGGGATATTATCGCCGCTTTATCGAGAACTTCTCCAAGATCGCGGCCGATGACGGAGTTGCTTAAGAAGGACAAGAAGTTCTTGTGGTCCGATGCTTGTGAGGAAAGTTTCCAAGTACTTAAGAAGCATTTGACCACCGCTCCCGCCCTCGTTCTTCCCGATATTCGCGGAGCTTCGATATCTTTTGCGATGCTTCCCGCCGAGGGCTCGGCTGTGTCCTTATGCAAGAAGGCAAGGTAGTAGCCTATGCATCAAGGCAATTGAGACCTCATGAACTCAACTATCCTACCCATGACTTGGAATTGGCCGCCGTGATTCATGCACTTAAGATTTGGCGACATTACCTAATCCAGAATCGTTGTGAAGTGTATTCGGATCACAAAAGCCTAAGGTATTTGTTCACCCAACCGATCTGAACCTCGTGCAAAAGAGATGGTTGGAGTTGGTCAAGGATTATGACATGGGTATTCACTACCATCCGGCAAGGCTAATGTCGCTGCCGATGCGCTTTAGTCGCAAAGCGCATTGCAATGCCTTGTTGCTCCAGGGCGCCACCCACCTCTGAAGGAATTCCAGCGCCTCAACTTAGGTTTGGTTGAGCATGGTTCCTCACGCCTTGGTTGTGCAACCAACCTTGGTGGATCGGATTAAGGTCGCTCAGCAATCGGATGCTGGGGTGAGCCGCATAAAGGAAAATATCAAGAACGGAATAGCCAAGTGCTTCTCGGAGGATGAGCATGGTGTTGTAAGGTTCGGGCAACGCCTTGTGGTTCCGAAGAATGTGGAATTGCGGAATTTGATTCTCCGTGAAGCCCATGATTCGCCTTTGTCTATTCATCCCGGGGCCACAAAGATGTATCAAGATCTCCGTCAGAGATTTTGGTGGACCCGAATGAAGAGGGAGATTGCGAAGTTCGTTGCCGAGTGCGACGTGTGTCGTCGTGTCAAGGCCGAGCATCAGCGTCCAGCAGGACTGCTTCAACCTTTGCCTATTCCTGAATGGAAGTGGGATTCGATCAGGATGGATTTTATCACCGGTCTGCCCCGAACATCCAAGGGCAAGGATTCCATCTGGGTTGTCATCGATCGATTGACGAAGGTAGCCCATTTTACGCCAAGACGGACGTAACCTCGGTGTGAGTCTACTCGCGGACCTCTATGTCTCCCGTGATCGCTCGCTTGCATGGTGTACCAAGACGATCATTTCGATCGCGTGCACTTTTCACCGCCTGTGTTTTGAAGTGCTTGCAAGAGGCTATGGGAACTCGCCTCACATTTAGCACCGCATATCACCCCTAAAGCGATGGTCGACCGAAAGGGTCAACCAAGTGTTGGAAGATATGCTTCGTGCTTGTGTCCTCTCCTATGGAAAGAATCGAGAAGTGCTTGCCATTTGCCGAGTTTTCCTATAACAACAGTTTTCAAGCTAGTCTCGGCATGTCACCTTTTGAGGCCTTATACGGGAGAAAGTGCAGAACCCCGTTGAATTGGTCTGAGACCGGCGAAAGACCTTTCTTTGGCCTGGACTCGGTCAATGAGGCCGAGAGTCAAGTTCGCTTATTCGTGATCGTTTACGCGACACTCAATCCAGCAAAAGAGCTATGCGGATCGCCGTCGCTATGAAGTTGAGCTTTGAGCCCAATGACTTTGTTTATCTCAAGGTCTCTCCTTTGAAGGGCCATCAGCGTTTCGGCGTCAAGGGCAAGTTAGCTCCTCGATATGTCGGTCCTTACCGTGTTATCGAGAAGAAAGGGGCTGTTGCTTATAAGTTGGAATTGCCAGCTGCACTCGAGGGGATACATGATGTGTTCCATGTGTCCCAATTAAAGAAGTGCCTCCGTGTTCCAACAGAGGAAGCTCGCTGGAAACTCTCGATGTCCAAGAAGATTTGACCTATCGCGAGCACCCTGCTCGCATACTCGATGAGGTCGAACGAAGAACAAGGAATAGAGCCATCGATTCCTTAAAGTTCGATGGTCGAACCATTTCGAGTATGAGGCTACTTGGGAAAGGGAAGATCGTCTCGTGCGTGCACTATCCATCTTTCTTTATCGAGTGAGCCAAATCTCGGACGAGATTTTTGTAAGGGGGAGGTTTGTAACATCCCAAATTGAATTGAGTTTCAAGTGTAAGAAAATCAGGAGGAATTAAAACTTTTCTTGCATCTTGAAACCCCTGGTCATTTTTGTAATTCTTTTAAGAGAATTGTGGAAGATCAAATTCAAATCCTCATTCGACGCTAATCAAAAACCTCCTTTTCATAGACCTTGTGCCAAACCCTTGGAGATATTTCTCCCGAGTTCTAGGGAGGCTTGGCAACACCTCTCAATTATCTCATGACTTTTAGAAATTATTTGATGGTTCTTGGATGCGAGTCAAAGCTTGGTCAAACCCTAGCTTCCCCTCTTCCAGAATTTCTGGAGGAAAATTCAGTACATTAGAATCTCTGGAAATTTCATATGAGGTTCCTCCGGTCGTCAGCAAACTCCAGTTAAAATTTCATAATTTTTGGAGCTTGCTTGCTACCTTAAATAATTCCTCAAAATCAGTTATTCAAATCCAAACCCTAACTGGTTTGCACTGTTCCGTAGGTTCGACCGGACTCGGGCTCGAGCCACCGACTCGGTCCATCCACTAGCCGTGCTAACTCTCGGCCGCTGGGCGCTAGGGTCGTGAGCCGTTGGATCGGTATCGAACGGTCTTCGACCACCAACGCCGGAGTCGTTGTAAACCACCCGATCTAACTAAGCCGCTGGATCGGTATCGAACGACCTTCACCGACCGAGCGGCGGGTCGTTTAACCGCTCGATCGGCCCTCATTGCTCGATTTAATCCGACGACCGACGAGTCGTCTCCTTCCTCTGTCCGCGCGCGCGTGAGCTCTGCCATGGCGTGCGCAGAGGAGAAAAGTAGTGGCGTGTAGTCCACTCCATGTCCACCTTTAAACGGCTAGCTCTGAGCGCATTAAATGCCTGTCGCGCTCATCCCCGAGGGCCATGACTCAACTGCTCCCATCGCTCTCAAGTGCTCTCATGGCGTTGTTGACCCGATCGAAAACCCGGCCGTTGCTCACTGCCATTGCTCTATTTAAACTCCTTTGCTTCACCCTTAGCTTCCTTTAGCACTTCTGCAACTCCAGCTAGCACTCACCCTCTTGCTTGAGCTGCAGTCCCTCGCACTCTCTTCGACCGACATTGTTGAGTGTGGAGCTTCGGTAGAGGCGGCGCAGCGGGGGTTTTCTTCTTCAAGTCTTTGCCCCCTCTGCTCCCCCTTTACTCTTTGGAGCTTAACTCTCACGCGGTTTGGTTCTCTCTGTGCCTGTGTCATCGTGGCCTAGCGAGAACCTTACCACCGCTGCTCGGATACTGTCACGGAGCACTCCGTGGGTCTCTGGTCATTCTTCGGCCCAAGTAAGTCCGTATTGCCCTGTAGGAGCTCAGGCGTGTTTTCGTTTTTCTTTTGGTATTGTTCGTTCGGGAGTCTTTCCGAGCCATACTTCTCGGCCGCACTCCGTGATCGTACCGCTAGGGTCGGAGAAGCCGCCGAACTGCAAAGAGTGCGGAGGCGCCGCCGTGGTCGGACTTTCGACCGACCGGTATGGCTTGGTCATTTCGACCGCATGCAGTGTTATGTTGGGTAAATGTGAAGTCTCGTAGTCCCCGTATGCCCTTATGCTTATAAGGAGAGGCCTACCGAGTGATTGTAAGTTCTCCTACAATCACCCCCATAGTCGTAAGTCTCACTACGCTATGGCGTGGTCACACGCTCTTCTACGATTTGTATCTAGTCGTAAGACTTGCTACGACTACGCCGTGGTCGTAAGTGCTTCTACCACTAGTACCTAGTCGTAAGTCCATCTCACGACTAGTACCCGTAGATATCCGGTCGTAAATCCTTCCACGACCACTATCCGATCAGAATCCTTCTACGACTATGGTCCATCAGAGGTTACGCCACGACCACTACCGGTCGTAAGACCTTCTTTCTGGTCGTACTTTTGGCATTAAGAATCCAAATCAATTGGTTCTTGTTGCTAAATTCTTTATAAATCAGTACCTTGCTTGAAGAAGGTTTTCGTAATTTTGGAAAAAGGTTTGCTGTTGAGTCCTTGCATTTTATTCGTTCTTATCGATTGCTTTTCGCTTTCTCGTTAGGACCCGAAGAGCACATCGACAATATTGTTGATCCTCAAAGAACATCTTGACCCACAAACAAGCGTGCAAGCGCTTGATCATGTTCATCCCATTATTTTTCAAGTCTACTATATTGCTTTCAACTCGTATGTATGCATTGCTATTTTGTTGTTAAAATACTGTTAGTGTCCTATAGTTGCATAATCTGAGGACTTGTTTATCCGCTACTACCATGAGCTTAGGTTATTGGCTGTGGTCGGAGTTCGATGGATGGACTCCGGTCACTTAGTAGTTTCCGATTTGAAATTGCTTAGAGATGCTTAGTTCCGGTAGTACTGGGCGATCATCGATTGTAGTCGATGATCTTGATCACATCACTTATTATGTCATTACGACCAGCACTTGTGCTTTGTTATTTTGTAAAGTCAAAACCTGAAAATGGAAAACTGATTTGGACTTGGGCAAGTGATCGGATGGTGGGTTATTGGGTTTGTGGATGTCTTGCCTAAGTCAACAAGGACCGAACATCTTGTGTCACACTCTCCAAGCATTTTTGCGTACTAACCACGCGAGAGGGATATGGGACCTCTCTTGACTTAGTACTTTGGCGTTGGTTATCTCCGAGTCGCAGGAGTGGGTTGTGTGTGTTGTGTGAAACATGATATGTGGTCGTGTTCTTGTGTGGGTGTGCGGTGGAGATTCCGGGTAGGCTCTCCACCTCGAGGGGCGTCGTAGTTGTCCAAGGCTTTACCCGGGAAGGGTAGTTGACCGAGGCTTTACGATGACTCCGACACAACGTATGGGTTTCTATCCATACGGGCGGCTCGTGAATAATTCACAATATTGGAAACGTCTCGTAAGACTTAGCCGCGCCGGCATACCTTCGGAAGTGTGCTTAATAGCTTGGCAAAAAGGCGGTCTGGCGTGTGGGTAAGTTGGTACACCCTGCAGGGATAAAACTATTCGAATAGCCTCGTCCTAGGTTATGGACACGCTTGGTTAGGTTTTGCAAGAGTTAGACTTCAACCTTTTAAACTAAAATTTGACATGGGTGGTATGAATGGGTAATTCATGCTATTGTTGTGGTGACCATCGGTCGTGGTCACTTCGTGATTGTTGTTGTTCCTATCTCATCGTTATATTGTTGTCTTTTGCGATTATTTGATCGTAAAAAAACCGATTTGAATAACATTGCCTTCAATCTATTACATTATTGCAAATGGAAAATTGCTTTATGCTAAAACCAAAACATACAGCCTCAACTTCTATGAGCTTGCATGTAGCATATGTACGTGTTTGTTACACCATCTGTAAGTCTTGCAGTACATTCAGTACTCACCGCTTTTGCTTTACGCTTTTGTTTTGCAGGGGAAGAAGGTGAGCCCCAAGGGCCTCACTTTTGTGAGATGTGCTTCGGGTTTGGCGACTAGCTTGGCGGTCCGGTCGGTTGCCTTGTGGGTTATAGGCACACTGGTCGGCTCTTTTGTTTATAGCCATCTTATGGCACTTTTGCTTCCGCTGTTAAATTTCCTTATGTATATGTCTTTTGGCCGGTCGGCCTCTCTTTTGTAATAACTATCTTCTATTTATGATATCTTCTGGATTGTTGTTTTTGCTTTGGTTCTATGTGAATGAATGGAATTGATGCATGAACTTTGTAAAGAGGTGTGTATACTGCATTTCTGGGAAGTATACATGTCTCGAGTCTCGGATTATCTGCTTTGTGATGCTAGGACCGAATGGATGGTTAAGCATTACAAGCCGGATAAACCGGGGTCTCACATGATCGTACAGTAAAGGGGAGTGCATGAGGCACATTGTTTTGGATGAGGTAGTCTCACTTGAGTAACTTGTCAATGACTTAATCTTGTACGCCATTGAACTGGGTCATATCGTAGGACCACATGTCTAATATGATATGGACATGGCTAACTAATTAGCAATGTCTCAGCTTAGTTCTGTTTTTGGAAGTGTGAGTTACATGATGGACGTACACTCACAATGGCGCAAGAGGGGGGCCCTGTCTGGCCGTGATGACATTCAACGTTGAAACCTTGGAGGGAAAAACTGGGTTGGAAAAAAACTTTGTAAAGGCCTTATGATAATCACTTACTAGCGCACCTACGAAAGTGTGTGAATAGATATTATAAGTTGATTTATCTCTTATGGGTAAAGCTGTACAATCTCTGTAGAGTTAAAACTATTTAAACAGTTGTGTCATCAGTTATGGATAATGCTCGGGGATTTCGCACGAGAGGTATAGTTTCTTTATAAAAATGTGTCGGAATGTGAATGAGAGATTCACTTGGTGAATGTGATGTTCGGTTAGTGGATGGGATGTTCACTAAGTGATTTGATTGGGAAGTGAAAGAGATGTTCACTGGTTGTTTCAAAGCAATTGTTTATTTATTTATTATTTTTTTCAACTACGCATTTCAATCTATTTACTTTATTTGCTGTCAATATTTGCTTTCTGTAAAAGAACCATACAACTAGTCCTTTGTTCAAAACTTGCATTAATATTAATTATATACTATTCCCTACGACTTGTTAAGTACTTTATATACTCACGGCTTTAAACTTTGTTGCTTAGTTGAAGAGTATCAAGCTACTCAAGAGCCCTTTGAAGGCTTTGCGAATTAGGATGCGTTCTCCGCTCTTTTGCCTGTGGGCATGTTGATGGGTCTTTCCAAGTTTCCAATTCCGCTGCAAGAGTTTATTTGTTTCTTTAGCCCTACGTGGTAAGTTAAGTAAACGTTAACCATAAGGTTCAATTATTATTACTATTTGTTATTTTGAGATCTTTTTAGTTAAATAGATAAATAGATGATATTTCATCGATATTTCCTATGTGAGGTAGCTACTGATCTGGGACTAGTTTAGAATACACATAGGGTTTTGGATGTGTAAATCTGGGCCTCGACGACCGTGAAGAAGAGTGAGCGGATATCTCCGAACTATTGCTGCAGGGAGTACCTACACGGGGCGACAATAAGGTTTTTGGCAGCGCATCTACACGATCGCTCGCTGCGCTGCTTCGTCTACGTTATGCACTACATCGAGTATGCGCTGCTTCTTGTTTTTCATCAAGCCCGATTATAAGTTGGTTGTGCAACTAAACTATTATGTTATAATCCTATTATTGTGTATGTTTAAAAGTACAATGAGTTATCTTCTGTTAGCATTTGTTATGACCCTTAGATCATAACGTTGTAAACACCGCCTAAGACTTGGAATGACTTTTCTATTTCTTTCTTGCTTCCTTTGAATGGTACGACTTCTCTCTTTATATAGATGAGGTTAACCCCTAACAATATGAAAACTATCATATCTAATGCAACCAATCAACTAAGGATAAGATAATATCCATACTTTCTAAATACTAAGATACGCATCTAATCATTCCTAATATGAAGATATGCATTAACTATTCGTAATATAGAAGAAACAACTAAGCTAATCTAATCGAATGCGTTCAACACACTGTCCATGCACATGAATAGTGCATGTGAATAGTAATTCCTCCCCATGACAGTCTCCTTGTGTGGCCGTAGCTCCCCCTAAGCCCATTCCCATAACACTTCATCCCTCCCATACAAGTAGCTTGTCCTCGAGCTGTAGGGTGGAGGCCACGGCTGCAGCCCTGGGCTATTGATGTCGGTTGATAGCAACAGTGTAGGGGCCTTAAGGCTGCCCGTTATCGACGAAGATATCGCCAACGAGGGCTACTAGTGTGGGCAGTCCTGTTCCCCTTCCCGCCACAAGACGTAATGGATGTGCGAGAGATGTGACGATGTCGCAACCTCCCACATTTCACCCGTCGCACACTGCACCTCAAAGGCACACCATTGGCCAATCATGTTGTGAAGATCGCAGTCACCTCTACAGACGATGTGGCAAGCGACGCACATGCTCCACTAACACCACAACTAACTAAGACAATCGTGGTAGCATCGTGATAAGCTTTGGCATAATTGTGATTGCCATGAGAAGCGTTGGTAGTACCACGGCAGGGATCGACGGGATATCATCCGTCGTGGTGAGCTCTGGCAGTGAAGTGGCAGGCGCCAATGGGACCATGGCAGTCTTCGGTACTACGCCTACAACCGCTGCTCGATGCGACATGGCGATGGGGGGCTGCACCGGGCAAACCATCACCCGGTGCGGCAATGACTGTTGTGGGAGCTGTGTCAAGCAAGTCGTCGCTTGGTGTGATGGTCCCCGGTTCTCCAGCCTTGGCCTTCTCCAAGCGCGTGATACACTCGCTGTGGTTGTCAAGGTGGAAGTTGATGGTGGCCACCGCGCACCGCGGCGCCTCAAGTGTCTTGTTGATCGTCTTTAGCTGCATAATGATCTCAACTATTTTGGCAGGATCGTCTTTAGCCGTGGGAGGCGGTTGCGCGGCAGCAGCGTGGGGTCACGGAGCTGCAGGCCGAGCTCGAGGCGGAGCACGGCGCCGCCGCGGGGGCCGCCAGTGAGGCCACGTCGATGATCCTGCGCCTGCAGCGGGAGAAGTCTGAGGCCATAATTTTATTTCTTGATTTGCTTTATGTGACGAAGGAAAATATTATTTATGTAAGTTTAGAGTTCCGTTGTAACGCACGAGCATCCTACTAGTCATCAATAATTTGTGACGGGATACAGTGGAGCCTTTATAGCTCTTCCTCTCACGTGATACACACGGGCTTCCCTTACACTTAACCGATCCCACGCCACACACCCCAAGTAATCACTCGCCTTTCTCTGAAGCAAGCGCCTTCTTCCTTCTCGCCTTCCTCTGCTTTTCTTGTTCATCAGTCGTCCTTGCGCTCGATGGCACACCGGGTGTGACATGCATGGTGTGTGACTCGAAACAACGTCTGGAAATCTGTATGTGGTGTGTTATAAAACGTACGGCAAAATTGCATCAACAAAAGAATGGGAGGTACGGATTTAACATGGAAAATCTCAGCAGGGCAAAACTACATATGCACAAAGGCTTAAAGTGAAAATCACTTTAAGGAGAAATTACAAGTATAGGTAACTTTGGTGTGTCTAACCATGCGACTATACATATATAAATTAGAGAATAAGAGTCTAACAGAGAAGAAAACCAAATCAGAATCTAATGCGCCAGCCGTTGCTACAACTGACATGGCTTGGTGTATGCACCGCTCGGCATAGACAAGATGAAGAATTGGAGCACACTTTAACATGATCAGACTCAAGATATAGAATGTACGTAGCCGTGAAGGGATATTGCACTACATAGAGTATTGCTCTACATAGACTATCTAGTGAATTCAAGAAAGTGCAGATTACATGTAGTAGTAGTGAAATGGCCTTGATTCCTTTTGCATCATGCAGGCATTTATAAACAAAAAAAGAACAAGCAAACCTCGAGCTATTTCACCAGTGAAGAGTCCGAAGCAAACACTAAGCTAGACGTTGAACACAACATAAACAATGTGAGGACCAAGCTTTGTTCGGTTGGTTGCGACGCTTGGCGTGAGTATAGCCGGTTTTGGATCGATCCCGGGTTGCCTCACCGGGTAGGGTTTTTTCGGATTTGGGTTGGAATGGGTTATATGGGTTGGGTTTTAATTTGGATTCACTTTGGATGAGTGGAAACGAGTTGAGACATCTAACCGGTTGGGGCTGGTTGGGTTTGCAGTGCAAACGGTTTGGTTTGGTTTGGTTTGGTGTGGGTTCAACCGGTTCCGAATGGTTCCAACCTGTGGGCACCGTGGTGTTTAGCCTGTGGGAAGACCTTACCCTCTTAGTTGCAATATACACCCTGCCAACTCTACGCATGCGACCATCTCTCTCTCTTCTCCCCCACCCGCCGATCCAAAGTTCCAAACCACCTCAACCCCCCACCCCAATCCATTGAGGAATAATGGCCTCCGTGGCCACAGTACTGCCGCCGTCCCCGTCGGAGTCCGACCCGCACCTCGTGGAGGCCTTCATGCCCTTCCTCGAGAAGCTCATTAAGAACGCCGCATGGCGCAACAAGGTGCACTCCAAGCTCTCCCACACCGCCAAGTCCATCCTCAACCGCCTCCAGAACCGCTGCTGGAGGCGCACGCCCCGTCCACGCCCACCTCCCCCTCCACGCCAACCTCCTCCTCGTAGCCTCTCGCTCGCGTACTCGGAGCTGCTCCTCGCGCCGGTCTCCTCCGCGCTCGCCTCCGGCAGTGCCAAGCTCACCGAGGCCATGCTCGAGCTCCTCCACAGGCTGATCGTGCACTCCTACATCCATGGCGGGGCGACCCATCTGCCGACCCCTCGACGCATCTCATTGCGTCCCTTCTCGAGGCCGCCTGCAACGCGCTCCACCTTGACGACAAGCTAAGCACCCTGATGTAATTAGTGTGGGCTGAGACATGTGGGGTGGGGATGGGTTTCAATGGGTTGAACTCATACCGAGGTAAATAGTTTTGAGTTGGTTTGGGTTGAAGTTACGTGTGAGTTGGGTCGGTTTGGTTTGGTTTTTGAATGTGGACGGGTGGGCTGGACTGGGTTTGATTCATGTGCTTCATTGAAATGGACTGGTGTGAGTTTGGGTTGGTTTCTAGATCATTAGCAGGCCTAAACACAACATAAGCAAGATACCAAACAGAAAAAAAAAACAATTTGTTCTAGTATCATATATCAGAGTATGAGACATATCATCGGCTCATCTCTTCATCAGACACGACTGACTATCCAATGACAATTAATACATCCATGATCCATCCAATCCTCTAAAGTCTGAATAGAAAAACAGTTGCACTTTCCCACGGACAAACAGCACAAGAGATTTTCCGTCACCTAGAAATTAAAGCACTGCCCACGTTAAGCAAAGCACCCTTAATTTCCATCGTCCTCCTCCCCGAAAGCATACCTAGCCAGCCTAGGTGTCACCAAAAGCCAGAACCATCACACGAGGAAAGCTCCGCGGAAGGCAGCACACACAACACAAGTGACACAACTCCAAACCGGAAGAAGTTTCTTCAAAGAGGAAAAGATAAGCACAAACAATTCCTTCCTTTTAGTCCAAGAATCACTTGCTCTTCGCTTCTCCATTCACTTGAATCCATTTCAAGAACCAGAACAAAGCATACAAGCAAGAACTGGACAGAGCAACTCCTTTGTTGCCTCTTCATGCAGTAGCTTCGTCCTTGAGGTGGTAGGGTCAAACGGCGCCAGGAACGCTCCCCTTACGTTCCGCGCCGACGGCACGGTCACCGACGCGTCGCCACCACCGGGCACCCACCGATGTGTTCGTTGGGGCTTAGCGGTAACACACTGCCTCCCTTCTCCAAGTCGCCGGCGTCTCTGCTGCTGCTCTCCAAGTCCCTCACCCTGTACTGCTGGGCCGAGAGGTTAAATTGATCACGTGACGTCACATGGGCATCGCGGCCTCGTCGACGGGAGGGGAAAGGGGAGACCGTGGGACGGTCCTCGGGGACCTGCCGGAGAGCTGCGTGGCGGAGATTCTTCTCCGGCTGAACCCGCCGGAGATCTGCCGGCTGGCGCGTCTCAGCCGCACGTTCCGCGGCGCAGCGTCCGGCGACGGCCTCTGGCAGGCCAAGCTGCCGCGCAACTACGCGCGCCTCCTCCCCATCGCCGGCGGCGGCGAAGAGGAGAACGGGAAGCAGAGTACTGCCCCTGTTAGTAGAGGCGCGGAGGCGCTCGCCAAGAGGGAAGTGTACGCGCGGCTCTGCCGCCGCAACCGCCTTGACGGTGGCGCCAAGGTGAGCGCGTGGTGGTTTTCCATGGGTTGATTCGGCTAAGAGGCGCCATCTTAATTTCTTGAGACGTGTACTCATTTAGAGGTTGACAAAGCCGTTTCCTTTTCGTGAATCTGTTCTTGTCTGCGTCGTGTTCTTGGTGTTTAGTAGTGCTTAACGACTTTTAACTTCTTTTTGCCTGTGGTGCAGGAGTTCTGGCTGGACAAGAGAGGTGGCGGGCTCTGCATGTCGATCTGTTCAAAGGCGCTTTCAATCACAGGCATTGATGACAGAAGATACTGGAACTTTGTTCCTACAGACGAATCAAGGTCTTGCTCATTGTTTCTTTTCTTCTTCTTTTTTTCAGATGTAGCGCTTCATGTGTCTGTCACCTTGGTAAAGCCGCACCAACGAGAGAAACATATATACCGTGCATGTGAAGCTTAATTTATATACCTCATCTTGAATGCAGGTTCCACACAGTAGCGTACCTCCTGCAGATTTGGTGGTTGGAAGTCACAGGCGAGACCGAATTCTGCTTCCCGGAAGGCACATACAGCGTCTTCTTCCGGATACACCTCGGCCGTCCGTCGAGGTGGCTGGGCCGGCGGATCTGCAGCTCGGAGCACGTCCACGGCTGGGACGTGAAGCCCGTGCGCTTCCAGCTGTCCACCTCCGACGGGCAGCACGCGCAGTCCAAGTACTACCTGGCCGACCCCGGCGTCTGGGCCGACCACCACGTCGGACAATTCGTTGTCGGGGACGGCGGCGCGCCGGTGAAGGTGAGGTTCTCGATGGTGCAGATCGACTGCACGCACACGAAAGGAGGCCTCTGCGTGGACTCCGTGCTCATACAGCCGCAGTGCCTCACGCCTCGTCAGAGTTGCATGTGAGCACTAGTTTCACCGAGAGGTTTAGGTCGAGAATGTAGACAGACGGCTAGACGCCATGGTTTTCTTGATCATTAGTGTCTCGCTGAATTTGTATTATAAAAAGTTGTTTTCTGGTAGTCGATTCCGCGGGGTTGGCCCGTCTCGCGTACGGGAAGAACGAGGTAAAGACGGACGCCTTGGTTTGCGCAGGTGATTTGGCAGGAAGGCCAGCCCGATCCCCGTAGCGCAGGTGGACGGTGCAGCGCCGCCGCGGGCCGAGATTTGGAGCTAGACTGTAAGAACAGTAGCGTGATGTGCAACACCAGGCCCACCTTTCTGTTAAGCTAGCTTGCACCCTGCATTTTGCCAAGAACTTCAGCAAATTGTCCGATATAAAACCGAAACATTTCTCTGCACATGTACCTCTAGAGACTTTGGCTGAAATGGGGCTTGCCCGCTGATGCGCCGCTGCCTGTGTTAGCAGTAGGTGGTCTGTCGCGGTGTGAGTATACACCTGTCTCGAGTTTGGAGTTTTACATTAAAAAAAAAAGACTAAATCAGTTAAAAACTCGAATTCCACGCTAATTCCGAACGGTCTGGATTCAGGTCTCCTCATCTTTTCTGCGTAGAAATTCCCCATGTGCGATGGCCACTCGATCCGCATCATGCATCACGAGGGCCTAATTGATACTATATTACAAAGTACTCCATCCAGTAGGACAGCAACTTGATTAGCTAGGTATTATTAGCATATTATCAACCATGCACGAACAAAAAATCTCACGGGAATTTGGTACAAGAAGAAGAATAATACTAGTAATGCGATTTCGAATAGATGTTGATGTACTCAAATCATAACCTATATTCTATGAGATTTTTTGTATACGAATTTGAATAATATCGGATACAGGTTGGAAATAAAAAATTGTACTCTGAGCAGATTTTTCTGGATATAGTACTAGATCAGGCGGATCGGTTTCAGATCGGGTGATCAGCCCCGTTTTTCACCCTACCGCTTTATCGGTGTGGCGCGCTCATGTCCAGACCGAAGTAGCGTAATGTGCAACACCAGGCCCATCTTTCTCTTAAGCTAGCTTGCACCTTGCATTATGCAAGGAACCTCAGCAAATTACCCCATATAAAACTGAATCATTTCTCTGCACAAGAATAGCTAGAGACTTTTTTGGAACACAATAGCAAAACTAGTCTCCTTAAACCCGAAATAACAAAAAATAATGCTTTTACTTGCCAACCCTACCGCGGCCTAGGTTAGCGGCAGGTGGCCTGCCGCGGTCTAAGTGTGCGATAAGCCGTCTAACTCGGGTTGAGAGTTTGACACGTGGCTTTTCGTGGACTGAGTTAGCGGGGCAAGTGTTTTGCTGTGATAATTTTGTATGGTAGAGATGCTATTTTAGTTATTTCAAGTACGAGAGTGCTAGTTTTACTATTGCATTAAAAAAAAAAGACTAAATCAGTTAAAAACTCAAACCTCTTGGCATGTTCTTTGCACTTGTTTCCACGCTACTTACGAACGTTCTGAATTCAGGTCGCCTCATATTTTCTGCAAAGAAATTCCGCATGTGCGCTGTTCACTCGATCCGCATCATGCAACCCGATGGCCTAATTGATATACATTGCAAAGTACTCCATCCAGTAGGACAGCAACTTGATTGGGTAGGTATTATGAGCTTATTATCAACCATGCAAGAACAAAAAATCTCACGAGGATTTGGCACAAGAATAAAAATCTTGATCAGAGTATCAAAAAGCAATAATAAAAATCAATAATACTCTCAAAAAAACAATAATAAAAAAATGCTATTTTGAATAGATTATAAGGGTATCTCAAAAGGCAAACTAAAGCCAGGAGGAGGCACACTATGCGCTGCAAAAGAACCTTCATGCCATCTGTATAAGAAAACACAAACAGCATCCATGCACATTAAACTAACTCGATCAACTTTAGTATTTGGTGATAAAAAAGATAAGCCAGGCAAAGATATGAACTTTATTCGGGTGCCATTGTAGGATTAGAAACCCTGTAACGAAGTGCACAATATCATGCATCTTTTTCCTTGCGACCTTACTCGCAAGTGTCTAGATCATTAAAGCTCTGTGGGGGGCAGAACTGTTTGAAACCAACCATTAGGCTAGACTGAAGACAAGTCCACCGTGCTTGCTATTGCTCTTGTCGCGACTGTTCATTTGTCTCTCTTGTAGGCTTGTAGCTTCAATTTTCAGCTAGTCCTGTTGATCTAGCTACGAGTCTTGCAACGCCTGAATGTTAACCATTGGTCACAGTAACCGAGACAGAGTACCGCACGGAGATAAAGGGGGTAGGTGCCTTCACCTACCTATCCAAATGACGCGAGAATCATCTAAACAACAACAACAACAAAATATTGCCAAAGAAAAGTTCGTAAGTATTAAGAGATAAGACTTATTCTCTTACATAACATATTTAAGAAGTGAGGGCTCGAACCCGGGTTGACTAACCTACTATACGTGGTGCTAACCAACTGACCCTGAAAGACTCATCATAAGACAACAATTCTAATGTTTTGTTTGCTTTTTTTGGGTAATGATAGCACTCATACGTTTGGACGCATCGGACGATTTCCAACCAAACAATCCTCGTCCACTTCCTACCACCCTCTCTCTCTCTCTCTCTCTCTCTCTCTCTCTCTCACTCAGTAGCCTTGCCCTCTGTCTCTCTCCTTTTGGTCTCTTCATCGCTCTAGCGAGTTCTACTCTAGCCGAGCCGCCACCCTTCAGTCACACCGTGCGGCCTCCGTGGCCACCATGGCGGGGAGCCGAGCTCCTGTCACCGAGATGGCCAGGCCCGGCGACTTCATCAAGCGTCGTTGCCAGCCATAACTAGTTGAGATCTGTCACCGTTGGGTGCGACATCGCGACCTTCTCGATCTTCCAAAACATCGCAAGCTCTACCACCGACAACAGCCTCCACGAAGACGCATTGGGGCAGGTTCCTCTTCCCCCAAATTCAGCTCCTCGACACCCCTGCAAGCATTCTCCCTCCAGTAGGTTGTTGCATACATTTCTTGGCTTTGTTGCAACCCTTTTCTCCATTTGTTGCAAGAAATATGTACTAAGTGTTGTAGTCGTTGCATATCTGTTTTTTGGTTGTTGCATCATTGGTTGTACAATGTTGTAACTATTATTTTCGAATGTTGCAGTGTTGTAACTTTCTTTGTTTTATGAGAAACTTTGGGTATAAATTATGGAAATCTTGTGTAATATTTTCGATTTGTTGCAAACAACATCTCTAATTGTTGCATAGGTAATTACAAAATGTTGTCACTGGTGTTTTCAAATATTGCAATGTTGTAACAGCGTAAATTCATTTGTTTGGGATATTGCCGCCGCACTTCTTCTGTTTTATTGCCAACATTGATCGCACGTGTTAAGATGTGGTTCACATATATTGTTCCGAGCGTACGATAAGAAGCTTCCCATCATACGTCCGGACACCCGTTGTACCATTTTCTTTTAATCCTTCTGTACCACCAGATACTCCAAAGTCCAAACTTTTAAAAAAATAGAAACAGTAAGACTCCAAAGTCCAAACTAAGAAAGAGCAGAGCAGAGCAACCAGCTGTATTGATTGTTTTTTTTTTCTTGGTGGAACCATGCGATAGTAGAATTACAGAAGGCAATAAGTCATCTAATCAGGTAAATACAGTTCTTGCAGTGTACAATACGTTGATATTATACCGGTCACAGTGTAAAAAAGAGTTACTACTGATCTTTTTTTTTTAAAGGAGTTACTACCTGTAACCTGTAGACTGAATGATCTGCAGTCCCGCAGGCTTGTAAATACGCGGGCTACTTTGGCGAATTTTTTGCCGATACGGCCGATTTGCACAGCGTATTAGCAGTTTTGACCACCGCGCGCACGTATTTGCAAAAGTAGCACCGCGGCGCGCCGAAGGCTTGCGCCGCCGCCACGCAAGCGCTGGCGCGAGGGTGGCGCGCTAGCGCGACGTGGCGCCGGGCGCTTGGTGGCGCGCCCGCCCCGCCCGCCCGGCCCGCCACGTCGCCTGACGCTGGCGCGGGGTGGGCATATCTTGCATGTGTTGGCGCATGCCCACCGCGCGCCAGCCAATTAGGTTAGTTTAGGGTTAGGTTAGTTTAGGGTTAGGTTAGTTTAGAGTATAAATTTGAAAAAATTAAAATATATAGCATATTACATCAAAAAATTACAAAATTTTTGTGGGGGTTTCTCACATATTGTATTTGTTTGTGTAATTTTTATTAATTTATTTGTTAAGAATTGTTTGATATAAATGCGTGTTTATACAAAGCAATAAATGTGTGTCGAACGTGCTTTCGATCAGTCATTATGATATCTGTGACATGTGTTCATTTGCTGGAGATTGTAATGTGGCCCTTGCAGGCACTTGCTGCCAAGTGTTGATTGTAATGCTTCGGTTCATGCATGTGGTTTAACTTTGCACCGAAAGTTTGGATGAACTGTTATCTCGTGACTCTCTTTGATGATTGCAGTGGATACGAAATGATTCCCTTTGATGATTGCGAGTGCATATATATTGAGAGAGCGATCGCGCGATTTCATTTCTTGATCGCTCGCTTCGCTCGTTCTTCTGCTAAGTTCATATCGCGATCACTACCGCTCGCTCCTCCGCCCATTCTTTTCTTTTCATGCGCTTGCTCTCTCGATTATATTTCAACGTTATTAACCGCCGCCGCTGCGTCGTTCGCAGTAGGTTTATCGTAATTTTTAATTTAGCTACATTCTTCTATGTTTAATTAGCCACATTGTCGATAATGTTCGCTATGTATGTTTTGCTAGTCATGTCTCTACCGGAGCTACTAGAACAATTCTACGATGAGGACCACCGTGCAAGCCGTGGCTCATCACGGGCGTGGATGGCCCTCCGCCCGGGCGCTTGGCGGGAGGGCGGTGGGCGGTGAGACGATCGTTACATCCCGATCCTCCGGAGACGGGCTTGTTGCCCTTTGCGAGGATGGTGTCCTTCGAACGTGGGTTCACCTAGACGGCACTGTTGTCCGCACTTGTGGACCGGTGGAGGCCCGAGACGCACACCTTCTATTTTGGTGGGGTGAGATGACGATCACCCTACAGACGCCTCGTTCTGATCGGTCTCCCGATCCGGTGTGCCGCTGTTCGGGCCCTCCGAGAGCGGATCGAAGGTCAGCCGAGCAAAGAAGCGGTTTGGCCAACCTCTGCCGGAGGGTGCACGTGGCGCCCCTGCTTGGCCGAGGCGATTCGGCGAATGCCGCAGGTGCACGAGGCGTCGTTAGGACGCATCTCGTTGCTTACCTTCTCCGGCTCTTGGTTGGGTCTGCTTCCAACCACAAAGGGCGATTTTTTGAACCCGGCTTCATCCGCGCCGAAGTCTTTGGTTGACGCGGGTCGAGCCGATGCCGTGAGATTTACCGGGATCACCGTCCTTTGCTCTACATACCGAGGGTTGTGTGACGCTTCGCGGCGCGGCAGCGCTGCTAGCAACCTGGCCGTGTGCTACGTGCTCCTGCGTTGTGGAGTTGGGAGCACTTCCTCTGGGCGGCCAACCATTGAGACAATGGCGCACCGCACCCTCTCCCACATGACCACATAGACGCGCCCACCATGGGCTTACGGTGGACTGCCGCCCGTCGTCTGCGCTGGGCCAACAGAAGACCGACGAGGTGCTACTCGTTGTACCACAACGAGTTCGAGTTATTGCACGAGGCGACATCATCCGTGTCCATGGCATGCTGATTTTACGCTCGAGGTTGCGCCGCGACGGCCGCTCGCGCACGCGCCGAGGATCGATTTTTGTGGACGACGACCGCCACCGGTGTTCTCACATATGGTGGAGCCTTACGCTGCGGCAGCGTAATGCGACGATTTTGTCGATACCGGCTCGTGCGCCCCGAACGGCAGCCCTCGAGCGAGCCAGACACACTGTGAGTCAAATTTCATCCAAGTAATTTTTGCGATCCTTACGCCTTCTTTTGTAACATTAATTTTTCCAAAATGCAGCAATCGAGGTCGGGTGGGCATATTTTGACCGCAAATCCACCAAAGACCGGTGGATTGCGACATGGATTAACAGGATGCACGTGGATGTATGGCATGAGCAAAGCGCCCATATGACCTCGAGTCGTGACTGCGTACATGGAGTGGTACATGCCACGAACGCGCAAGACTCACCATTCCTCCTCCGAGCGCCAGAGGAGGTGACATTTCGACGCACTAAGAGAGCCTCTGCGCGCGCGTCACGACCGCACGGCGCTTCAAGACATGACGACACCATACGACACTTACAACCTCTCGTTCGCAGCTTTGTTGACGATATTCGTATTTTTTGTTAATGAACTGTTACATATGTCACTACTGGCTGAGCGGCGGTGCTGGCCAGAGCGCAATGGACGAGGCCCAACTCGGCCAGATAGAACCCCGCGGCATATAAAAGTTTTGAAGCACATCTCGCGGAGATGAAGAAGATAATAAAGAACTTGAGCTGTGGTCGCTCGAGGGACGACGTCTTGCGCGATCGGCACGAAGTGGGGCCGTGCTCACCCGCTAGGTCACCACGACCTAGCGAGTCCGCAGCGCCGTAGCGTTCCCGTCGGTCATCTGCGGGCGGTCGCCGCACGTAAGTCGCTATGTACAAATTTACATTAAGTTTTGTAATTATGCCTTACGCCCGCTAACATCATGCCGTTCTCGCCGTAGGTCCGTCGGGATGAATCACTTCATCGTCCGACCGGTACCGACCGCCACCCCTGTTATCCGTGACCGCACATCCGGAGGTACGAGGTTCTTAGTTTACATCCAGAGTGTTCATTTGTACTAACATCGCTTCGCCTTGCGACCTTGACCCCTAGGGGTGACGGCGATTCACATCGACCGATGACGACGATACGGGCTCCGGCTCCTACTAGGGAGCAGACACGACGCTTGTGGCAAGGACAATGGCGGCGGGGTTTTTAGCGCACGCAGGCGTAGCTCCTCGGGTTCGCCGCCCCGCACGCTCAAGAGCAGATGTCCTCCGGGTTCGGTGCCCCACGGTATACTCCAGGCGAGAGTTCATCCGCGCAACTGGAGTTTCAGGAATCGTACCCCCAGAATGGTTTTCTAGACTCCGTCGTGGATGAATTCTTCGGAAGTGTCCCCCAGGTCGGCACGTCTCATCACGACGACATGTACGCCTACCAGACTCTGCTGCAGACTCAGTCTACTGGTCCACCTCCGCCTCAACGGTCTCCGTAACCCCTCCGAACCGACACGCGTTCTCCAGAGCGGTGGACGTATTCCACGGGTCATGCTCGGCGCAAAACAAGCGCCGCGACGCGACGCACAGCAGAGAGGGAGAGTAGTGGCTCAGACGAGTGAGCCGTATAGTTTCACGTGTTATGCGATTTTCATTGTACTACATGCTTGTTATCGCTATTTCGTATGAGTGTCTTGTTCGTATTAATCAATAAACGTACAAACTTTTTGTATAATGATTCCACTCCATTAAACCTTCGAGACCTCTCGTGGCCTCCTAAGACCTCCTTTGTATGAAGTACATTAATTGATCTGTACGAAAGCAAAGTTATATCAAAAGATTCTTAACAAATAAAATAATACAAAAATTACATAATCAAATACACTTTGTCAAACACAAAAATTTTCATTTTTTTTGACCTCATTTGCTATAATTTAAAATTCCAGGAGACGGGCTTGTTGCGATTATGAAGATGTCGTACAACATGTGGGTAGCTACTATTTAACGATGTGTGCTACTTGTCTCCGCGGCGCCATAGCAAGGGAGCCTTGTCTCGACGTCGGTGGGTCTCGGTCGAAGGAGCCTTCCCTTATCGCGGACTCTCCACGTCGGTGGTATGTCGAAGTCGTCCGTACCCTGCGATTGTATGATGTAAGTACATCGTACAGCACAAAACGTAACAAGAATGTCAATTCTTCATAACTCACGTCGTCCATGTAGATTGCTCCCGGACGACCGGATACACTGTGGCGACCGGGCTCAGCCGCATGAGCCTTTCCCTTGCCCTTGTCACGGACCGCCCACGTCGGTGGTGTCTCAAGTCGCCCATGTCTGCGTTTGCATGATGTAAGTGCACCGTATAGTGAAAATCATAAGAATGATGTAATTTCTTCATAAGCGGCGTCGTGGATACGGATGACGCCGGGCGCCGGATCTGTTGTGGCGGCGGGCTCGACCTCATGAGCCTTTCCCTTGCCCTTGTTACGGGAATGTCCACGTCGGTGGTGTGTCAAGTCGTCCATGTCTGTGTTTGCATGATGTAAGTACACCGTATAGTGAAAATCATAAGAAGGATGTAATTTCTTCATAGCGGCGTTTGCATGAGCCTTTCCCTTGTCGCCGATATGGATTACGCTCGGGAGTTCTTGGGGTCCTTCGGTGCCTCCTCATTTGGTGCGTAAGGTTTCCACCGTGAGAAGTTCTCGCCCGCGCGAGTAGTTTAGCATGTACTCCGGTGGATGAATGCCCTGTCGTACATCTCCGGCCGTCAATCCTTTGGAAGAAGTGGCGGCGCATCTCGGTTTGCATTACGTGGGGATGAAGTTAAAAATTGAAGGAATTCAACATTGGGAGGAAAATCGATGCGGCGCGAAAGAAACGCTTACCATGTAGTGGCCGCACATGTAGTATGACCGGGCGGCCGTGTCTGGGTGTGTGGACTGAATGATCTCTGCCGGTTCACCACACACACACTTCGGGACCGGCAAACGTGGTGGCACTGGAGCATCTTTCATTGAAAAATCCGGTATTTTAGCCGTTTCCTCTTCTGCGCAAGCCAGTTGTGCTTCTGCAACATCCTCTTGTAGAAGTTTGCGAAGAGTCCATAGCGGGTCTCGTATAATTTTGCTGTTGTACATAACAAGCAAGACAGAAAAACTTTAAATTACGACACTGAATGACGACCGGACGAACTAGGTCTGTTGGGACAATCCTTCATTGAGTGTCCAGGGGTCTTGCATATCCTGCACTTCACTGTGCGGCTAATACTGGTACGTTGACTAGCATCTATGTCATTCCGGAAGCGCCGCGTCTGCCGTCGCCCCTTCCCTATTCTCTTCAAGTCCCTGTTGGGACCCCAGTGCACCATGTCGGGCCAAAGATCCTTGTAGTTCATTTCCAAACCATACGAGTGAAACTCTCCGCTCCATGTACCGAATAGGTGCTGCATGTCGTAGTACTCAGAGATGTATGGTGTAGCCATCTGCCGCATTTGCGCACATGCCTTGTACACGTGCGAGCATGGTTTGTGGAAGAGTTTTGGCTTGTTGCAGGTGCATGTCGCCACATCACCCAGGGTGCATGCCTTTTCTTTCCCCTAGCATGACTATTGGCGTATTTACGCCGAAGCTTGATCTCGTACTTTCGCTGGTAGTCGATCACCCGAATGTCGTGCATTGGGCCTTCTCCATCTTCCGATCCATGTGTCTCTGCATGTTCTCGGACCACCGCTTGCCTTCGCCCATCGCCGCTTGGCGGTGGCTCTATTCACGAAATAACCAACGGTGCGAGTCCATGTCTCTGGACAACCGCGATGATAGGGAGCCCGCGCACACCTTCGTGACGCTATTGTAGACCTCGGACATGTTGGTCGTCATAACGCCGCACCTCGCACCGCTTGTGTCATAGAGGAGGGACCATTTCTCCAATTCGGGGCGTGGTCGTTAATCCTTTGGGAGAAGGTTATGGCGCTACTAGGTTGCTCCCTCTCGGAGTGGACTCCTTGTATGTCTCGTAGTCCGGTGTTCAAGGTCTCTCCAAATAGACTCAAACTTCCGTCATTTGGTTACGCATACACAATGCCTTGAGCGTCTTCATGAGTTCTGACTGCGAACGCGTGAAGAAGTTAGATGCAAGATGCCTCATGCACCACTGGATTGCACGTCGTTCCACGGTGAGATGGATCCATCCCACGCCGCATCTTTGTTGATGGCCGCCAACAACCCAAAGCATTGCGATGCAGTGACTAAGCGACGCGTTGGCGGTCCCACCACGGCCCTCTTCACGTTCTCCAAGAACCACACCGGTGGATGTGTTCTCGCTCGACAATGGCAAATGCAACCGGAGAAGTTGGTCATTCGCGCCGGCCGCCACCGCGTGAGGATGGTGCCCTTGTACTTCCCAGTGAGAAAAGTGTCATCCATCGTTAGCACGGGACGGCAGAACTTGAAGCCCCTGATGGCCTGAGCGAAAGCCCAGAACACCCTATCCAGTATGAAGTGGTTGGGCCCTTTTTCAGCATCTTCACGGTCCAGCTTGTTTATGTACGTGCCGGGGTTTGATCCGCAACCGGTGAAACAATCTCGGCACAAGGTTGTGCGCCTCTTCGTATGTCCGTACATAGTCTCGATGACTTTCTGCTTGGCTCGTCGAACCTTGCTGTAGCTAACTGGATAGCCAACCTGATTGACGACTTCCGACATCATCAGCTTGGGGGAGATAGACACGTCCGCCTCAACTAGGTGCGTGATGAGGTTTGCAACATATGCGGAAGTCACGTTCGATCTTTGCCAGGCTCGCCGAGCTCGCGGTGTGGTCGATCGGCTCCTTGACCGTGAAGACCGAGGCAAAGATCTTTGCTCGGAGGCCGACCTTGCCGGCCGACCTTCTACTATGCACTTCACTGCGTACTTCCCTAGGTTGGACCGGTGCACTCGGTACACACGGCTGATGGACAAAGCGTACCATGCTATAGCTTGTTGCACGGCCACCTTGTTCGGGAAGCGCCTTGACTAAGAGGGTGTCGGCTTCAAACCCCCACTGGGAGCCTTCTTCTTGTGGCAGTACGAGCGAACGCACCGCGATATCATCAAGTCTCGATGCCACGTAAGGACCACCGGTGATGAGGACATCCCTCCTTCGGATACACATACTACACAAAACCCTCTAGATTTGGGTGTTGGACTACAAGGTCCTATGACAAGAGCTAGAGCACGTGACTTAATCTATCAGGTAAAATCGTTTCTAGGGCTGAGTGTATTATTTGAGAACTCTATGATGCTGCCTAATGGAGATGATTTACTTGTACTCAGAAATCTAGGATTACGACCACTTCAAGAAGGCCTACGACCAGTTCAAGAAGGTCCACGACCAGTTCCGCAGGGCCTACGACCACTTCAAGAAGGCCTACGACCGGATGACTCGTTGGGAGCACTCTACGACTGCAGAGGCGAGATACTCGTTGGACACAATCTATGACCAAAGATAGCATGGACTCCTCAAGACCACCCTAGGACCGATCCACGACTAGATCTTCGACCGAAATACGCGACACAAGGTCTTTGCGTCACCGTTTGGAAACTAATAAGACTTTGTAAGCGTGGCGAGATCGAGTCCGGGTTGTGTGCGCCTCATCCACTACCGCACAACCCTAGGTCGACCTCCTCACGTCCCCTATATATATCTGAGGCAGTAGTTTAGGCGGGTTTTCTTAGATTATTTACGCCATTGCGGTTTCGCGATTATCGGTTTGAGGAACCCCACTTGTAAACTTCATCCATATCCGCAATACAATTCAGATTGCATCTACCTTGTTCTTGTGAGTTGCTTGATTGCTTGCGGGAACAATAACCTTCGTGGTAAGGTCGATCGCGCACAAGCGTGGTCGATAACGACAGCGTCTTGGTGTAGCTAAGTGCGAGGTGAAGATCGTTGGTCGAAAGCCTCAAAGCGTCAACGTCCTCACGACGAACCAAATCGAACCTATCGGAAGATCGGGCGCGTGACTCATCAAGTGGTATCGAGCTAAGGTTGCGTTAGGTAATATCGTTTATCCCTTTTTGTGAGTTTTGTTCCATCACCTAGAGTCCGTAAAATTGCCCTACAAAAATTTTTAGATCGTAATTATTCATTGTCCAAACCACTTTGTGCCTTCGCAATTTTGTTTTCGTTTAGCGTTGTTGGTCGAGTCCATTGTCGGTGTCTTTGTTCTTTGGTCTAGTCGTCGTAATCTAGTTTCTAGCGTCGAGTCTTTCTTTGTTCGATCATCTAGACCCCCATACGACCACAACACTACCCCCATCGACCACCTACTCGGTTGGCTTCTTCCCCAGTCGGATTTGATCAGAGACACCCCCATCGACCACCTACTCGGATTCGCTTCTCCACTGGTGGAAGCGAGCGCTGGTCGGATTCGACCAACTACTCGTGTCCGACAACCCTATTTATTATCTTGTTGCTATCGGACACCCCACCACAGTGAAAACAATCGATTGGTCGGATTTTCCCATAGCCAAAGTTCGAGAGAGAGAGAGAGAGTATCTTTTAATTACCTTTTACCCTGCTCTCGGAAAAAGTTTGTGACCTATATATATCCATAGACCCGAAAAGGGTTTTGAAGAGTTTTGAGTCAAGGTCACATTCGCAAAAAAAAAAAAAAAAAAAAGGAAACCCTAGGTTGGGTTTTGCGATAAAAAAAAAAAAAAGGAAAAGAAAGAAAGCAAAGAGTGCAAAAAAAAAAAGAAGAAAAGAAGAAAGGAGTTGCTGTGTGATTTTGGATCCGATTGTGTTTGTATCTACCCTATCAGTCCGTTTGCTTGAGCTAGTTCTAGGAACACGTTTGGGCGACAAGCGTGGCGAGTCTTGTGGACTTTTATTGACTTTGCTAAATCTGATTTCATTATTGCTATTCCTTGCTACTAAACATTGCTGTCCAAGCTCCACATACTTTCGACCCTCAGTTGGATCCTCGCATTCGCCTCCGCCGTGGTCATACATCCCACCTTCTCCGTCGGACCACTGCTGCAATTTGGTAAGAAACTCATAAGAGCTTGGTAAGGCGGCTTGTGAGTGTGTGATTCCATCCTCGACCACCTAGTAGTGATAGGAATAATACTTTTGTGTTATCTTTTGTCTACTACTAACCATGTCAGGTGAAGGATTGGATACGCAAGAGTGTGTTTTGAGGGAAGAACTCATTACGCTCTTGGATGAACAACGCACTACTGTTAATGAGGACATCGACAGGAAGCTTCAAGCTACCACGATCACATTACAACAATCAATCCACGATAGTATTGCGGCGCTCACTACACGCCTAGAAAGAATAGTGAACCGACCGCCAAACGTTGGTCGTGTGGAACCTCATGGTGCAGCCCATGACCATGAGTTTGATAATGATAATGAGGTGCACGACCACGACGCCTTTGATGCGACAACGAACCGACCGAACTTCAACCGTCAAGGTATGAGAGGTAATAATGTTCAGCAACATAATGCACGTGTTAATGATGATCCATATGCAAAAGTTAAGTTCTCTATACCATCTTTTGCGGGTGCTTATGATGCTGAAATATATCTAGATTGGGAGATGACGGTAGAACAGAAATTGAATGCTCACTTAGTTCCCGAAATGCATAGAGTTAGGCAAGCCACAAGTGAATTTAAAAACTTTGCCATCATTTGGTGGAATAGGGTATGCACCGAAGGATTAGCGCCTACTACGTGGGATGGTTTAAAGGTTGCTATGCGTAATAGATTTGTCCCACCTTCCTTTAAACGTGATTTGCGTAATAAATTACAGCGCTTAAATCAAGGTAATAGATCCGTAGAAGAATATTATCAGGAGCTACAAATTAGCATGTTGCGTTGTGATATTATTGAGGATGAAGAAGCTGCAATAGCACGTTTGTATGGAGGATTAAGACGTGAAATTCAGGATATAGTGGATTACAAAGAATACGATAGTGTCCCTAGATTGTTCCAACTTGCATGTTTGGCAGAAAAAGAATTGCGGGGCGACAACAGAGGCCAAGGAACAATTTTGGGAGCATGTCTACACCACGACCGGTCTTTGGGGCAAGCCAAAACACCCCACTTTCGGCTACACGGTCTGCTGCCCCTACTCGAGTAGGGTGCGTTCAGCGGGACCTCAGACCACATCACATGCACGAGGTAAGCAAAACTACTAGTATACAAGCTCCACCAAGAGTTCTTCCTCGGTTGCTTCCCTTGGTCGTACCAGGATTATTTGCCACCGTTGCAAGGGAATGGGACACGTCATGAAGGATTTGCCCAAGTCGTGAGCATACCTTGCCACTCTGAGACGGTGGATATGTAAGTACTAGTGATATTGAGGATGAATCGTACTTGCGGCTAACATTGCAGTGGAGGAGATGAGATGAGCGGTGATCTTGATAATGTAGAGGAACAAGTAGCTGCTGTTGACACCGAGTATCATGTGAGCCTTGTTGCGCGAGTCTTTGGCGCACAAGTGGAGAGAGCGGAGCAAAATCAGCGGCACAACTTGTTTGGACAGATTTCGTGAAGGACAGAGCATGCGAGTTATCATTGATGGAGGGGTGCAACAACCTTGCAAGCTCAGAGATGGTCGAGAAGCTTGGCTTGACCACACAACCGCACCCACGCCCCTACTACATCCAATGGTTCAATTCGTGTGGTAAGTTAAAGGTAAACAAAGTTGTGAGCGTGCAATTTTCATTTGGTAATTACAAAGATAGTTACGATTTTGATATAGTACCGATGCAAGCATGCTCTTTATTGCTCGGTAGACCTTGGATATATGACAATGATGTTTTGCACCATGGTAGAGCTAATACCTACTCGTTCTTACACAAGGGTAAGAAGATTAAGTTATTGCCTTTGACACCGGTGAGATTTTGAAGGATGAAGAAGAGCGCTAAAAATGAAAGAAACAGATAAGCATGATTCGAAAATCAGCAAGTAGCAAAGCGTGTTTTCCCACCTAAAAGGAGAAAGTGGCGTCTAGTCCTAAGTCCGAGGATTAAATTGAAGGGATGTGTTATGATTGCCACTAAATCTGAGCTTGCTGAAATTTGTGATAATGAGTGCCATGTTATGCTTTGATATGCAAAAATGCCTTATATTAAGCTTGAGGATATAGCTAGCTCCTTGCCTCCTGCTTTGTTGCTAACCTTTTGCGGGAGTATGCGGATGTATTCGGTGAGGTACCCGGGATTACCACCTATTCGAGGATAGAGCATCAAATTGATTTGATCCCGGGGCGACTTTGCCAAACCGTCTTGCATATAGGACCAATCGAGAGGAGACTAAGGAAATTCAAGCGACAAGTCCAAGATCTTTTGGACCGTGGGTGCGTAAGAGAAAGCCTTAGTCCTTGTCTTTGTTCGATTCTTTTGGTTCCTAAGAAAGGCGGTAGTTGGCGTATGTGTGTTGATTGCGAGCCATTAATAACATTACTATAAGGTATCGTCATCCTATCCCTAGGCTAGGCGACATGCTTGATGAATTGAGTGGTTCTATTATTTTCACAAAGATTGACTTGCGGAGTGGTTACCACAGTTAGAATGAAATTAGGAGATGAATGGAAAGCGCTTTTAAAACTAAGTTCGGATTATATGAGTGGTTAGTGATGCCTTTTGGTCTAACTAATGCACCAAGTACCTTTATGCGTTTGATGAGCGAGGTTTCGTCCTTTCATTGGAAAATTTGTGGTGGTTTACTTTGATGATATCTTGATTTATAGCAAGTCACATGAGCAACACTTAAATCATATCGTGCTGTTTTTAATGCTTTGAGAGCACGACGTTTGTTTGGTAACCTCGAGAAGTGCACCTTTGCACCGATCGAGTTGCATTTCTTGGTTATGTTGTGACACCACGGGGCATTGAGGTGGATGAGACAAAGATTGTAGCTATCCAAAGCTGGCCGACGCCTACTCATTGTGTCACAAGTGCGGAGCTTCCATGGCCTTCTTTGGATTCTATCGGCGCTTTGTGCGGGATTTGAGCACCATTGCCGCACCATTGAATGAATTGACAAAAAAGGAGTGCCTTTCAATGGGGACTGCACAAGAGAAGGCATTTAACTTGTTGAAAGAGAAGCTCACCCAAGCACCCCTACTCCAACTCCCCGATTTTGGTAAGACTTTTGAAATTGAATGTGATGCGATGGAATTGGGATAGGTGGTGTATTGATTCAAGAATGTAAACCAGTTGCATATTTAATGAAAAACTAAATGGGCCTAGTTTGAATTATTCCACCTATGATAAGGAATTGTATGCTTTAGTTCGAGTACTTCAAACTTGGCAACATTATCTATGGCCTAAAGAATTTGTTATACATTCGGATCATGAATCGCTAAAACATATTAGAAGTCAAGCTAATTTGAATAAGCGACATGCTAATTGGGTAGAATTTATTGAGTCATTCCCATATGTTATAAAACATAAGAAAGGTAAGGATAATGTGATTCTTGATCGCTCTCTAGGCGTTATACCATGTTATCTCAACTTGACCATAAGATTTTTGGTTTGGAGACCATTAAGAGTTTATATGTCACCGATTTGGACTTTAAGGAAGTGCTTGAACATTGTAAAGGAGGAAGACATGGAATAACTATGTCTTTGAATGATGGTTTGGTCTATCGTGCTAACAAGCTATGCGTTCAGCTAGCTCTGTTCGTCTTTTGTTGTTACAGAGGCACATGGAGGAGGTTTGATGGCGCATTTTGGAGCAAAGAAGGCAGAAGATGTCTGGCCACCCACTTCTTTTGGCCAAAGATGAGGCGTGATGTCGAGCGCTACATAGCTCATTGCACTACATGCAACAAAGCTAAGTCCGTCTCCTTCCACATGGACTTTATATGCCTCTTCCTATTCCTAGCACCCCTTGGGAGGATATTTCTATGGATTTTGTTTTAGGATTGCCTAGGACAAAGAGGGGAGAGATAGTATATTTGTAGTAGTGGATCGATTTTCTAAAATGGCACATTTTATATCTTGTCACAAGAGCGATGATGCTACAAACATAGCTGATTTGTTTTTTGGAAATCATTCGCTTACATGGAGTGCCCAATACTATTGTCTCGGATCGCGATCACGAAGTTTTGAGCCACTTTTGGAGATCGCTTTGGAATAAATTAGGGACAAAGTCGCTGTTTTCTACTACGTGTCATCCCAAAGCGATGGACAAGCGGAGGTTGTCAACCGCACGTTATCCACCATGTTGCGGGCTGTTTTAAAAAGAACTTGAAGATGTGGGAAGAGTGTTTACCGCATATTGAGTTTGCTTACAATCGGTCAATACACTCCACCACCAAGGTAAGTCCGCTTGGGTAGTGTATGGTTTTAACCCCGTGCTCCTATTGATTTACTACCTTTACCAACCTCTGAAAAAATAAATCTAGATGCTAAGAAGCGTCTTGCATTTATTCTCAAGTTGCATGAGACCACTAAAAAGAATATAGAGCGTATGGTGAAAAGTATAGGGTTCTTTGGAAATAAAGGTAGGAAAGTTGTCAAAATAGAACCGGTGATTTAGTTTGGGTTCATTTGAGAAAGGATAGATTTAGAATTAAGAAAATCAAAGTTGATGCCTAGAGTCACAGGACCGTTTAAGATAATTAAGAAGATAAATGATAATGCATATCGGTTAGAATTACTGCAGATTTTGGGGTTAGTCCCACATTTAACATTTGATTTGAAACCATACGTGGGGAAGAAGATGAGCTTGAGTCGAGGACGACTCCAATTCAAGAGGGGAGTATGATGAGGACATCCCTCCTTGGATACACATACTACACAAACCCTCTAGATTTGGGTGTTGGACTACAAGGTCCTATGACAAGAGCTAGAGCACGTGACTTAATCTATCGTAAAATCGTTTCTAGGTGAGTGTATTATTTGAGAACTCTATGATGTTGCCTAATGGAGATGATTTACTTGTACTCGTAAATCTAGGATTACGACCACTTCAAGAAGGCCTACGACCAGTTCAAGAAGGTCCACGACCGATTCCGCGAGGCCTCGACCACTTCAAGAAGGCCTACGACCGGATGACTCGTTGGGAGCACTCTACGACTGAGAGGCGAGCACTGATACTCGTTGGACACAATCTATGACCAAAGATAGCATGGACTCCTCAAGACCACCCTAGGACCGATCCCACGACTAGATCTTCGACCGAAATCGCGACACAAGGTCTTTGCGTCACCGTTTGGAAACTAATAAGACTTTGTAAGCGTGGCGAGATCGAGTCCGGGTTGTGTGCGCCTCATCCACGGCCGCACAACCTAGGTCGACCTCCTCACGTCCCCTATATATATCTGATGGCGCCGTAGTTTAGAGGCGGGTTTTCTTAGATTATTTACGCCAATTGCGGTTCGCGATTATCGGTTTGAGGAACCCACTTGTAAACTTCATCCATATCCGCAATACAATTGATTGCATCTACCTTGTTCTTGTGAGTTGCTTGATTGCTTGCGTGAACAATAACCTTCGTGGTAAGGTCGATCGCGTACAAGCGTGGTCGATAACGACAGCGTAAGGGTGTAGCGAATGCGAGGTGAAGATCTGTTGGTCGAAAGCCTCAAAGCGTCAACGTCCTCACGACGAACCGTCGAACCTATCGGAAGATCGGGCGCCGTGACTCATCAACCGGCCGTGTGCGTCCTCGTCGGTACCATCCGAGCTTGGGTCGGTGTCCTCGTCGGACTCAACCCGAGAGTCTCGTCCGTGATACTCGTGGCGATCGATGCGGCCGACCACCATGTTTCCGCCCCTCGGTTGGCTCAAAATTAGGCACGGGACTTCCCCGAGGCAAACATATTCCGTCTTTGCCATCTTGAACTCGAGTGCGCTTGCCGCTTATGCGAACCTCGGCATCATCGTGGTTTCGGCGCCCTATGTCGAAATTGGCGTACACCATAGGCTTCCGTGAATGGCCGCCTCGGCCGGAGACAATCTCCATGTCTTGCCTCCATGCTATGCTTCCATCCACCTTCTGAGCTCCACACATAATTGGTGCGGTGATCGCCTCAATCATAACTTTCTTCGTCCTTGGCTCAGTGAGGAACTCCTCCGGATCGACCGCGGCTTCGTGAATATTCATCGCGTGGAGCCCCTCGCCGGACCACCTTGTGCGGCATCTCGTGAGTCCAACCCATTGTGTCAAACTCGTACAAGCCCATCGTAGTAAAACACAATCAAGTCTTGCATGTTAAAATACCTAAACCCACAACAACCACTAAATAATTACGACTAATTAATTAGCACTAAACTAATTCATTACTACTGAACTAACTAATTACGACTAATTAACTATCTCTAAACTAATTAATTACGGTTGATTAATTACCACTACAAAATACCAGTACTTTATTTTCACTTACTTGATATGCTGTAACGATGAGTACTAAACTAATTACGACTAATTAATTAGCATTAAACTAATTTATTACTAGTGAACTAACTAATTACGACTAATTAGCTATCTATAAACTAACTAATTACGGTTCATTAATTACCACTAAAAAATACCAGTACTTTATTTCCACTTACTTCATATGCTGTAACGATGACTACTAAACTAATTACGACTAATTAATTAGCACTAAACTAATTCATTACTAGACGACTAACTAATTACTACTAATTAATTACCCCTAAACTATCTAATTACGACTAGCTAACAAAGACTAACTAATTACGACTACGGCAATAACGGCAAAAGCATAACACAAATTACCTGCCCTTCTGAGGAAGTAATTAATTACCCTTCCGAGGAAGTAATAAATCACCCTTCGGAGGAAGTAATAAATCACCCTTGGAGAAGTCATAAATCAAGGCGGTGAAGCGAAGCGGCGATTACCTCCCAATAAAATTAATTATGTTACGTTCTGCGAGTTCTCGACGAGCGCAAGAACGAATCAAACGCAATTGATATGACCAGAAGCGAGTGCGAGTCCAGTATTTATAGCCGAGTGGAGGAGGAGTCGCGGCCTTGCGCGGAAATTCCGTAAGCATTGGCGCGGAATTCTGGATGGGGCGACGGATGTGCGGAGGAGGAGGATGGGCGGTGGGAAAGATGGCCACCCTAGCGTTTTTAATTCTCCGTACAACAGTTCGGATGCGTGGCGGGTGTAGCGGGTGAGAGAGGGCTCGCTTCTATTCTTTCGGTGGAAAGTTTTGACAAATGCGGGAGGCGGGCGTGGCGCATGGCGCGTGCATATAAATACATTAATTGATGCATGCGAAATCAAAGTTATATCAAAAGATTCTTAACAAATAAAATAATACAAAATTACATGTCAAATACACTTTGTCAGTGCTATACAATTTTTTTATATAATCTAAAATTCTGAAAAAAATAAAATGAAATTTATAAAAAAATGAAAATTATAAAACCATGCCACGCGGCCGGGCGGGCGCGCCGCCAACTGCTGCCGCATGGTGGCGTGTGGCGGGCACATGGCGCCATGCGCGCAGCGGCGACGTGTCGCCAGCGCGCAGCTGCCCGACTGCGCCCGGCCGGTTTTTGCAAATACACACGCGCGGTGGTTAAAGCTGCTAATGTCGTTGCAAATCGGTATGATCGGTAAAAATTCTACTTTGGCTACAGTCCCATCAGTACGTACGTCCGTGGTTGCGACGCGCGCCGCCGTGGTCGCCGGCCGGTGGGTGGCTTGTGGCCGGGAAGGTGGGGCCCACTAGCACGTCTCGGGTCAGAGGCCGTAGGTTACGGCGTCCTTTCCGTTCACGTACGGCGATCCGCTCGGGAAGCTGTCAAGCGAAGAATCCTGTGATGTGCCGACGTGGACGGCTCCCCACCCTCCACGTGCGGCCGCTGTCGGTGCGCGTGCGCCCATTGCGGGAAGGAGCAGAGTACTCTCGGTGACAGGTGGGTCCGGGTCGAGCAATTCCGGGCCCACCTGTCGGTCGGGAGTGCCCACTTGTGACTTGTCAGCGCACGCCCGTCGGAGCAACGGAGCACATGCAGAGGGCAGTGTGCAGGTTTACGAAACTTCACATGCGTGGCGATAACAACAGTGAAAAGGCTATTTCTGATTCGTACTAGACTTGACAACTTGTTACACTTGAGATTCAGTCTTTTGTTGGTCTAACATTGCTGCGAAATGTTATGTTTTGGTTCAGCCCAACGTATTCCTCGTGTGTGGGGGCAAGCTGGCATGGATACCCTCTTTGATTTTTGTTCTTTTTTTTTATTTTATTTGGCCTTCGGTACCAACTTAATTTCAAAAGTAACTTCACTGATATTGTATTTGCAAATCTAATCCCTCCCCTAGCGTGGAATCACATGAGCTTGATGCGTGGCTGGTCATGCGGTCGGAGAGCACAAAAAGCAAGAACCAGCGCGGGACGTCGGGCGCCACGGGGCCAAGCAGCGTGGCGTGGAAGGTGGTGGCGTGCCAGCTGGACCGCAAGAGGTGGCTGGGAACATCCTGCGCCACCGGATTGCGGGAGGTGGGAGACATTTCGCGCAACCCGAGTGCACAAGGGGTTAGGCTAGGGTTTCGCCGGCTCGTTTAAGCAAATTAGGTTTATAGCGATTAGCGTTTCGGGTGTGTTCGTAGAATTTTTAAAATATAACAAATGAGTTTTAAAAAGTATAAAATTTTATACGAATGCTCCTAATACGACGTACTTTATATATATATATATATATATATATATATATATATATATATATATACATAATTTTACTCGTTCTGATTTTTTCTCACAATTTCATTTAAGTGGAATGTTTGTAGGAGTTTCTAAATATGGAAAATAAGCTCCAAAAATTATGAATTTTTTTAGGGCTCCTTACACAGTGGACTTGATTGTATAATGTTTGGACTATTTTGTATGTGTTCTGAAATTATCTTGGGAATAAAGGTTTTACGCCTTGAAAATATGGAATTTAAGTTTCAGAAATTAGGATTTCATTATTCCATGTGACTTGTATCGTGAGAAGTTTACTACCATATAAGTACTCTACGTAATAGACACTCATATTAATTTTCTTTTGTTTGATAAGAAATAAATCATTGCACTTTATTCCTCGACAATCAACCCAAAGGACAATAACATCAAGGTAAAGTGCGAGGCACGGCACGAACTACATTAGAGTCATGACGAAAACACGTCTGCGTGGTCACATGGCACGATGGTTTGGCTAATTGCTTTAGTCATCCTCGCTACTACTACGATACACTGCGACACAAGCATCTGGATCATGTAACTATACATGCCTTTAGGGGATAGTACAAAAATAACGGGTAAGACGGGGGACTACTACGGAATGGCCCGATCTACTACATGGATTGGGGCTATTTTTCATTCCTTGCGAGCTCGACGTTGTACTCCTTGCTAGCCGCCTTGGCCTTGGTTGCAGCCGCCATTTCCGCCTTTCTCTCGCGAGCCTCGCGCTCCCTGTAACATCCCAAATCCAGGGTTTGTATTTCAAATGTATAAAAATGAGGAGAATTTAAAACTTTTGAATATGCATTTGATTTCATTATTCCATGTGACTTGTATCGTGAGAAGTTTACTACCATATAAGTACTCTACGTAATAGACACTCATATTAATTTTCTTTTGTTTGATAAGAAATAAATCATTGCACTTTATTCCTCGACAATCAACCCAAAGGACAATAACATCAAGGTAAAGTGCGAGGCGCGGAACGAGAACTACATTAGAGTCCATGACGCGAAACCGTCTGCGTGGTCACATGGCACGATGGTTTGGCTAATTGCTTTAGTCATCCTCGCTACTACTACGATACACTGCGACACAAGCATCTGGATCATGTAACTATACATGCCTTTAGGGGATAGTACAAAAATAACGGGTAAGACGGGGGACTACTACGGAATGGCCCGATCTACTACATGGATTGGGGCTATTTTTCATTCCTTGCGAGCTCGACGTTGTACTCCTTGCTAGCCGCCTTGGCCTTGGTTGCAGCCGCCATTTCCGCCTTTCTCTCGCGAGCCTCGCGCTCCCTGTAACATCCCAAATCCAGGGTTTGTATTTCAAATGTATAAAAATGAGGAGAATTTAAAACTTTTGAATATGCATTTGATTTCTGGAGTATTAGCATAATTTGTTGCATTTGAAAATTTGAAAATTTAAGAAAACTTACAACTCAAATGGTAGCTTGAGAGGAAAACGGAAATAAAAACTTATGATTATCCTTGGGAAATAATTTATTTCAATCTTATAATATTTATCTTGAAGAAATATATTTTTCCCAAAATTTTTGGGACTAAACTCAACCCACATAAAATTCAAACTCAAATCATGGCCTATCGTAAGTTTGAGTTTAATATAAGCAAATATAATGTGAACAGTAAGGTTTGAAATTTTTTGTGGATACCAGGTCATCCCAGGAACCTCCCTGAAAAAATCTCAGAATTTTTAGAATTTATTTGCTTTATTTTGTGGCTTGGTCAAACTAGAATAAAAGAATTTGAAATAGGTCAAACCTCAAGCCTGTTCATCGAATCGGACCCGAGCCGATTCTTGTTCTCCGTCGAACCAACTAACCTAACTCGATCGGATCAACTAACGGTTCCGACCGAGCATTGCTTTCGGGGAACTTGGCGCGCGCGCTTCTTCTCGGCGACGCCAGTAATCCGCTGTCGAATCGTCGTCTCGGTAGCGCTTGTGCTCGCTTGAACTTCGCTCGCCACACGGAGCACACTTGAGAGCCCGTCCGTCAGCAGCCACGCCGTGACATGACCGCCCTCGAGACCCAATGGGATGTGTCGCCGTCTCACGCCGCTTCCTTCCCGGCCGTTGGAGCACTATATCCCGCGCTCTCCTTCCCGCTAGAGTTTACTTTCCCTATCGGCCAAAAAGGGGAAGGAGGCAAGAACCTCACCTTGGTTCGGATGAGCTTCCCTCAATTCTGTCCCTCCACTTTCTCACCCATCACCGTTGCTTGTGCGCCGGTTTGAGCCCTTGTCTTCATGTGTAGGTCTCGGAACACGAAGCTTGTCATCTTCTGCTCCGGTGCATGGTCCGCAAGGCTCTACCGTGCTAACATTGACTCCAGTGAGCTCCTTCTCATTCTTTGCGCGTCAGATCGTGCCCCTTAATAGGAGAAGTGTTTTCCCTCAACTTATTTCTCCAATGGATCACAGGAGCTCGTGAATTTTGGGGTTTCCCCATTTCCGGCCGTAAGCACCTCCATCGTCTCCAACTCCGGTAGGGTGGGACTTTGAGCAATTCCTCGCTCTAGCACCATCTCATGACACCACTTGAGATTTACCGGCCATCCATGTTCTCTCTTTTTGTGCAGGACGCCCACCCCACGGTGAAGCTCCACGCCGCCGTCATCGTCTTCAACGCCGGCGAGCCTCCGACCAGCTGGTTCTCTCTTTGGCACTCGGGTAGGTTCACTGGACCCCCTAATACCTTATGCGTGCTCCAGTTAGCTCATTTAGTCGATGGGGTGCGACTTGCATCAAAAGCCATGGGAGCACCTCCGCTCTCCACCGTAGCGCCACCGCGTCGGACCTCCTCCAACCATGCTCCGGCCGCACATAGCTTCGCCTAGCTCCAAGGATTCCATTTTGGACATTCACTCGTGCCGCCATGGCGAGCCAATGAGCAAGCTCACGACCATGCGAGCTCTGTTTGACAGCGACTATAAGCGCCTTCATTAGGACAAATCTTAGTCATTAAGGCGTAACGAATGATTAAGCGTATTTAATGCTATCTTAAAGATTTGATGTGTCTATTACGCGTGGGCGAGCACGATGTCGAGGAGTAAATAACGATTTAAGTGCGAGATTGACATGTGGGCCGAAAACTTAAGTGCGATTGTAGACCCATGGGCGGTAGTAAACCCTCGGTCCATGCATTTGTCTTTGTGGACCAAGAGTATGACACGTGGACCTCACATATGCGGCCACATTTTAAATCGAAAATTAAAATGAATTTTGACCTTTGTGCACTAGACCCTCTTGTCGCGACTATGGCTAGATCGGCTCGGTAAGAAAAAATTTTAACGCTTTTATGATTTACGAAATGATTTATTGGTGGCTGGAAAATCAATTAACTTCAAAATGTATAACTAATTCATTTTAACTCCAAATCGATGAAATCAATTTTTGGTAATTTTCATTTTTAATGAACTTTAATATGATATAATTTTTGGATATATTACTATTCTAGAAATATTATTTTTAATATTGCTCTTGGAATATGATTGTTTTTATATACTAGAAAATGTTTTAACTTCAAAAATTCATAGAAAATTCATACAACCTCCAAATAAAATAATCTTTTTTTATCTAAATTCATGTAAAATCATAATATACCTACTGTGAAATATTTATGCTTGTTGGAGAACTTTTAATTTTTGGTTATATTTGGTGTTATGAGTTCTTATTGGTTTCGTATTGAACATTAGATTACGAAGATTGAACGAGTGCAATTATGATCATCTACAACGAGAAAGTCGGGTATCTTTAGCAAGGCAAGCGACCTCCTTTGATCATATTGATCTTATAACTTTCGTTACAAAATATCTTATTTACAACTTGTATGTATGTATGTTCTACTTGAATGACTATTTTGCATTAGAGGTAGTTATTCCTATTAGATGCATGAACTGTATCAAATGTTTATCCCTTTTCACTAGCCCTAAGTTAATATTCCCGCTGATGTTAGTGCTCGGTGGATGTTATAGAGTCTATACATGTTTATGCGAGTCAATGCTTAGTCATGCTTAGATTCAGATAGAATTGGGTGGTTATCGACTTTGTCGATAACCTTGATCAAGCAAATAATTTTATTATGCTATGTCCAGCACCTTGTGCTATCTTTGTTCGAAAACTAAAAATGCAAATAAAATGATTTAGACTTCGGCAAGTGGTCGGATGGTGTGTTGTTGGGTTTGTGGATGTCTCGCCTCGGTCAACAAGGATTTGAACATCTTGTTTCACCAAAACCAAGCATTATTTGCGTGCTAACCACATGAGAGGGATATGTGACCTCTTTTGACTTAGTACTTTAGCGTGTGTTAGCTCGGATCGCGAGTTGGTGTGGTTGTTACTGTTAAAAAAATGTTTTGTTGTTGTGGGTGTGCGGTGGTGGAGTTCTGGTAGGTTCTCCACCTCGAGGTGCATCGTAGTTGTCAAGGCTTTACAGTGAGGGTAGTTGTTAGAGGCTTTACGATGACTCAGACATAATGTATGAGTTTCTATCCATACAGGCGACTCATAGTTAATACATTATATTGGAAGCGTCTCGTAGGGCTTAGCCTTGCCGGCATACCTAAGGAAGTGTGCTTTATCGCATGGTAAAAGAGGCGATCTGGCGTGTGGGTACATTTGTACACCCCTGCAGGGTATAAACTATTCAAATAGCCTCGTCCTAGGTTATGGACAAGCCTGGAATTGGATTTGCAGGAGTTAGACTTAACGTTTTGGATTCTTAACATAAAAACTGGTTCGGGTGGTATTGAGAATGGTCTCATGCTATGTTTGTGAGCTGCGGGGCAGCCACTTGTTGTTTAAATGCTGTCTATATTGTTTAATCGCTATTATTTAAAGTATCAAAAATATTTGCCCACTTGCCATTTCAATCTACTACTTATACTTCAAATGAAATGTTGCTTTATGTTGAAAATTACATAGTATAGTAGCCTTCTTTTGATACATGAATGCATCTAAATATTGTTTTGCTTGTAAGTCTTGCGAGTACAATTTTATACTCAACCCGATTACTGCAAAATTCAGAGGAGGTTGATCCCCAAGGGATCGACTATTGTGAGAACACCTTCGCTCAGGACAACGACTAGCTTGGAGGTTTCCGGTCAGGTTGCCTTGTGGGTAAGGGCACAACGGTCGGCTCTTCTTTTGTTTCCATCTTATGGCTATGTTTTTGATGTGTACTTAACTTTTATTATTGCTATTTGGCCGGTCGGTCGCATGTATGAAAACCGAAGTTGTATGATGACTTTGTTGTAACCTTTTGTGACTACGTTGTTGTAATATTGTTGTATGGCATTGATGTTGATATTGTTTTGTGAACGGTGTGTGTATATCGCTCCTGGGAGGGATACAATACATCGAGGCGGGATATTTGGTTTGTAATGCTAGGACCAATGGTTGGTTAAGTATTACAAGTTAAATAACCCGGGCCCTCACACTCCCTGTGTTTGCACACCTCGAGATGAGCTTCGTCTCCTGCCGGATACGCTCGTTGTGCTCTTCGTTGTGGCGCTCCTCCTCTCTCTTCGTGGCCCCTTTTGGCATCCCATTCCTCGCGGTTGAGACACCATTGGTCCTGTGGGTGGATCCCTTGGTCGATCCACTTGTGGTAGCCATATAGCGGATCTGGGGACTATGAGTAGAAGGAAGAGGTTGCTAGTACATACTTTGAAGAGAAATAGTTGGGGAATAAACTGTAATCGATCCTTATCGGTGTTGATAGTGGATTGTGTCCCAACGGTCGAAATAGTCAGAAGTAGTTAGTGCAACCCAGTAATGCATGCCCGGTGAGCCGCTACTTGGACTTGAAGAACTTGCATGTGTCCCTACACCAACAGAGGAGGCGGCGTGTCTCCTCGGGCGGGTCTTGCGGTGAATGCTCGGTGGGAATGTTACGGTAGGGGTTGTTGCTACGGGGCGTCATTGCGAGGATTTGCCCTCTGGCATGCTCTACTTGGTCGTCTGGGCGCGGCGGCTCTTGCGAGTTCGCGGATCTTGTCCCATTGATTCTCCATCGTGGAAGGAGCTAGTCTTGATGTAGGAGAACCCACCATAGAAGGGAGCTAGTGTTGTAGTCACGATGTAGGAGAATCCTGCGCTATAGGGGTAGTATTTATATGGCAAGCCCACGTGGCGTATTCGGCCAAGTGTAATCCGGTTGAAGTATATTTGCATCCACGAGGGCGAATCTTGTTGCGACCTTTGTGTCATGTCATTGCGCAAAGGCGCCTCGTTTAGTCACGTCGCTCTGCTGAAGGCTGCCTTATTGGGTTATGTCACTCTGCGAAGCTACTTTGTTGGGTCACATCGCTGCGAAGCTAGCTCGTTGGGTCACAAAGGCATACATGATACAAAGAAGTACATCAACATCACAAAGACATTAATCATACATTAGAAAACATACATCATACAGAGGAGTATAGGAAAAACACGGAGGTACTAAAGACAAGACACTAAAACTCATGGTTTATGCGTTAAATCGCTGCACCAACGGCGTAGGTGACCCTTAGGGAAAATGAGTATGTCAAGAGAGCGGTGTACATCTCGGAGGTCGTAGTAGGAGCGCTGCGTTGGAGGCGGTCTTTGCGGAGAACTCACTTTGTAGGTATCGGGTGGCCTTAAGCATATTGTCCACCAGTATCCGGGTTCACATTGTAACATCCTAATTTTACGAGTTTTCAAAATCGTTTGATTAGTTAGTTGTAAAAATTCACCCTTGCATTTATTTAAATTTTAATTAAAGCTTAACATGAACTTTCAGTATCAAAACAAATTAATATGATTAATGTCAACATCAAAAATTGTCAAAACTATTTTATTTGGATTCTATGTGGTTGGATATATTTTCTATATTTTTCTCAAATTTTTATGGGTTCATTTGCTATTTTCTATTTGCCATTTGGATTTTTTTGTATTTTCTAAAATATAAAATCTATTTAAAATCTCAGAATAGTGATTGGGCCCAACCCAAACCCTATTCCCTTCCCGGCCCAGCACTGTGCAGCCCAGCCATGCCACTTCTCTCTCCGTGCCACTGACATGCGGGCCCCGCATGTCAGCGTTCTCTCTCTCGTGGTGAGCTCACCCAGACCCGCGATCGACCACAAACTGCGCCGTTTGCCACGCGAACTCGCGTGAGCCTTTTCCACTGACGTGTGGGCCCCACCAAATCACTGTTCTTCATCCCTGATTCTGTTTTGATCCGAGTTTCGCCACCGCGTGGGCCTTCCTCGCCGTAACCACCTCGGACTCTCCAAGCCGCCGGATATAAAAGGGGAGGAAGCCCCTACCGTCCGCATCCCAACCCTAGACGCCACAGCGCCGGAGCCAAACCCTAGCCACTAAAAAAGCTCGAGGAAGAAAGTGCATCGCCGTAAACTCCGACGAGCGATTCCGCCATAGCCAAAGCTCGAGCTTCATCATCACCACCTTCGGTATCGCACGGACGAGGGCTACATCCTGATCACCTTGGTTCTACTGGAGCACCACCGGAGAGTAGATCCTGACGTGCTCGTGTCTCCATCGCCGCTTCAACCTCGCCACCGGCCGCCACTGTTGTCCTCTTGCCCGAGTATGTCTACGAGTTCGCCTAAGTCCCGTCTACCTATTGGTACCACTCACCGCCGGCGAGCCACGTGGGTAAAGTGTACAACCTCTTTAGAGTGTTAATCAATCTATTTGAATAGCCACGTCCGTAGTCATGGATATGCTCGAATATTTCACACGAGTGTTAGATTTTCATAAAATATTTGGGAAGGGAGCTGTGTGATCTAAGTTATATGGATGTGTGAATAACTTGTTTAGACTTTGCGTCCTTCGTAAAAAATAAATGTTAAACTATTATTATTATTTTTTTTGAAATATTGTTTTCAATCTTTTATTCATATTCAACTGCAAATGTTGCATTTCTGTAAAAGAACCACAGAAGCCATTCATTTGGAATAAGTCATAATCTATAAATTGCATTATGTGGTATGACTTGCAAGTACGGTTGTGTACTCATTCTTGCTTCAAACATTCAACAGAAGTGGAGGAGTCTTCACTTGCCTTTGAGGAGGAGTTCTATGAAGGTGCTGATCGTTAGGGTCATGATCCCAATCGGTTGCCTGTAGCGAATTGATGGGATTCCACTAGAGTTATTTGTTTTGTTCCGCTGCTGCTTATTTCTCTGTTGCCAACCCTACGAGGCTTAATAAATGTAAACCTGGCCATAAGGTTAAAACCATTATTTGCTATTCAAATTACTCGTTTATGCTAATATTTAGTCTTGTGTGGATCGATATTCATATATGTTGATACTATGTGTATTAGCGTGATCTGGACTAGTGCGAGAATACGGAGGGTTCATAATTGTATTTTGGGTCTGACACACATCCTGTGAGAAAGTGCTTGCTAGGTTAGGGAGAGATTCGACATTTGGAATCGTGGTCGATTTGGAAAGCATGTACTGTGGAGTCGGAACTGTAGACGACGAACCTTGGCCTTGCTGTCCAAATTGCTCACTCCAGACCTGCGAATTTGGTGGGCTTCATTAGTTTACTGTATCATGCAACAGGAAGATTACGTTAAGTATGTTACAATGTACCGGTGTATGTGGTGTGCGGCGATGATGATCCGAGCCAATCGGGTGAAATCTTGCACAATGTTTCCTGCATGCGTCTACGAACCACGGGTCACCCTCATGCGAGTTTGACTAAACATCGTGTGCGAACATGGGCAACGCCTCGTCGATTGTAAGATCGAGGAGGCCGACTAGAGGGGTGAATTGACGGTTTTAAAATTATTTTCGTTAAAACCAAGTTTTATGAGGAAATGTGAATCAAATCGGTTTTACTCAATTAAAATATAAATCAACTAGTTTTGACTATGTGCAACAACAAGTTAATACTATTGACAATGATAGCAAACATACAAAGACATGTAAGCAATTTAATTCTAAGAATATAAATTGTACAAAGTAAAGCACATGAGAACAAACCACAATGACATAATGATATTTTAGTGGTGTTACAAGACTTGTCGGTTTTTATATTCCACGTTGAGGTAAGCCCAAGAGAATTGGGTGGCTCCACAGATTAAGCCAAAAAACCTCAATTCCACTAGTGGTAGCTCTTTCTCGCTCCGGGTAGGTGAGCTTTAATATTCACAACATCTTTGGGCCTCTTCACAATCTTCTTTGAAGAGATCACCAACACTGACGCTTCCCCACCGTCTAGTTGTCGGCAAACACCAAGAGTAATAAATCAAGTCTCTTGCTTGACTCTCATCACGTGCAGCGATAGAGAAGCTCAAGTGGATACAAAATCCAACTCTGGATGTAACACATGCAACTAGAGACCTCTCTCCTTGCTCACAAGGTGCAACACATGCACAATTGAGATGAGAAGCTCAATTGAGTGAAATAGGATGCCAAAGATTATCTCTCAATCGACCAAGGGGTATTTATAGCCCCACCACAAAACTAGCGGTTGTGTGAATTTGACAAAACTTCGGCAAATGCGGTAATACCGCTATAGAAATCCGATATTACGCCCCAATGCTCAACGATCGAGAAAGTGTGCATTAAACCTCCAAAAACCAGCCATTAAAAGTTTTAGAGCGGTAATACCTGCTGTACAAATCTGGTATTACCGTTCTGCGGTCATCTGCATCTAAGGATGGTATTCTTGCGGTCAATTTTCAAACAGACGACACTCGGTAAAAAGGTCATAAATTTTGACTCCGATATCGGAATTGAGTGATCTTGGGCTCTATAGAAAGATTATTTAGAGAGCTACACAACCTATCTATTTGTATTATCTCAAAAAGATAATATCAATGTAAAAAGTATAAGAACTTCCCAAGAGTCACTACTATGGTCTAAGTACAAGGAAATAGCAACAAGCAATCTTAGGCCATTGCAAAGGAAGATGCATGAGTTCCAATAATTTGCAAAACACATTTGCAAACTTAGGTTATGCCACAAGGAGTAGGTAAATGGAATTCAACCATTTGAAAAACACATTAGCAAAGTATAGTCACATGCTATAAGGATTAAATGCATGAGCCTCAACTATTTGTAAATACATTCGCAAATAATAGCATCATGCGATGTAGAGCTAGAGCAAGCGGGATTGAGCTATCAACACATGATGAGACTCAAGCTACTAGACAAGACCCTATTAATGATACGACAACTGTACTAGCAATCCGGTTTTTCAACCAAACATCAAGACCGGTAAAAGACTAGGAACACGTGCTTAGCCCTAACTAGTTGTAACTTTGCCTTCAGCATCCTCTTGAAGCTTGATGACACACATCTTCATTTCAAATCCGGGACACATCTTGATATGCATCAACCCACGATGCATCCTTCACTTGACCTCCATCAACACACGATAGATCTTCCGTTGACTTGATGATCAACTCATGATCATCTCCTCTTTGAGATCTTGATATGCATCAACATATGATGCATCCTCTTCTTGAAACTTGACTTGATGACGATCAACATATGATGACATCCAAAGTCTCTATCATCATGAAACATAACATATTCATCCCACTCATGGAAAATATTAGTCCCACAATGTGATTATCATTAATTACCAAAATATAGCCGTTACTGCCAAGTGCGGTACTACCACCAACTATAAATCGATATTACCGCACAGCGGTAATACCGTTCGGCTATATCGGTATTACCGATTTTCAGAGGATCAAAAACAAAAGAAAAAACCCTCTCTGGAAAAAATCGTACCGCCATGTAAAACTCAGTACTACCACACTCCAGTAGTACCGCTTAAGAATTGCAGCCATATCGATTTCAGGTTCAAGAAAACTTCCAAAAACATGCGCTCTGTAAGATACATACAACCAACTAGATTCCGGTATTACCGATCTACGGTAATACCACTGATCAAATGCGGTCATACCGATTTTGGGATTTCAAGAAAAGTTCCAAAACATGCTCTCTAGAAAACACATACCGCCATGTAGATTCCAGTATTACCTCTTATCACTTGCGGTCATACCGATTTTTCTAAACAGTTTTCCAGAACCAAGAACAAATGCAATGCATGACTTCTAGTTGTTCAAGATGGCTCATAAATAGATCCTCAAGCTACTAGCCATGATCCATAAATCGTATTTGCATTTCCATGACCATGTCACCATCCATAAACCGGTACTAAGCCTTTAAAACAACTTAGCACACACATTAGTTCCATAACACAATTGTAAATAATTGAATATAAAGTAATATGAGTATATATGAACTATACAAGTTTGATATACTCAAAGGATACATTTCAAAGTAGAGATCTCCAACATATGTGGATAAATAAATATGAATCGATTCTAACAAAACCACAAAACATAAAGTGAACTCTCCCTAAATGTGTGTGTACATGAATGTGTAATGAAAACATATGCACAAATTGAAGTTAAACTTTTAGTAGAGTTCAACCTATATTTTGGATCTGAGGAATGCAATAAGATATAAGAATATGATGTCAAGTGTATACCTCTGTAATTTTCACCATTTCATCCAAATGAGACTAAATAATATCATAGTCAACAAACATGTTTGTCTCACATATAGATTTATCGTTAATCGCCAAAATACTCCATTAACTCATAATGGCGGGTCTAAATTCTTCACCGGCGCTAGGGCGAGTCAGGTTCGCTGTCTGGAGTTGCACCCTGTGGATCCGACGAGGAAGTTTGGTCCTGCGTCTCCCTCTGTGAAGATGACAGTTGTAGGAGAATGTTGTCCCCTCGCAAGTGCTGAAAGAACAAATGGAAGTGAGAGATATGTCACAAGTGAGGGCACGTGCAAACAATGAGCAAAACAAGTTGTAGCTGACATACCGATGTCCGAGGCGCGTGGAGGAAGAGAGACCATAGCTACGCCAACTCACGGAGTGTGACGGACGTGCGGATGGAGGTCAGGGGCGGTGGGGTGGAGGTTGTCCTCGGTGTCCGTCTCGTTGCGCGGCAACGTCGATGTGCCGACCACAAGTGATGGTCCTCATTGCCACACTCACGTCGTCATTGATGGTGCGCAACATACCTAGCAACTAAGCGGCAGTGTTAGTCCTCCCACGCCGTAGACCGCTAGCAACCTCGTTGGAGATACACCAAAGGTGGTCATACTGCAAGGAAACTGATAATAAGTTAGAGATGTGTTCCTGTGCAAAAAAAACTACAAATAATATTTTATCATCTCATCCTAGCATGCCGCGGTGAGGTCTGGGCTGCTCGATGCGGCGGTGTCGTGCACGACGACCGTAGGGCATTGTGCACCGGACGATAAGGTTCTTCTTTGGTGTGCAGAATGTACCACCTCAAGTACGTCGTTCGTGTCTCGGCGTTGTACGGTTGCTCCTCATGCAAGACGTTGATCACCGCCCTGTCGGCCCACAGTGCCGTCCACGGTAGCTATGTCTCCCTCCAGTCGTCTCTTCTCCGCCCTTGCTTCATTTGCCTGCAAGTCAATTTGGATGTTAGACAATCGAAAAAAGAGATGTAGCTAATAGGTTAACCGATGAAACAAAATAACAATATACATGTGGGCCTTCGCCACAAGTGGTCGTCTTGGTGGCGATGGCACATGCTAGTATCTTTGAACTATCTCACGACATTTGTAGTGAGTGCGACTCGACCATATGGGAGAACACCAGATGGCAGGTCGTCATCCAGTATGTGTGGTCCTGACTGCACCGAGAGGACAAGCTGTAGGGGGCCGTCTCTGTAACAAACCGTGTAGTCCGTGGGTACCATATGACCTCGTCGTTGTGTCGAGTTTCAAACATGTTGTGGAACTCAGGGTACACACCATCGGCCTCTGGACCACCCTAGCGAACACATGTCAGCGAGTGCCCATTGTGGGCCCCTCAATCGGGTTGGCGCCATCACCCTAACCATAGAACTCGGGGATGAGATGGAAAGGGTGCATGGCCCTGCGAAAATACAGCTGACCAATAGGGAAATGCCTCCACAACAACGGTTTGCAAAGAGGTGTAGCACACCGCGAGGCTGGATCCCGCCGCGTCTTGCCTTGTGAGGCATCACACAAGCCTCGATGCGTGATGCAAAGCAACTGCGAAGCCCCAAGCATCTGTACTGTGGCACCTCCTCAGGCCAGGCATCCGCCAACACCTCAGCAAGATGGATGTAGCTAGGGTGCACCGAATCTACATGAGTCGTAGAAAACAAGACCCACCCAAGCGAGGAAAGCAGTGCATGAGGAAGTGTATCCATACCATTGCCTCAGTCGCATGAACGGGGCATACCATGTACCATCGTAGCCAGGAATATGGCACAACAGTTATGTTCTCCAGGATCGGCTCACCGAACCTATCAGCCATCCGTACCTTCGGTATGGTAGCCTTGGAGGTGACACTACTATAGGACCCAGCGGTAGATCCGTAAGCATAGCGGCATGCTCTGGTGTAGATTCCTCTCTCCCACCGGAAGTGGAAGGTGTGCGTCGCCGGTCTCCAACAGTCCACGAGCGCGGACATTAGCGCGCGTCGGTGAAATGCACGTGGTAGGTCAATAGGTGGGCAATGGCGGGAGCGGTGTCTGTAGTAGTGGGGCGTACCGTGGTCAGAGCCGGTGTTCCACGGGACACACGAGCCACGGCTTCGGAGGGTCGACAGCGGCTAACCATGCGTGGCATCGGTGTCCCCCATCCCACCGTGGGTCGAGCAGCTCATACGTGGCATCATGTCGAGGCCTTGCCATCTCCTGAGGTACCTGGAACAACAAGTTAGTGTGTAATGAAAATAGGAGGTACAATAAGCAAAATGAAAGCGAAAAATATGGTAGTAGACCTACGAACCATTATGCAATGCATTACAATGAATGTACCATTGTCCAACACATTCCAACTTGTACAACAAACAGGAGTGCATATGAACGCATTACAACAAACATACAACATCACGACATGGGCGATGAAACTTCATCACTAATGTACGTTGCTTGATCCAGGCCTGTTTTGGCAGTTGCTGAAGGAGTGGACAATTGTCTTACAGAATCTGCATCTCGGGCACCTGACCTGTTGGTCATGCTGGCTATCATCCATGTCATTACGGATGCGGCGGGATTGTCGTCTTCCACGGCCGGCCTTCTTAAGGGTGTTGTTCGACACCCACTTCACGTGCCCTGGCCATATGTCCCTGTAATGCATATCCAGCCTATACGAATTGAACTTGGCACTCCAAGTGCCGTATAGGTGGTGCATGTCGTAGTACTTCGAGATGTAATGCGCCGAGGCCTGGCGCCACGCTGCACACGCCATGTACAAATGCGAGCATGGCTTGTGAAGAAGCTGTAGCTTATTGCAGGTGCAGGACGCTTCATCATTGATCGAGTAGACTTGTTTGCGATTACCTCTTACTTGACCAGCGACATATACGCCTCAGACGGATCTCGAACTTCTTCGTGATGCCATCCATGGTCCTAGTAGTGCAAAGCGAGCCTTTTGGATCTTCTTGTCCATGTAGGCTTGCGCCACCTCCGAGAATTTCTTGCCTTCGTCCATATGCTTCTTCGCCATCATGGCTCTGTTGACGAAGTACCCCATAGTACAATTCCAGCTCTCTTCGATGATTATCGTGATCGGGAGGGATTGGACACCCTTGAGGACACCGTTGTACACTTTGGACATTTTGGTCATCATAATTTCGTACCGCGCACCACTAGTGTCGTGCAGCAGAGACCATTTCTCCAAGTCAGGTGCGTGCGAGTTTACACACTGCGTGAACTCCCCAACTCTGACGGAGCCTCCTACCACTGCCCCTACCTTGGCGTCCTCAGAATTCCTGACATGCTTGCCGGTCTCCTCATCAAGCTATCTCCACACAGCCTCGAACTTTCACCTTTGGTTATGCATGCATAGCTTCTTGATGGTCTTCATCAGGTCCTAGCTTTGGAACCTTGTGTGGAAGTTTGCTGCGATATGCCTCATGTGCCATCGGTTCATCAGGTTGTTCCACTGGAAGGGGGGCTATGTCTCGTTTTGCATCGTGCTCAACATGGATGACAACCCGAGATTGCGATCAAGATGACGCACACACCTAAGCGGTCTTGAACCACTGCTTGCTTCACGTTTGTAAGGAACCACAACCAACTATCTGTGTTCTCGCTCTCAACAATCGCGAAGGTCACAGAGAGTAATAAGTCATTTGTGAGACCCCGGTTTATCCGGCTTGTAATGCTTAACCATCCATTCGGTCCTAGTATCACAAAGCAGATAATCCGGGACTCGAGACATGTATACTTCCCAGAAATGCAGTATACACACCTCTTTACAAAGTTCATGCATCAATTCCATTCGTTCACATAGAACCGAAACATAAACAACAGTCCATAATATAATATAAATAGGAGATGACAATTTACAAAAGAGAGGCCGACCGGCCAAAAAAATCCATGGACAAAAGAAGATAGACATCGGAAGCAAAAGTGCCATAAGATGGCTATAAACAAAAGAGCCGACCAGTGTGCCCTTAACCCCCAAGGCAACCGACCGGACCGCCAAGCTAGTCGTCGAAACCACCGCACATCTCACAAAAGTGAGGCCCTTGGGGCTCACCTTCTTCCCCTGCAAGCAAAAGCGGTAAACAATGTACCGGTGAGTACTGAATGTACTGCAAGACTTACATGTGGAATAACAAACACATCACGGATACTACATGCAAGCTTAGTCAAAAGTAGGCTGTATGTTTTATTTAGCATAAAGCAAGTTTTTATTTGCAATAGTGTAATAGATTGCAAGCAATTTTAACAAATCTGTTTTTAATATTCAAATAATGGCAAATGACAACAGTATAACAGTAGATATATGACAACAACAATCCTGGAAGTGACTAGCCCGTCAGTCACCACGACAATAGCATGAACTACCCGTTCATACCACCCACGACTAGTTTTAAGTTTTAAAAGGTTGTAGTCTAGTTCTTGCACGACCTTACCAAGCATATCCATAACCTAGGGACGAGGCTATTCGAATAGTTTTATCCTGCAGGTGTACCAATTTCCCCACACGCGGACCGCCTTTTGCCAAGCTATTAAGCACACTTAGAAGGTATCTTGCACGGCTAAGTCTTCTGAGACGTTTCCAATATTGTGAATTATTCACGAGCCGCCCGTATGGATAGAAACCCATACGTTGTGTCGGAGTCATTGTAAAGCCTCGGTCAACTACCCTTCCCGGGTAAAGCCTTGGACAACTACGACGCTCCTCGAGGTGGAGAACCTACCCGGAATCTCCACCACCGCACACCCAACACAAGAACACGACCACATATCATGTTTCTCACAACACACAACCCCTCCTGCGACTCGGAGATAACCCACGCTAAAGTACTAAGTCAAGAGAGGTCCATATCCTCTCGCGTGGTTAGCACGCATAAGCGCTTGGCTTAGTGACACAAGTAACTCGGTCCTTGATGACCTAGGCACCATTCCATTCACACCAACAGATCACACCAACATACCATTGTGCCCAAGTCAAAAATAGTTTTATTTTCAGTTTTTGACTTTACAAAATAACAAAGCACAGAGTGCTGGACATAATGGAGTAGTAGTAAAATGTGTGTGATCAACATCATCGACTAAGTCGATGACTGCCCAGTACTACCGACCTCTAAGCATCTCTAAGCAATTTCAAATCGAAAGCTACTAAGTGACCAGAGTCCATCCATCGAACTCCGACCACAGCCAATAACCTAAGCTCATGGTAGTAGAGGATAAACAAATCCTACAGATTATGCAACTAGAGGATAGTAACCATAATTTAACAACAAAATAGCAATGCATACATACGAGTTGAAATCAATATAGTAGACTTGAAAAATAATAGGGTGAACATGATCAAACTGCTTGCACGCTTAACGTGGGTCGGGGATGTTCTTTGGTCGACAATATTGTCGATGTGCTCTTCGGATCCTAACGAGAAGGCGAAAAGCAACCAATAAGAACGAATAAAATGCAAAGACTCAACAGCAAAAAAAATTCTACAAAAATTCCTGAAAATCTTACCGAAGCAAGGTACTGACTCACAAAGAACCTAGCAACCAGAACCAATTGATTTAGATCCTTAATACTAAAGGTACGACCAAAAGGAAGTCCTACGACGGTAGAGGCGTGGCGAACCTATGTTGAACCATAGTCGGGGAAGGATTTACGACCAGGTAGTGGTCGTAGAGTACGACTGGGTACTAGTCGAAGATGGACTGGCGACTAGGTACCGGCCGCGACAGAACTTACGACTGGGTACTGGTCGAAGACGGACTTATGACCACGCCGTAGTCGTAGTGAGACTTACGACTACGGGGGTGATGGTAGGAGAACTAACAATCACTCGTAGACCTCTCCCTAATAAGCATAAGGGCATACGGGGGCTACGAGGCGACCTATTCACCCATCAACAATCGCATGCGGTGAAGCGACCAACTCGATGTTGGTCGAAATTCGACCACGGCGGCGCCTCCGCGCACGCTTGCCGGTGGCTCGGCTTCTCCAGACCACCGCAGATGCGACCACGGAATGCGGCCGAGTAGGTATGGCTCGGGAGGACTCCCGAGCGGACAATATCAAAAGACAATGCGGACACACCTAAGCTCCTATAGGGTAAAGCGAACTTACGGTGAAGAGCGACCGAGTCCCACGGGTGCTCCGCGACAGTGGCCGAGCAGTGCGGTGAGGTCCTCACTAGACCTGACCGAGCAAAGAGAGAACCACACCGTGTGAGGTCAAGCTTCGAGAGCGAAGGGGAAGCAGAGGGCCAAGACTTGAAAAAGGACCCCATTGCCGCCTCCACCGAAGCTCCCACCCAACAATAGCGGTCAAGGAGATGGCGAGGAACCGCTCAAGCAAGATGGCGAATGCTAGTTTGGAGTTGCGAAAGTGCTAAAGGAAGCTAAGGGTGAAGCACAAAGGAGTTTAAATAGAGGCGATGGCGAGAGCAACGGCGGATTTTTCGATCGGTCAACAACGCCATGAGAGCACTTGAGAGCGATAGGAGCAGTTGGGTCATGGCCTACTGAGGTAGGAGTGCGACAGTCATTTAATGCGCACAGAGCTAGCCGTTTAAAGGTGGACATAGAGTGGACTGCACGCCACGGCTTTTCTCCTCTGCGCACGCCATGGCAGAGGCCCACGCGCGCGCGAACAGAGGAAGGAGACGACTCGTTGGTCGTCGGATTGAAATCGGAAGGCTGAGCTAGATCGAGTGGTCTACGACGACTCCATCGTTCGACTGGTCGAAGACCGTTTGATGCCGATCCGACGACTCACGACCCCAGCGCCCGAACGACCAGGTTGGTACAGCTAGTGGGCGGGACTGAGTCAAGCGGCTCGAACCCGAGTCCAACTCGCACCCAAGGAATAGTGAAAACCAGTTAGGGTTTGGATTTGAACAACTGATTTTTGAGGAACCATTTAAGGTATCAAGCAAGCTCCAAAACTTACGAGATTTTAACTGGAGATTGCCGACAACCGGAGGAACCTCATATGAAATTTCCAGGGATTCTAATGTACTGAATTTTCCCCCAGAAATTCTGGAAGAGGGGAAGCTAGGGTTTGACCAAGCGTTGACTCGCCTCCAAGAATCATCAAATAATTTCTAAAAATCATGAGATAATTCAGAGGTGTTGCCAAGCCTCCCTAGAACTCGGGAGAAATATCTCCAAGGGTTTGGCACAAGGTCTATGACAAGGAGGTTTTTGATTAGCGTTGAATGAGGATTTGAATTTGATCTTCCACAATTCTTTTTAAAAGAATTACAAAAATGACCAGGGGTTTCAAGATGCAAGAAAAGTTTTAATTTCTCCTGATTTTCTTACACTTGAAACTCAATTCCAGATTTGGGATGTTACATCATTCACGTCGGCTGCAACTGCGGTGAGGATGGTGCCTTTGTACTTGCCAGTGAGGAAGGTGTCGTCCATCGACAGCATGGGACGACAATACTTAAACCCTCCGTTCGCCTGGGGGAAGGCCCAGAATATTCTGTCAAGGACAAAATAATTCGACCCATGGGTAAGATGCACCTGCTCCAGCTTGTTAATGTATGTCATAGGATTTGATTCTGCAATCTGATGGAACATTCTTAGGACAAAGTAATAGGCCTCTTCGTATGTGCCAAATATACGCTCTAGGACCTTCCGTTTCGCTTGCCACACCTTGTTGTAGCCAACCAGGAAGCCCACCATATTGACAATATATGCCAAAAGAAGCTTCAGTGAAACAGATACAACAGCTATGATGAGGTGGCTTATCAGCTCCACAACATATGATGAGATCAGGTTGCGGTGCCTATAAAGTGGCTCTACAAGTTCGCATGTTTGATCCTTGAGCACCGTTATACGGAAGTCCATGGCGGCACCCTGAACTGCTGCGCACGAACCTTGCCCGGGCAAGATCCATCTGCACACTTCACGATGTAGGTGTAGGGTTAGAACTGCGCACCAGATACATCCGACTAATGTTGACGGCGTATCTGGCAATGGCCTACTGGGTGGCACTCTTGTCAGGGAAGCGCTGCCCTACAAAGTGTCTTCATTGAACCCCCACTCCGTGTCCTCTATCTGTGGCAGAACCAGGGATGTCGCTGCGATGTCGTCCAATCTAGATGAGACATACGCAACGTCAGTGGTCACAACACCACCTAATACATCTCCCGTAGCAGCTTCTCCATCAGGCTCCTCTCCAGAACTAGCAGCTTCTCCATCAAGCTCCTCTCTAGAACTAGAATCACCTCTCTTGCCTACACCCTCTATTTTTGGCCCAGCTCCAACCTCACAAAAAAACATGGCTGGTCAGACCGCCTGAGACCTGATAGCATGGTAACATTTCCGAAAACGGGTGTTTCGACAAACCTTCAACACCATTGCCAATTGTCACATCATCCTAAGATAATGAGCATATCCCCATGATATCCACAATCTCCCCCTTGATGAACACATTGACAATAATCCAGAAAATATAATTTGGAGGTTTGAAAAGTAAAATACTTTTTTTCGCATAAAGGCACAACTTGGTCCATAAGTTCACTTAAGGTCCATATGAAAGAACAATTGTTCAATTGACCTTTGATCATCGTGAGGATTAAGAAGTGCAATTCAAGTTCAGAAAAGACAATAAGACTATAAGAATGCAATTCAAATGTTCCCCTCACTATGATCCTCAGATTTCAGAAAATTTCAAATTCTTCAATTTTCTCCCCCTTTATAATATTTTTATATCTTCTCCCCTTCATACAACATTGAAATATCTTCTCTCCCTTTGACAATGGAGTCATCAAGGAATCACGCCTTCCTCTCGTACAGAGATAACTAATGCAGAATGGAGAAAGAAACATAAGGAGTATGCATGAAATGCAATGGAGTGGCTTTTTTTTTATATTTTTTAATTTTTGATTACAAGAAGCTTTGGAGATTACCCAAAAGAACAAGCTAACATTTCTAATATTGCACAAACAACATATCAAGCATAACAGCGCTAGCAAGATCATGACAAGACATATATATCAAAGCTAAGCTCGAAGGCTCAAAATAAAGCAATAGATTTGATCAATTTAAGCAAAGCTTCAAATTTAGCAAGTTCATCAACAGAGATCCTAAAATAATACTGGCCATGTCAAAATGTCAAGTTGAGATAAAAAATCTAACAATAACCACATTAAGAGATAAACAGGCCCTGAATTGAATTATTTTGCTCAAATTTCTCAAACGTCCATTTTCAATAGTTTTTCAGTTGCAATGAATATGCAAGTTGACTAATGGACTAGGAGCTATCCACAAACTCATCCTAAGCTTCGACCAGAAGTTGATTAAAGGTATATCTTAGTGAAGAATTCGACGTGAGTTAAACATATACGTCAGCTAAGTATGGTTACCTAATACATTCTACACTACGAAGCAACCATTACGGTAATAATAAATTAACTACGCTACTTACATGTATACTTACGTAATAATTACGGGACCACTAAGAGGCTTACATACTAATCACCTAGCTAAAACTATAGTCGTATGTGAATAAAAATTACCTTTTCTTGATGCTCGCAAGCCAACCAACTACTTATGCAATTACACAACCTTCAAATTCAGATTGAAAACCACCTAAAATGCAACTGAAAACCACTAACAACTTAAGCGAAAACCACCTCCCTTCTCGCCTCTCTCTCGGTCTCGTTCGTAGCTCGAAGAAATACAAATGAGACCGGTGGCGGGCGGGGGTAGGAGGGGGAATAAAAAATCATTATTTCTTGGATGGTGCATGTTTTGTTATCTTTGATGAGCAAGCGGCGGTGATATATAGCTCATGCGGTGATATAGCAATGTCGAAAGATGCCACATGCGAGCTAGTGTGGAGTGCTTTTATGCATGTATGGCGACGAATAATGATGAAGCGGCGAGATTACGGATTTGTATGCATGTATCTTGACGAATAATGATGGCGCGAATACTCGTAATCTTTGCCGCTTCCAGACTACTAGGCGTCGCGGACGAAAGGGAGGAGGGAGTGGCGCGGGCCAAGGGAAGGAGGCGTCGCGGGCGGTGGGGAGGGGCGCGGCGGTGGGGCGGAGGCGTCGCGGCGGCGGACCAAAGGAAGAGGCGCATGGGCGAAGGAGTCGGATCGGCGGAACGCGGTGGTGGCGACGTCGCCACGCTAAGCGGGTGGAAGGAGAGAGGTGCGCGCAGGCGTTATCGAAGCGTGGTGCGGCGCGCGGGCGGCGTCGCCGAAAGCCATGGGCAGGGCGAGGTCGCTGCTGTGCCCACCGGACGCGCGGCGTCGCCCTTCGCGCACTGCGCAGCAGCTCAACTCGAATCGAGGCGGCGGGAGACGATTTCCACGCGATCGGAGGGCGCATGATTTGCGAGCGACGTGGCCAGTCCGGTTGAACGCGCAATCCACACGCTTTAATAATAAGAGATATATATACATCCCCAACCCTCTTCAGGCTTTGTCGCCCGGTGCACCACCTTAATCATGGCAGAGGGGCTGCTTACTCTTTAACTCTCCAATTACTAGTTTCGGTTGCCGCGGCGGAGCCAGCCACTCCCAAGCCTCAGACGGGGTTGGTTGATTTTGGGTTAAATTGAGTGTTTGTTAATTTTTTACTAGATTTTTATAGGTTTTAACACTAATAATATTTTTAGATTTCAGACTATAATCTACCTAGCCTGAGGTTTAGATCACCCTTGTCGGTTGCTGCCATACACTTCACATGTCAGACCACTCAAATATAGAGTTCTTTTACGGTACACTCAATTTAACATGAGTTGTTCATTCTTTTTATCCAGTAGTTAGATTAGTATGATTTAGTTATACTACACCCAATAGAACAAGTATTAGAATCTCAAGATGGATAGAATTGTAATTGTTTATGTGGGGATCACATGATATAAGAGTAATATTTTCAACTATAATTCGAAAAGTTTATAATACACTCACGAAAAATTATAAATACAAAAAATCTATTACGCTTTTAACAAATTAATAATTATATTTGATTTATGCTATCACTGTATACTACACAGAGAACATATCATATACAACACGAAGAATATACTGCAAAATTTCTCCGGGCAGTATCTCATGGCACATTGGCACTTATACACCCTACATTATAGACCGGAACAAACTAAACTGAGGCCTACGGAACTACTTCCATTATAGCAGGAACAGTATACACTTGAACAATGAAGCCTTCCAAGACATGCATGGTCGACGAATGAGCAGTGCTCACCTGCCGGTTCTCTCAGAAACCGACACCTGGGACTGTCATATTTTCGAAAAAAAAAATTAATTATATTATTTTAAAACAAAATTACAAAACCGGTCTAAAAAATAATAAAAATAGGTTTCTATCGTTTGTTGAATTGACGACAAGTACCACTTCTTACATACATGCTTGATTTGGCGGCAGAAGTCCACCCCTATTAAAACTCGATGAAACCCTAAAATTCGACACATGATTCATTTGTGTTCAGAAAAAAAAACAGGAGGAGAGAAGAGAGAGGAGTAGAGGGGAAGGAGAGAAGCTAGCGAAGCGTTGCCCGTCTGGTTGCCCACCTGTGAGGTAATTTTTTTTGAACCGAATGGATTATATAATTTTGGATGTACAATTGTGTAGTGCAGTATTTTGTACATAACTTTTTTCGGTGGGTAGTTTTGTTTTAGATATGCGGTTAATCGTGAAAATCTGCTTCATTGTGTAGTGCGTCCAGTATATCGAACGTCACCAATTTCAAAATTTACTACAGCCCGAGGGATATTCTGGTGGGTCCTGGGGAGATTGACCTACGTTATTTCCAATCGGCGACCGTGTCCGTGCCAAGAGTATAGGGGCGTGCATGGGGCGGTGTGATGCTGTAGTTGTTTCACACATTCCAAGTGGATCATGATGTGTATGATCTGAGATTGAGTTGTCTTGCCCATCGAGCAACACAACCCATAAATTTGGAGTTAGTGCAGCTGAAGGGAACAAAGTCATGACAGTCATATCTACGCGTGGCGCGGGAAGGAGGGTGGGATTTGGTTCTTCAGGCCCAGACATATGCCAAGCTCATTCTTGCATCCGCGGTTGAACAAGAAGGGGGTGGTGATACCGAAGAAGAAGTCGGTGACTCGGCCACGTATGGCGCACACAGATGTCAAAGCTCCGGAGTTGCTAATGTTGTCGACGAAGACCCTAAAGAAGTAGCTCTTTCAGTCAGGAAGGCCTGTGGGCTTACTGACGAGGGTGAGGAGCTGGAAGCCATTGTGCAAAGGATGGACCAGGAATTCTGGGACTACAATACATTGTTAGAAGACGAAGGATCCGACGACGAGGATGATGTGGATCAGCTGGGGGTTCCATCCGAGTGGAACACATACCAGTTCGACAACCTCGTCGTCGATGAAGGCTCCCGTGTGTCATAGGAGTACAACCAAAACGAGGTCAGACAAGGAGCTATGTACAAATAAAAAGAGGTAGTGCAGGAGGCGGGAAAATTCTAGGGCTTGTCGGTGAGGTGCACATTCATAGTCGTCAAGTCTAACCCAAGATGCTACGACGTGGAGTGTGAAATAGAGAGATGCCCTTTGAGAGTGCACGCATTTAAGCCTAAGTGGGACACCTACTGGAAGTGCTCTATAGTAGTCCCGCACACATGCGTTGTCGCTGAGTCAGTGCAGTCTCACAATAACCTGTCATCAGGCTTCGTCGCCAGCCTCATGTATAGTGAGATCGTGGATAATCTTGATTTCTAGCCACGATCCATCATTCGTGCGATTGAGGCAAAGTTCCAGTACATAATCAGTTATGACAAGGCTTTGGGGGTAAAATAAAAGGCAGTGGAATCAAGGTTCAGCACGATCGAGGATTCCTACCACAACCTCCCCGGGCTACTCCGAGTAATACAAGACAGGAATTCGGGCATTCATGTCGACATTCAAGGTACCACACATCCGACTAGGTCGATAACATGGTACTGCAGTGAGCATTCTTCGCCTTTTATCCATACATCAATGCATTCCAACACTACTGTCCAATCTTGTGTGTAGATGGCACATTCCTTACTAGAAAGTACAAGGACCAAATACTAACCGCAATAGCGATGGAAGACAACAATCAAGTTCTTCTCGTGGCATTCGCTTTCGTTGAAAGCGAGAACACAGACAGCTGGTTGAGATTCTTGAAGAATGTGAGGATTTCTGTTGTACAGGGTCGTCCAAACGTATGCATCATTCATGATCGACATGCCGGCCTGCTCAGTGCAATAGCCCAGCTGCAACAAGGAGATTATGAACAATTTGCGTGGGCGGATCTGCAGAGCAGGTGTTGTATGATGCACTTAGGGACAAACTTCTACAAGCAGTTCTGCAACAAGGACCTGATTAACCAGTTCAAGCGGCTGTGCAACAAGAACTAGCCGCAGAAGTTTGAAGCACTCTGGAATATTCTAGTTGAGTGGACTCGGACACACAGAAGGGAGGCAGCAAAAAGGGCTGCCCCAAGCGCTGACCAAGCCCCGAAGCATTGCTATGGCTACCCACAGATGGTCCCAGACTGACAAGGAGAACGGGGGCGCAGGTGAAATACTTCTCGGACTGGATTAAGCACGAGCCTAAGGAGAATTTGTCGCTGCTGCATGACAAGGGTGGTGCTCGATATGGTGTCATGACAACCAATCTAGCTGAGGTTTACAACTAGGTCATGCGCGGCATAAGGTGTCTCCCTTTGGTTGGTAACGTGGAGGCAATTCTCCGCGATACAATAAACTACTTCGTTGATAGAAGCAACAACGCGTCACTCGTCATGGCAAATGGCAGAGTACTCTACTCCGCCATGATCACCAAGTACATAGAGGAGAAGAGCAAGAAGGGTTAGATGCACCGCGCATTCAAGATGGGCACAAGGCAGCTTCGCTTCAAGGTAATGTATAGGGATAAAGGACGCCGTGGGACGAACCGCGAGAGGATTAACCATGAGTGCACGCTACACCGGATGTAGTTGTGTATGCACTTGCAACAAGCCCCTTCTTCTGCATAGGCCCTGCTCCCATGTCATGTCCGCATGTTCCACGGTGGCACAGCATCCTGAGCAGTACCTCTCTGATTACTTCAACAAGGAAGTGGTGATGCAAACATAGAGTGCAGAGATGTATGGTTATGCCGTGGTTGGCCATTTCACTGTCCATCTGAGCTGGAAGCAACTAATTTGGGTCGCGAACATTGAAAAGTTGAAGGGAAAGGTTGGCCAGTGACAGGTACGGTGCATTAGGAACGACATGGACGAAGCAGAAGCTGGACGTCGTACGAAGAAATTCTCCATTTGCAGGGATTCTGGGCATACCTTAAAGAAATAATCGACAAGGAATCATCAGGACGAAGGAGACACTGGTACTCCAGATGTTGCCGTGGGGACCTCATCTGGCCGCCCGACTCGAAGCAGTCCACATAGGGGACGTTGAGGACACTGCTACGGGAAAGCACGAAAAGTTGTAATATGTGATTGCCAATGTTTTGGAATATCACTTTCATTTGTAAAAAACTAAGTGTTATGACGTTTTACTCAATGTTATGTAATATCAGCGTGACATGCTGTAGTCTCGAGTAATGACAAATTCACATGATTTTATCTTCCTTACCAACTTGTGGGAGGAACGAACAGTACTCAAAACCTATAGAAGAACTAATTGCTATAACATCACCAGCAAATACATTAGTGTCCGCAAACTATCCCGGCGAGCTCCCACCACGGTGCCACTAGGACCCGCCCGCCACGTCCAGGGGAGGAGCCCGTGGCCGTGAGCCACCATGGCTGCCCCCTCGTCCACATACTGGTGAATGTGAATGTGTCCTCGGCCCGCGACAAGTCGCGATCTGGATCCCTCGCCTCGCCATCGCCGCGATACACTGTAAGATCCCTCTAGCCTCCCCCCAAGCGACAACTGCTGCGTACGACCTGTTAACTCGAGGATCTCCCGGTGTAGATCCAGCTGCGCACGTATTCAACAAGTTGGAAACCTAAATCTAGCTAATTAAATATGAAGTATCAACCGTTGAATATGTACCACGCGCTGGAATGTGTAATTCGGCTGTGTGGGGTACATGTTGGATGTCGTAGCCTCATATCGTGGTGGGTTAACCACGACCCAGGCGCAGCGAAGCCTCGTCCGACTGTCGTACCACTCCATGTACTCCTCGTACTCCCCAGAGTTGTAGGGAGCATCCTCCAAGATGACGTCGGCGTAGGCGCTGAGCCAGCCCTCAACCTAAGGGAACATCCTCTCCGTCCAGGTGGTAGTACCACGTACTCCCTTCCTAGTGTACATGTGGACAGCAACACAATCATTTGGTACATATGTAACGCAGATTGTACTAAAGAATCAAATCATAAACTAACCCGCAGACGTGAGCCGACAGCTGCTGCACCCAGGGGGCTGGGACCTACCGCCGTGGACCAAACTGGCGCATGACTCGCGCCACCTGGTACTCCTCCGCGAAGACCTTGTGCACCAAGGCCCTCCACGTGTAGTCCACATTGTCTCGCGTGCATAGACTGGACAGTCCTCCAGGCGCACGCGCTGACACCCTCTCCTCCGTGTGCGGTCTCTAGATGACGCGATCATCCGTCAGCTGGTCGAACATCATGACGTAGGATGGGTACAACCCCAGGTGGTGATCGGTGTGTAGGTCACCTGTGAAAAAGACCAAAGGAAACTTAGCACACGGAATTGTGATTGTATTATGAGAAAATAATAAATGTTCACAAAACTAACCCGTCGGCGGCACCACACCATGCCCATAGTAGGCCGATTCACGTCGTCGTCCTCGACGTATAGGCTAACCATGTACGCTCCCAAGTCCAACTGTGGACGTACGATTTGGAAGTGCTCGAATGATCAATGCTGCAGAAGTAGCGGGCATCCGGAGAGGATGGAGCTATCCTGGGACCAGCAGCACGCGTTGCACAGTGCACAGTACGTCACGCATAGCACAACCGGACCCCAGGCATAGGGCTGAATCTCCTCCACCGACCAGTCTGCAAGTTCACATCTGTAGCGGATGTAGTGCTTATCGACGTTGTCACCGTGGGACCCTAGGAACATGACCCACCCACATAGGCACAGCAGGTTGGCCTCGAAGTGCCTCCTCACCGTTTCGTCGGGTGCGTCCTCCGCCATACGCTCGGGCTGCAAGAAGACATATACACGTCAGCAAGGTTCACAAATGAATTAATGTGAGAGGACAATAGTTACGAAGGCTTACGTAGAACTGGCAGATCCACCTTAGCGTCGGCCCGTGTAGGCCGCTAAACTCGTGGTAATCGCTGCCCGACGGCAGCACATCCTAGAACCTCGCCAGGAACTCCGTTCGCCACGTGAGTGAGATCTCATACGCCTCCATGGGGAAGCCTGCTCAGGGCAACTCGGTCAGGAAGCTCATATCCTGCAGCGTCGACGTCATCGCCCTGTACGGGAGGTGAAACGTGTGTGTCGCTGTCCTCTAGCGGTCGACCAACGCCGTTAGTAGGGATCGGTCGTATGGAAAACTCCTGGATGTACGACCATGACCGCGGTCCTGATTGTCCTCCCACGTCATCTCCACCATCCGTGCCAGTGGAAGGAGACCTGCCGCTCTCAACCTGCGTCGGGTCAGGTTACGAAATAAACGTTAGTCCACACGTAGTAGTCAGGCCACAAATGAGTACACGAAGATCACAATGGCACGTACCTCGGCACTCAGTTGGGGTGCAACCACCAGGCCCTGATGGGCGTGCGCAGCCGCAACACGCCAAGCTCAATCGGCGCCTCGCCCTCTTGGGGGAGGATGGTACTGAGGCGGCTACGGTGATGTATGTCAATCACTGGGTCAAGCAACTCGTATGACCACTCGGCAGCGTGGTCTGAGTCCACCATACCTGAAAATTTAGTACATACATTGTAAAGACTACGAAATATATAAAAAGATAATACGAAGCTACATTACCAAACTAATTACCAACCACAAATAGAAACCAAATTTATGCGACAAGTCATAAAGCTGCGATTACGCTCTACCTAACCTACAAAGCTAAATAAAGCTGTGAATTTTTTCGATTAGGCTCTACCTACCCTAATTAGCTGCCCCAGATTTCTTTGTAATTTTAAAATGTGTCATGGTATTTTCCTGGTTATAAATTAATTTTCGACATTAACAATATAACTACCGCACAAAAATAGGAAGCTAAATAAAGCTACGATTCATTCGATTAGGCTCCACCTACCCTAATTAGCTGCTACAAATTTTCCTTTTAATTTTAAAGCGTGTCATGCTACTTTCCTACTTAAAAAATAATTTTTGGTATTAACAATATAATTACCGCGCATAAATGGGGAGCTAAATAAAACTGATATTATTTACATTACCCTCTACCTACCTCATACACAGCTCAAAAGATGTACTACATAATTGTACTATATTTATCTAATCTACTAAATTCTATATCGCTATTTTTGTTTGCAACTGACAATGTTTTGACATAATGTACAAAGTTCCAAAAAAATATACCTACAAGATGGCCGATCAGATCCGATGCTCCTTCTATCTCTCCTTCGCGACGAACTGGCAGAGCTTCGCTACCTTTCTTCTTTCCCTCTCCTCCTCTCTTTCTGTTTTTTTCTGGAATTAAAATGAGTTTGGGCTGATTTTTTAGGGTTTTAATAATTGAATTTCATCACTAGTTGAGCTGCGACAATGATTGTTCATTTAGCGTGAACGGGTCAGTACTTGTCGCTTGATTCAACCGCGAGGAACCCATTTTTACTATTTTTTGGGCCGACTATTTAATTTTGTATTTTTTTAAAAATATTTTTTTTAAAAAAAAAATCTTCATATTTCTGGCAGCACGTACAACCCATGGTAGAAGGTGTCAAGAAACTTGGTCTTGGTCCATGGTGAACTCTTCATTCTTCTGTAGTTTATTTATAGGGGTTCCAATCATTTGTACGTGCTTACGGAGCGATGATAAATAAAAAAGAGCAGAAGAGTTTCACTATATCTTCGTGTTTATTTTACTTTCTGCTTTTGTGTATATGCGATTCTCCTTGTTATACGATAGTAATTATCGAACTGGACTCGCCAAACAGCGGGAGGGGGCAACTTCCGCAGCTCTACAGTAGTGTGTATGCGAAGCATATGATTCCTGAATCCTGCCGTGGCAAAAAGGAAAGCTGATGAGACGAGGTCTGAAAGGAAGAAACGAGCGGTAGTTGGTAGGGAATGGAATAGGGTGAAGTCGCTTTGCTTGGAGGCGAAGGCCGGCAACGCGGAGGATGTCGAGCCGTCCCGAGCAAGCAGCCCTACAACCAACCACCAACCAAACCACCCCATTCACCAACCCGAACGGACGCATCGATCATCGAGTGTACCTGACCTGAGAGGCAGAGGATGGTGGCACTGCACCCCCTCGACGCGCCACCTCAACCGTTCTCTGTTCACGGCTTCACTGCCTGCTCTCGTCCTTGCCATTTGCCTCCCCAGCCGTAGTACGTTAATCTATCAGAAGTCTCGAGCTTAAGGTTAAAACTTCACCGTAATCCCTTGCCTTTTCCTCTCGATCGAGAAGAATCACTGGTGATCATGGCATTGGGGTCCAGGCTGTTGGAGTTCTTTTGTTCCTCGCCATTGGACAACTAGAACCCCCACAGTTGTTTAATTGCAAGGTGGCCGGCCTGGGTTGCTTGCTTCGTTTTATCAGTATAAATATTCAGCTGCCCTGCGCTGTCCCTTGGTTGTACCCTGTCTTTTCTCTCCCACCACCATTTCTTTCTTTCTTTCTTTTTCTTCGTCTTCTTCCCCCCTCCTCTTGATTTCTCCAATTGAAGCACCTCAGTTCACATTTTTTGGTCTAGTTGTTGCTCCAGTGTCTCTGAATTTTCCCGTTCTGGCGCAGCATATATATATAGAGAGCAGAGCAAATTAAGCTAGTTAGATTAGCCTCCGGTGGTCCCTGAGCAGCAATATTTTTGAGCTCGATTGGTGAGGGCGTGTACATACAAGCGTAGGATGAGAAGATGATGCGCGGGAAGGACCAGAAAGCAGCTGCATTCTCCCCGATGAAGGAGTCCGTGGCGGCGGCGGTGAAGGAGGAGGTGTGGGAGGTGCGGCCCGGCGGCATGCTGGTGCAGAAGCGGAGCCCGGATTCCGACCCGCCGACCGGAGGCGCCCCCGTGCCCACCATCCGCGTCAAGGTCAAGTTCAACGGCGTCTACCACGAGATCTACATCAACTGCCAGGCCTCCTTCGGCGAGCTGAAGAAGCTGCTGTCGGAGAAGACGGGGCTGCACCCGGACGACCAGAAGGTGGTGTACAAGGACAAGGAGCGGGACTCCAAGGCATTCTTGGACATGGCCGGCGTCAAGGACCGCTCCAAGATGGTGCTGCTCGAGGACCCCACCGCGCAGGCCAAGCGCCTAATCGAGGAGCGCCGCATCAGCAAGGCCGAGCGCGCCGCCAAGTCCATCTCCCGCATCAGCCTTGACGTCGACAAGCTCGCATCCAAGGTACCAGCTTTATATGACAGTTTAGCTCGCGTCCGTTCCAAGTTTCCATGGCCGGCGTTTCTGTGCTCGTTTTTTTTATATTATTATTTGCGGTGCGCGGTTGATTTGACTTCGCCGGCGCGGCGTTTGGTTTGTGTCAGGTGTCGGCGCTCGAGACAATCGTGGGCAAGGGCGGGAAGGTCGTGGAGGCCGACGTGGTCACGCTCACCGAGGCGCTGATGAACGAGCTGGTCAAGCTGGACTCCGTCGCCGCCGAGGGCGATGTCAAGGCGCAGCGGCGAATGCAGGAGAAGCGGGTGCAGAAGTACGTGGAGACCCTGGACGCCATCCGTGCCAAGACCAAGAACGCATCAGCGGCGCCCAAGGCCAACGGCCACGCCAAGGCCCGGCCGCCGCACCTGCCGCCGCGGCCGCCCCCGGTGCAGCAGCAGCAGCGCCGGCAGTTCCAGCCGCCGGCTCCCGCCACGGCGACCGCGCCTGCGCCACAGACGGCGACGGCCAGCTGGGAGACGTTCGACCTGCTGTCGTCGGTGCCGTCGACGTCCTCTGCCCCAGTGACCACTATGGCCCCGGCGACCACCACCTCGCCGTCCCCGAGGTTCGAGTGGGAGCTCTTCTAGAGGCCGGCCGGTGGGTGGGCCCCACCTGCCACACTTGTGTGCACGTTCATTGGCTCAGCCGGAACCTTTCTCGTTCGTCCCGGTCATGGTGCCTGTCAATTTGTCAGCGTTCCTTTCCTTTCTTCCCCTCCCTATTCTTTCTTTCTTTCTTTCTTTTGAGTGTATATTGATCTCTACAAAAAGGCAGCGACTCCAGTGAGATATGAGTGTGCTCAGTGACTCCTCGATCCTCATGAAGACACACACACACACACACACACATCCATCCATGAGATCATGCATCATCCATGGTCTGCAAATAAGTGGTGGCATTATGATGAAGGGATTTTCCATGACAATATGTATAGTACTGTATAGTGTACATCAATGATCAGCATATGTGCCTGTCTCATTCCTACTGTATGTATGTACGTATGTATGTATCATCTTGTACAAATTTTCGATGCTACACTGCTTTTATACTCAAGAGAGGAGAGTGATGGAGAGTGAGAATTGCAGTCCAAATGGATCTGCGCTGATTGATTCATCTGGAGGCATGCAATTATTAGGCATCTGCCAGGGCAGGGTAGTTGGCGTTTGGATGCATTCGCCTGCACAAAACTATGTGCTCGCCTCCATTGCATTGACTCAAAGGCTCCATTTTATATACCACTAGCTAATAAGTAGCTTTGTTTGCTCATGCCTTCGATACCTTCTCTTTTCCTCTTGTTTTCTTCTACCCTTTTTTCACGAGGTGTTCTCTAGTGTAAGCTTTGTTCTGTCGGCATGACAGGTAGGAGTATTAGCGGTAGCAGTTCAGAATGGCTGGCAAGGAGAGAGGACGCCAGAAATACCAGGGGTGTGGCGGCTGGGGATGTATACCTGTGTGGTTTGTATAAGCTCCATGCTTGCATCCAAGGTAGCCATTTCTGTCGGTTGTGATTGAGTCGTACAGCAAAGACAATACTGGTACTCACTCACAATAATCTTCTGGGCCTTTCTCTGGCATTAATGACCTGATCATTGCACAACTTTGTTCTCTTCCACGGTAGCCATTCTATGGACTATTCACTTGATCAAGTGAACTAGTACTAGTAGACCTACTCTACTCTGGGGGGGCAGCCTTAGAAGACAGAAACTTACTAGTACTACTTATTCTACTGATAACAGCCTTAAAAGAGAAAGGGAAAAATTTTGGAAGAGATCTCTGTGTTAATCGGTGTGATAAGCTCAATCACCAGATATACACATTTTTCTTCTTTTTGGACAATCTGTTTGGGGTTGTGTGCAATGTGTAGAGCATCACCACATGTGTTTGGTTTCTGGCATGAAGCTGCAGAGATGCCTTTCTTGAGTGAAGGACTGAAGGCACAGAAAGAAGGACAGGGTGATGCATGTCGAGTTGGCAAGTGAATGTGGGCCGAGATCGATGGGCTATGGAATCTTCATGCCAAGCTAGGACTAGGGGAGAGCATGCAATAGCCTTTTTTTTTTACAAGGGTAAAAATCCTAGCTTTTCATCGAAAGCAAATAAAGTCTCTTACAAAGCATGCAATAGCTTATTGGGTATAGGAAAATGAATACTACTTGCTACCTACAATCTACTGGTTACACGCTGTACTTTAGCCATCGATCAATTTGGTACAGCTGCCTGGTCGCTATCGGCAGTCCAATCTGCTCGTCATTTGACACCATTGGCGCGACGGCGACAACCCAGCTTTAATTAAAAACTTCAGTTAGCTACAACTACAAGCCTCCTCCTGGTTGTTCGTTTCCTTTGCTTGCACATTTTGTGCAGAGACAGCCAGAGAGAAGCTCTAACTCTCTTCCTGAACACACCTGCATTTGCAGTTAGGACTTGGAACTGGAGAGTCGGTAGAGTTTCAACAGCTCCGTTTGGTGCGACGACGAGGCGTGTTTCTAGTTATAGTTTTGGCGAGGAATTAGACGTTAATAGGGCACGTTTGGGAGGAAGCAAAGCTAATGCGATGGCATGGTTGATTCATTCACCTGTCCCAAGCAAACACCAGAATGGGGGATCGGCCATCTCTTTCACTGTCCATCCGCTGGCTTGTGAGTTGTGTGGCTGAGAGCTGCGTTGCATTGCGAGGCAACAAGCGCTCGGCGGATTCCCACTCCCATGTCCATTGCGAGGCAACAAGAGATGCTGCTGCTGTGCCGTGCATGCTTGCTTGCTTTGCCCCTCGTACACCACGCTCATCTCCCGACCAAACCAACACGCCGATCAATCCGTGGATTCGCAGCGCAGATCCAAGAGGGGCCATCGCTGCAGGGAGTGTTTTGGAGTTTTGGATTTTGTCCGTTCAATATTTTAATTAAATTTAGAAAAAATCCTAAAGGTTCACTCATACATGATGAAATGTGAAAAGTTTAGTACCATATTGCTAGTCTAGGTGAGAGAAAACATATATATAAAGTGGAGCTGGTCAAAAGAAAAATGCACGTGCGCGTTTGCTCGCTCGCCACGCCATCGCCTTCGTGCGCACGTCATGTGAATGGTCCAGCGATTTTGTGTCCGGTTGGTTGTAGAGCTGCAACTTCTTTTTGCACCTCAAAACTATGCATACGAATTAGAAACTCAAATTAATGAGAGCAGTTTCTTTTGCTTGCTGCTAGTTCTATACGAGGGAGAGAACCGTTATCTCAAAATAGAAAGTGAGAGGGAGGGAGAGAAAGAGAGAGATCAGTACCCATCCCTTCTTCGGCGTGCACCGACGTGGGGAGAGCACTGTCTCCGAAGCCAGCGTCCCTCGTGATCCTGCGTGTCGTCTTCTTCGCATTAGACTCCGCCGCGACTTTCGTCGGAGCGATTCTCTGTAAGTTGCGGTGATATTATTTAATATGACTAGGCCTTGCTTCCTAGATATTTGACATGTGATGATGTCGATGCCTACTTCTGTTAGCACCGTTCTTGTTCTAGACTTTGCCTTGTTAGTGCTTATATATGCGATATATTTATTTGAGTTGATGATCATGTTACTCTTCATAGTCCCAAGTATGCTGCTATTGATTCAATTATTGTTTTACGAATTATAATAATCACAAAAGTGCACATATACATAACGATCCAAAAACATGATAGGCACTTTGTGATGGTTGATTTTACCGAGGCTATGAAACCAAAGAAATTCACTGGTGTGAATTTCAAGAGATGGCAGACATGGGTCCAATTGTGGCTCTCAGCTATGAATGTATTTATAAGGCTAGGAATAATAATTCACATTCACAAAACATTAACATTCCATGAATACTAAACAAAAGTGCATTTAACAACAACTATAAGGCTATGAATAAAAATTCACATTTGTAAAAATTAGCATTTCATGAATACTAATCAACATATTCTACCCACTATTGTACTTGCCTCACAGGTGTGGAGTAGGATAGCAGGGAAGATAGTGCTATCCACGATTTATACCACTACGAACAATTTAATAACCACACTAAGGAGACATTCGGATCATACAACAATACAAAATAGATAAATAAATCGCATTGCTCTGTTCGCATCCTAAATGACCTCGTTTCCCCTTGAACATCGTTATATCCCAAAAGCAGGACGATCGCCTTACAAAATTGTATATCCCATTCATAGTTGAATCAAGCAAAGAAAAATGCCGTGCGTGTTTGCTCGCTTCATGCCGCCATCGCTGCGTCTTGCGTCATGTGAATGGTCAGCGATTTTGTGTCGGTTGGTTGTAGAAGCAACTTCTTTTGCACCTCAAAACTATGCATCAGTAGAAACTCAAATTAATGAGAGCGGTTTCTTTTGCTTCTTGCTAGTTCTATCTGAGGAGAGAACGTTATCTCAAAATAGAAAGTGAGAGGAGGAGAGAAAGAGAGATAAGTACCCATCCCTTCTTGGCATGCAGAGCGTGGGGAAACATAACATCCCAAAATTGGTTTGTGTTTCAAATGTAATAAAAATGAGGAGAAATTAAAACTTTTCTCGATCTTGATTTTTATGTCAGTTCCATAATTTTTGTAAAGGAATTATGTGAAATCAAAAATCAAATTGCCATTTGGACACCAACACAAATCTCCTTAATGAAAATCTTGTGCCCAACCTTTGGAAATACTTTTCTTGGGTCTAGGGTTGATGTTTGACACCTCGAAATTATTTCATAATTTTTAGAAATTATTTGATAATTTTTAGGCGATCAAACCTTGGTCAAACCCTAATTCATCACCTACGGAATTTTTGGAGACAAATGCGATTGCATAAAAGTCTTTGAAAATTTTATATAAGGTTCTTCATCCGATCAGTGACCTCTAGTTAAAATTGCATAATTTTTGGAGCTTGTTTGCTACCTCAAACAAATTCCTCAAAAATCAGTATTTAAATTTAAACCCTAGTGGTTTTCACTGTTCCTTAGGTTGAATCGGACTCGGGCTCGAGCCACTTGACTCGGCCTGATCAACTAAGCGCACCGGTAGTTTAGTGGCGTTGTGCGTCGTTGGATCGTCATCGAGCGGCCCGATCGCGTGAGCGTTCGGACCATCGGCGCTTTTGGTCCATTTGGCCGTTGGATTCTAAATCAGCGGCCGCGATCGCGTGAGCGTTGAGACCGTCCGAGCGCCTCGCGCAGCGTGAACCGTGGATCCAAATCAGCGGTCGAGGATTAAGTGGCGTTCGAATCGTTATAATCACCCGTTCGATTTGAGCCGTTCGATTTCAATCCGACGGTGGATGAGTCGTCTCCTTCCTCGGTGCAGGCGCGGTGAGTCGAACAATGGCGTGGCGGAGGAGAAGCGCGATGTGGAGTCACTTCGTGGTCACCTTTAAGCGGCTATCTCGCGCGCATTAAATGCTCGTCGTGCTCCTCCTCGAAGTCCATGGTTCAAGCTGCTCGTCGCTCTCAAAGGCTCTCATGGCGAGTTTGACCGAGAGGGTTATTGCGTTGCTCACTTGCCATTCCCGCTATATAAGCCCCTCTGGTCCTTCCATTGAAGCCTTTCAAACACCTCGAAGCTCCAGCAACCTCTCGGTGTTTGCTTGAGCTAAAACTTGAAACCTTACATTGCCGCCATTGCGAGCTTCAAGCTCTTGGTGAAAGCGGTACCCTTGAAACTTCATTCCTTCGTCTTGCTCCCTCGATTCCTCTCACCTCGGTGATCATTAACCCTCACTCAATTTGGGTTTTGGCGCGAGGAGCGACTTAATTTTGGATTTCCCCCTTTTGGCGAAAGCCTATTTTCTTCATCGAGCAGCCCAATTCTTCCTTGCTTTCTCCGTGCTCGGTAACTCTCTCTTTAGTCCCTAGCTGCTTAAGACCACTGGACCGCAGCAGAGCTCATTTTATTTTTGTTTTTGACCATTTTCGTCATCTTCGGTCGCCCGCTATTTTGCTGCTCGAACGCCGCTGCCGGGAAACTTTGGTTTTAAAAGCAGATTGTTAGCAACCTTTTGATTTTGTTCGCGCCGCGACCAGTCAGCCGGCGACGTACCATCCTTCACCGCTGCTTTGTCGGATGAAAATGTGGACAGCGCTTGAACGACGCTCACCGTGGACCGCTGGATCCAAGATCAACTGCTCAGTCTCGAATGAACGCTCGGACCGCCCGAAACGGTTCGATACGCTGTGGACCGTTGGATCCCGTGATCAACGGTCCCGATTCGAGTGAACGCTCGAACGTCGGATCGCTCATCAATCAGGATCGTTGGATCCAAGATCAACGGCCCCAGGCGCTGGGAACGCTCGACCGCTCGAACGCCCCCGATCTGACGGAACTGCTGGATCCGCAGATCCAACGGTGAGCGCTTAGGGTTTGGAATCATAAGGCGGCGTACAAGTTATCCCTCGGGACTTGGACCGCTGGATTCGGAGATCAACGATCCAAGTTCGCCCACGCCGATTTAATTCTCGATTCTTTCCCGAAAAGATTATTTGTCAATCTAAAAATGTAGTAACTTGTAGAATGCATAACTATTTCATTTTAATTCTTTTCGTTGATTCAAATTTTGTTAGTTATATTTTTAACTAAACTTTAATCTAAAAATGTTTCCAACCTCCGCTTAGCTCCAGAAAATTTTGCTAATGAATAGTAGTATTTTTGATTTGTAAGTATTTAGCAAAATTGTTTTTAGCATAACTTTTGCATCGAGAATCCAAATCAATTGGTTCTTGTTGCTTTAGTTCCTAAAAATCATGCTCTTTCTACTGTAAAAATTTGAGAGCTTTTTGTTGAAGTTGGCTGTTGGATCTTTCGGTTTCTTTTGCCTTATTGGTTCTTTTTGGTTCTTTCGATAGGATCCGAAGAGCACATTGATACCGAGAGTGATCCCCAAAGAATATCTTGACTCCACAAACAAGCAAAAAAGTGCTTTGATCATGTTAATCCCATTATTTTTCAAGTCTAATATATTGATTTCAATTTGTATGTATGCATTGCTATGTTGTTAAAATTATGGTTAGTATCCTATAGTGTGCATAATCAGAGGAATTGTTTATCCTTTACTACCATGAGCTTAGGTTATTTGTTGTGATTTGAGTTCGATGGATGAGCTCTTGTCACTTAGTAGATTACGCATTTGAAATTGCTTAGAAATGCTTAGTTTCGTAGTAATGGGCGTATCATCGATTTTAGTCGATGATCTTGATCACATATCTAATTATTACTCCATTATGTCAGCCCTTGTGCTTTGTTATTTTGTAAAGTCAAAAATCTGAAAATGGAAAAATTGATTTGGACTTGGGCAAGTGGTTGGATGGTGGGTTATTGGGTTTGTGGATGTCTTGCCTAAGTCAACAAGGACCGAATATCTTGTGTCACACTCTCCAGCATTTTTATGCATTCAACCACATGAGGGTTATATGGGACCCTCTTGACCTAGTACTTGGAGTGTGTTATCTCCGAGTCGCAGGAGGAGCGCTGTGTGTGTTGTGTGAAAAAGGAATTGTGTTCTTGTGTTTGTGTTAAAAAGGTGGTGGGATTGCTGGAAGGTTCTCACCTCGAGGGGCGCAGCTTGTCCAAGGCTTTACCCGTGACGGGTAGTTGTCCGAGGTCGGGCCACGACCTTTATTACACAACGTATGGGTTTCTATCCATACGGGCGACTAAGGTAATACATAATATTGGAAAAGTCTCAGAGGACTTAGCTGCGTTTAGATACCTAAGGAAGTGTGCTTAATAGCTTGGCAAAAGGTATGGCCGATATGTGGGTAAGTTGGTACACCTCGCAGGATAAAACTATTCAATAGCCTCGCCCCAGGTTATGGACACGCTTGGTTAGGTTTTGCAACAGTTAAACTTCAACCTTTAAATTAAAATTTGATATGGTTGGCATGAATGGGTAATTCATGCTATTGTTGTGGTGACTAATGGTTTAGTCACTCCTGTGATTGTTGTTGTTTCATCTATCGTTATATTGTTGTTTTTGCGCTTTATTTGAACATTAAAACAGATTTGTTAAATTGCTTTCAATCTATTATATTATTGCAAATGAAAACTTGCTTTATGCTAAAATGAAACCTACAAATTTCATGTTGATTAAGCTTGCATGTAGTATATGTGGCTGTGTTTGTTATTCCACATGTAAGTCTTATGTAGTACATTCAGTACTCACCGCTTTTGCTTTTCACCGCTTTTGTTTGCAGGGGAAGAAGGTGAGCCCCAAGGGCCTCACTTTTGTGAGATGTGCTCGGGTTTGACGACTAGCTTATGGGTCCGGTCGGTTGCCTTGTGGGGTTAAAGGCACACCGATTGGTTTTTTGTTGTAGCCATCTTATGGCACTTTTGCTTCCACTGCTTAATTATTGTTGTCTCTTTTATTGTTGGCCTACATTCTCTTTGTAATGATTCGCTTAATATTATTAATAATTTCTCTGCTCGTGTTTCGGTTTCTATGTGGATGAATGGAATTGATGCATGAGCTTTGTAAAGAGGTGTATACGATTCGGGAAGTATACATGTCTCGAGTCTCTGATTATCTCGCTTTGTGATGCTAGGACCGAATGGATGGTTAAGCATTACATGTTTGATAAACCGGTCTCACAAGGTTTGCATCGAGCTATGTCGACCGTAGTAACCCAAGCTTGGTCGCCTTTTAGGATATTTTGAAAACCCTAATTTCAAACTATCAAATGATTTGTGAAAGCTTAAGGAATTATCGATTTTATTCCTTACCTATCTTAGCTTTCTCCTCTCATCTTACTCTAATTTGAGTTTTAAGAGTTGTTTTCCTCTCATCTCCTTTTCAAAGATAGTGTTATCGAAAATGGGTTTGGGAACCACCGAAGTTTGGCAAATTGGAGTGCTTAGGATTTTGAAGTTTCGACCGAGATTTCGCCAGAGGCTTGATGCGAATCGGACCGCGACGCTAATTTCAGCATAACGAGCTCAATGGTTTCGATGGGACCACCGAGCTTGGCAAGTTGAAGTGTGCCGATTTTGAAGTTTCTAGGATGGAAGACTTCTGATGGAGCTTGATGCAAAATCACTACAAAGAACTTTAATTTCCTACGACAGCAAGCTCGATGGTTTCTATTAGGTGGCAAATGAGAGGGTGATTCAACTAAAACTTCTGGGGTTAAAAGGGTAAGATGTGATACTAGTTAGCTATGTATCTAACACTATTTTCGCTGATTTAGCCTGATCTTAAGTGGTATTAGATCTTACCTTGATCTTCTGATTTTATCTTCTCAATCAATTACTCGCTCATTCAATACGGGTTAGTTGCATTGAGAAGTTGGGCTTTGGTGTTATGATTCTTTGCTATGGTTGGAATCTTTTATAAGCCTGCTCAAGTTTTTACACTTGTCGCTTTTGGCTTTCGATTAGGGTGATATTCCATTCCCTAGTCGCTCGCTCGCTTTCTTTCTCGCTTTGAATCTTTGAGTCTAGTTTTAACCAAAGTTTCTGCAAATGGGGGATGGCCGACGACTCAGAGCGCTAAGGCCGCCACCGTCCCGACGAGGATCTTCCTCCTCCGACCATGGCCGAGGTCCTTCTTGAGATCGAGCGAAACGTGCAGAGGACATGAGGGTTCTTCTCGACGCTATCGCACAAGAACACTTCCGCCTTACCGTGCTTCGTGATCCGGCAAGGGAGTGGACACCACCGCGTGGGGACTTATGGAGTTTCTTCGCACCAGCCTCCCCACGCCTCTGTGTCCGAGGACTCATTGACGCAGACGATTGGCTTCGCTCGTTGAGCGAAGCTTCGATAGCGCAGTTGCCGTGGAGCATGAGAAGGCGCTGCTCGTGATCGCACCACCGGCGGTGCCGCTTGTCTTGCGGGAGAGTTTTCGCCATGCACTCGACGGCCACACCGCCACTTGGGAGGAGTTCCGCATCGCTTCCGCCGAGTCACATTCCTTCCTACCGATGAGGTCAAGAAGAAGGAGTTTTGTCGCCGTGCAAGGGCGCTGCTCACCACGGAGTACTGCACGAAGTTCAACCATTTGGCCTCTTATGCTCCTAAGAGGTGGCCACCGATGAGGCCAAGCAAGAGAAGTTCAAGGATGGTTTGTCCGAGGAGCTTCAAGACAAGCTATCTATCGCTGACTTCCGGATTTCCGTGCCTTGTGGACAAGGCCATCGCTTGAAAGCATCGAGGAAGAGCACTTGTGGATTCCTCAAGCGCAAGTGGAGGCCCACATGTCAAGACAGCCGCCTCTTCCGCTCGTTGTTGCGCCTCCGGGTCCCGCCTTCACGCCTCTCGCACCTCGAGGTCGCCAAGACTGCCCCTCGCCCTTCGCAGCCGCGGCCCCAATCACATGCACTCGCGAGTAAGCCAGAGGCCTCCGTGACATGGATGTCACCGCTTCTTCAGAATGACAAGGGGCATTATGCAAACATTGCCCAAGAAGACAGATGTACTCGCCCCAATGGAGGACGCGGCAAGGAGGTGGTTCTTCGCGGACTCAAGATAGTCCTCGCTACCCAAGGTGTGGGTAGTGGTCGCACAACCTCATCTCAAAGAGAGGAAGCATGTGGAGGCACCCGACGCTGTGTTGGGCACGCTTCTCGCTAACTCCTGCTCGCTACCGCTTTGTTTGATTCAGAGCATCTCATTCTTTTGTTTCGAGTCTTTGTCGCTAGTAGTGAGCTCTTTTGCTCCATTGTTGGTCCCATTGCTCATTCGCCTCCCGGGTTGGAGTTGAGAGTCAATCAATGTAGGGAGGTTCCGATCGAGATCGAGGGAGTGAGATTCTTCGCAATCTTATCCTCCTCCATTCAAGCAAGTCTAGATGTAATTTTGGCATGGATTGGTTGTCTCAAAGATAAGGGACACATCGACAGCAAGAAGTGCGCCTCTATCTAGTCTTTCCCAGAAAGTTCGCCAAGTCGCTAGGTCCGCATCTCTTCATACCGAAGCGAAGCCCGCCTAGATATTAGTGAGGTCCCAACGGTTTGTGACTTCATTGATGTCTTTCCAAGACCTTCCCGGATGCCACCACTCGAGACCTAGAGTTTGTCATTGAGTTGGTTCCCTGCATCACTCGATTTCAAAGAGGCACTATCTGATGCCACCGAACGAGTTGGTGGAATTGAAGAAGCAACCGAAAGTGAGTCGCAAGAAAAGGTTTCATTCGCCTAGCTCATCTCCGTGGGTTGTCCTCGCAATCTTCGTGAAAGAAGAAGGACAATACTTTTATGATGTGCGTTGATTACCGTCCGCTTAATGAGGTAACGGAAAAGAACAAGTATCCATTGCCCCGCATTGATGATCTCTTTGATCAATTAACCGGAGCTCGAGTATTCTCCAAGATTGATTTGAGAATGGGATATCATCAAGTTCGATATACGACCGAGGATATTCCAAAGACGCTTTCTACTCGCCACGGCTTGTATGAGTATACCGTCATGTCATTTGGCTTAACCAATGCTCCCGCTTTGTTCATGAACCTTATGAATTCGATTCATGGAGTATTTGGATAAGTTTGTCGTGGTCTTCATCGATGATATTCTCATCTATTCCAAGGACGATGAGGAACATGCCGAGCATCCGAGGCTTGTGTTGGGCAAGCTTCTGGAGCACCAACTGTGATGTGTGGATTTCATGGTGATATGCTCCGATCTTAGGATGATGTGACAATTGGCAATGTCGCTTGCACGCTTGTCGCTTCACGCTGCCGCACAAAGTTACTGTGCTTATCGCTTAGGTCTGTCCGACCGTCCTTGCACGGCGGTCCGATCGTCCCCAATCTCCTGACTTCTGGCTGTGTGAAGGCGGTCGGACCAAGCGATGACCAAAAGTGTTCAAAACAAGTCGGGCCAAAAATAGGTGTTGTAGGTAAGTGAGGGGATCCCAATGCACTTGGTCTCATAATTTTGGAGTCTCCAAGAAGAAGTTCTATTCGCTTATATTTTCCGTAAGGTTTCGAATTCGGGGCTTGAATTTCGCTAAGTCTCAGGCGGTCCGATCGCTCATTGTGGAGCGGTCCGACCGCCATGGGCGGTCCGACTGGCCACCCGAGCGGCCGATCGTTTATACTTGAACGCCGCCAACTTCGCGGGCGATGTTGTTTTGTTAGGTCAAAGTCATTGGTATTGTGGCATATGATTTGCATGATGCATGTTTTGACTAACATGGGTCAAGTTGTGAAGAACTTGTTCCCGAATTCGTGTTTTCTTGTCCGTGGTTGTGCAGTAGCTTGGTGGTCAACGACGGTCAACGGCGAGGAGAATCGACTAGACTTGAAGAGTTGAGGTCCGTAACGATCGACGATGCAGTGAGGTCAACGACTCAAGCGTGACACAAGATGGACAAGGGTGACCTATTGGCGAATCCATAGCATATGGTGAAGCTGCTTAGGTCAAAGTTAAAGACTCGCCTTCGTGAAGCGCATGATGTGACCCGCTTGTTAGTGGGCCTTAACGGAGCCCAATTAAGTCAAACCCTAAGAGTTTTAGGCCTCCACTATAAATAGGAGGAGATGGTGGCTGCACTCTCTCTCTCGCTTTTTATGTTTCAAAACCCTAATTGTCTTTAGGGAGTTGAGGTGGAGGCTAGGGCTCTTGATGGTTTGTGGTGAATTTCGTGATCCTTGATTGTCTATCGATCCATGATGGTGTGGATGTAATCCAACTTCAATCACTAAATCAATCTATGCAAGGTTTGCTTGAGATAAGTCTCTTTCGCTCTTGCTTTCAATTTGGTGATTTTAGGGCTTTTCTTGATCCGCGAGTTTGTGATTGATTCTTTCACGTGAATTAGCTTGCTGTGATATGTGTGAATCTATCTAGCATCATCTTGATCATCAATCTCTCACGCAAGCTTTAGGATCAAGTTTTCGTCTGCCCTGCTTTAAACCTTCGTTAATCAATTGGCAATTGCTCAAGATCGCTCCAAGAATTATCGTAATATTCAATTGAATAGGTCCTCAATAGCATATAGAAGGTGTGTGCAAAGTTTCATAAAGATTAGAGTTGAGAATCAAAAGTTTCACCTAATTGCAAGTTCGCCATCTGGCCGATTTTACTGGTGCAGATCGGTGCTCGAGTCGCCCGGCCGATCATTGTCATCACCGGTCCGATCGATTTGAGCGGTCCGACCGCCAAGATAACGCCGGCCGATCGCTGCAATCGGTCCGACCGTTGAGTATAACGGTCGCATCGCCCATGCCGTGAGTCTTGGTAATATTAGTTGATTTTGTTATATTGCTTAGGGTTTAATTGATTCAATACTAGTCTTCCACAGATCGTACATTGATCTTCATAGCTTTTAATAGCTACCGGAGTTAAATTGTATTGAGTTCATAATTTGTGAAAAGTGAGCGTGTTCTATTCACCTCTAGTCGCCTTTTACGGTCCAACAAGGTATCGAGCCCTGCTAGTTCAATCTTGATCTTAACCGCCACCGAACTTTGGCGATGGATAAGTTTTCTACTAAACCGCATATCTTCGATGGGCACGACTATGCCTATTGGAAGAATCGATGCGTGTCTTTCTTGAGAGCGAGGGACAAGCTATTTGGGATGTTGTTAGAGCCCCACCGGTTATTCCCGAAATTGCTACACTCGCTTCGCAATTCTTTTGGCTAACAATAATAAGGCTAAGAATCTTTATATGGTGCACTTGGTAGACAAGAATATGATAGAATTTGCAATCTTTCAATCACAAGATGAAATTTGGAACACTCAAACATATCATGAGGGTTCGCCCCAAATCAAAAAGGTGCGCCAAACTGCTATAAGCGTGAGTACAATAAATTCGAGATGCGCCCCGAGAGAGCATCGATGACATTTTCAACGCTTAATAAAGTAATTAATCAAATGAAAGTCGTTGATATTGAATATTCTCAATCTGAAAATGCCACCCATCTCTTGGCCGCAATCAACACCAAGGAGTGGGAGATGAAAGCTAATGCTATAGAAGAAAATGTTGATCTTTCAAGTCTTACTTTAGAATTGCTTTATAGTAAACTCAAGACTCATGAAATTAAAAGAGTTGATCATCCTAAGAAAGATAATTTAGCTTTGTAGCGATCCTCTCAAAAAGGTTTTTGATGACTCTTGTGAATCTTCTTCCGATTTTCATTTGCTTGTTTATCCGCTATTCATAAAGAGGAGCTTGAAAGTATTCCTCAAACAGAGTTAGCTCTTCTAGCTAAGAAATTCACACGGCCTACAATAATGTGAGAAACAAAAGAGAGGTGGTCCCAGAACATGCTATGAATGTGGTGAGCTCAATCATATCCCGCAAATTGCCCCAAGTCGAAAGGTAAGAGCAATCATAAGGAAGGAAAGCTACTTGGAAGAAGCCTCCTTTCAACAAATCAAGGTATGAGGCAAATAAGCTTGTGAAGGTCGCCACCGGTCCTTGCCGCTTTTGAGGATCAATCTTGAGCGATGTGGATACCGGGAGTGAGGAGGACAAGGAGGAGGAGATCCTCAAGGTAAAAAGAAAGGGAAGGCCAAAGACTTCACCGGCATGTGCTTCATGGTCGACACTTGACGACATTGATGATAATGAGGTATCTTTTCTTATGATGAGCTTTCACTAAATATGATTCTATAGTTGAGCAATTGCTTAGTCAAGATGAAGCGCTGAATTTGTTATGACAAAAATAAGAAATTAGAGTCAAAAATTAGCAAACCGAAAGTAGAGCTTAAAACCGCTAAGACTCTTGAACCCGATGAATGTTTATCTTGTCATGCTATGCATTCTAAATTACCAAGTTACAATCTGCTTCATAATATTTGTGTACAACAACTTGAGAATGCTAATCTGAACTAAATGAAATTAAAAGTGCTCCTTGTGAAAAATGTTTAGAATCTAGTAAATTGATTGCTTTTGATGTTTTTGATTCTAGCCCTTGCACTTCATGCTTAGAAAAGAACGGAAATCAAAGATATCTTAGAAGTCGCTAGAGTCAAATATGCTGCTTAAGGACAATATTGAAAATACTACTTGTGCTTCATGTTCCACTCTTAAGCTTGAAATTGCTTTGTATAAGGAAAATCTATGGATAAAACTTGTGATTCTTGTGTTAACTTGAGAAAAGAAAATGCTTACCTTCATGATACATTAGAGAAATTTTCTAAAGGTAAGAAACAATTAAACATGATTCTTGACAAGTCTAAAACTCCTTATAAGAAGCAAGGTTTAGGATTCAATTCTTTTCAAGACAATTCAAACCCAAAAGTCATTCAAGTCTTGGAAAAGGGTTTAATTGAATTCAAAACCCAACCTCGCAAAAACGCCTTTTAAATCACAGTGTTTTGCCCAACCTTGTATTAATTCAAATGGTGCCTTCTAGTGGTACCAAGTACCATTGCACTTATTGCAAAAAGGTGGACATTTGATTGAATATTGTCATGAGGTTGAAAATGATAGGAAAATTTTGATAGAATTTCATTCATGCAACCTAGAGCTTCTATGAGACATGGTAACACCAAAAGAATAAACCCGATTAGGATTTTTATCTCATGCAAATCATTATGTTTCTAGACATCCTAATTCTAATGTGTATCGATCAAGGGTCCGATCACTGGTGGTCACCGGCCCGACTGTTTGGTCACCGGCCCGACCACAAAGACAAAGTCTGGCCGATCGCCTATGGATGCCTCAAGTCTCATTTTAATTTAAACATTGCTCATAACCGAATGTTAAATGAAATCAAGGATAGTACTTCCGGTTTGTATATTCCTGCAGACGCGGTGTCTCAAGATCGATTCCTAAATCTTGTTTATCTTATCCCAAAGATTGGGACACATCGCTCTTTTACTCCTTGATTTTAGGATTACCGCGAAAGGGAAGAACACGTGGTTCGCTGACTCTGGATGTTCACGCCACATGACCGAACTCAAAATGGTTCACCTCTTTCACGCGAGCAACAGTGATGACTTCATCACCTTTGGAGATGATACACAAGGGCGAATTGAAGGAACATGATCAATTAGGTAAACAACAAATTCATTCTAAAAGATGTCGCTTCTTGTGGACAAGCTTAGGTATAATCTTCTTTCGCTTTCACCTTCTTGATGATGGTTATGAGACTGCTTTTAAGAAAAATGCTTGTCGTGGTGCTTGATTCTACCGTGAGCTTGTGTTTGGAATCTCTAGAGTTGGTAGAATTTTTGGAGCCGATTTTTCGTAATCTCTTGTCGGATCTCTTAAATGTTTGCTTACATCTTCTTCTCGACGCTTTGGCATCGACGCTTGGGGCACATTGGTTTTGATCATCCGACACGCAGTTAGCAACCTTGATCTCATGAGAGGTTTGCCTAAGCTCAAAGTCACAAAGATGTCAGATGTGCGCTTTGTAGGCATGGCAAACAAGTTGCCGCCACACCCTTCTCAGGATTATGGTTATGACCGACTTTGACCAGATAGCTTGCTACATATGGATACCGCTGGTCCCGCTAGAGTCCTGGCCACCGGTGGAAAATGGTATATTCTTGTTATAGTTGATGATCTTTCTAGATATACTTGGGTGTTCTTTCTTACTTCAAAAGATGAAGCTTTTGGTTATTTTCATGACCTTGTTCTTCGCTTGGCTTCGAGCTTCCCGGTGCTTTGAGAGCGATTCGCAGTGATAATGGCACGGAGTTCAAAATGCTTCTTTGCTTCTTTTGTGCCGAAGCGTGGAATTGAGCATCGCTTCTTCTCCACACGCCCTCAACAAAATGGCGTGGTGGAAAGGAAGAATAGAACCTTGGTCGAAATGGCTAGGACGATGCTAGATGAGTATAGCACACCGAGGAGATTTTGGGTCAAGCTATTGCTACTCCTGCCATATTGCAAATCGTGGTCTTCTTGAGACCTTCTTTAGGCAAGACTCCTTATGAGCTTGCTTTGGTAGAAAACCCTCTGCTTCGCAGATTTTCGAGTTTTTGGATCAAAATGTTTTATCCTTAAGACAGCAACTTAGATAAATTTGAATCAAGAACTTTGATGGGGTATTTCGGGTTATCCCGCCATTCGAGGGGTTTTCGAGTTTTAATATTGAGACTAACATTATTCAGAGACTTGTAATGTCACTTTTGATGAGACTAGCCTCGAGCTAGATCAATTGCTGCGATGATTTAGTGTGATGAGAGTATTTTGTGGAGGAAGATGAGGACGGTTAATATCATTCCTCATCCGCCGCACCGAGGTGCCCATATTGATACAAGAACCTGCTACGCCTACTTCACCTTCGCTGAGGCTCCTCACAGATCATCATCATCAGCAGATCGCGGAGGTCGAAGAAACGACATCTCACCCGCGCCCACTTCGTGATTCAGAGACAAAGATCCTCCTAATGTATAATAGGTAATCTACATGAGCGAGTCACTCGCCTGTATAATGATCCAAATCTCTACCTCATTCGCTTTTGTTGTTTTTTTGAACCCCGCGATATATCACATGCTTTATCCGATTCTAGCTGGGTAAATGCCATGCATGAGGAGTTAGAGAATTTTGAAAGAAACAAAGTTTGGAACCTAGTAGAACCTCCTAGTGGTCATAATGTTATAGGAACCCTGGGTGTTTAAGAATAAACAAGGTGAGGATGGTTCTGTGGTTAGAAACAAGGCCGATTGGTAGCTCGTGGTTTCAAATGTTGAGGGGTTAGATTTTGATGAGACATTTGCTCCTGCTAGTAGACTAGAAGCCATTCGTGATTCTCGCTTGCATTTGTCTGCATCAAAAGGTTTTAAATTATATCAGATGGATGTTAAAAGTGCCTTTTTAAATGGTTTCATAGATGAGGAAGTGTATGTTAAGCAACCCCTTGGTTTTGAGGATCCAAAATATCCAAATCGTGTTTTCAAGCTATCTAAAGCATTATATGGTCTTAAACAAGCCCCTAGAGCCTGGTATGATAGACTTAAGACCTTCTTGCTTAAAAATAATTTTGAGATGGGTAAAGTGGATAAAACTCTATTTATTCTTAGACGTGACAATGACTTCCTGCTTGCTCAAATTTACGTGGATGATATTATTTTTGGTGGTTCCTCTAATACTCTTGTTTCCAGCTTTTCTGACACTATGTCCAGGGAATTTGAGATGAGTATGATGGGAGAGCTTAATTACTTTTTGGGACTTCAAATCAAGCAATGCAAGGAAGGAACTTTCATCCATCGACGTGAAGCACACTAAAGATCTACTCAAACGCTTCAATATGGGTGATCGCAAGCCAATTTCCACTCCCATGGCAACTTCGATCGCTTTGGATCCAGATGAGGAAGGAGAAGTCGTGGATCAACGCGAGTACCGCAGATGATCGGCTCCCTTCAGATTTGATGGCCCGAGACCGACATTCACTTCACCGCATGCCTTTGTGCAAGATTTCAGCGCCTCCGAGAACTTCCCATCGCCAAGCCGTTGCTTTATATTCGTGTATTTACACTCTACCTCTTATATGGCATTTGGTATTCCCTGCCTTCACTTTGTCCATTAGAGGTTTTTCGATTCGATTTTATGTCGTTTGCTAGATAGGAAGAGTACTCGTGCACCCGCCACTTCCTAGGCACTTCTCTTGTATCTTGGTCTTCTAGGAAGCGCTTCTGTTACACAATCCATCAAGCGAGTATGTAGTCGCCGCTAGTTGTCAGAGCGATTTTGTGGATGACGCCCACTTTGAAAGATTATGGGTTAAACTTTGCTAGTGTTCCTCTTTTCGTGATAACACTTCGCTATTAATATTGCTAAAACCCAAAGGCAACATTCTAGGACTAAGCACATAGACATTCGCTTTGACTTCCTTAAAGATCATGTTGAAAAGGTGATATTGTGATGCACTTCGTAGAGTCCAAGCTCAATTGGGATATTCTTACCAAGCCTTTAGATCAAACCGCATTTTCCTCCTTAGAAGCTTAGTTAGGCGAATTTATCCTTATGGGTTGGTTTGAGGGGAGTTTGATCTTTTCTTATCTTTCATTGTTCTTTGATCTTTTATTGTTCTTTTCTTCCAACTTAGTGATCTTTTCGAACTTTTAGGTTTTTAGGCTTTTATTTGCATCTCATTGTATCATATTGCATTCATATGAAAAATCCAACAAGTGGTTACAATAAGTGGTATGAAAAATCCAAAAGATGCATTGTAATATAAGATTTTCTCGCTTATCTTTTAAAATTGATGAAGCTTTGCCTATTACCCTTTGGAGTCATTGTATTTCAATTCTTGCTCAATGTCATGTCTAGTTCTTTGACTTGCTAGAATTATCATGCTTTTACATGTGTAGCTAAGTCTTTGCTATATGAGCTAGAATCTTTAAACAACTCAAACTAAGAAATTGCAATTTGTGGATGTTTTAGCGAGTTGCGTAATTAGTGCTCCTTGTGACATTGGCCCTGCTGTAATTGCTTTGTTAGCTCTTTGATCTAAAATTGACCATTACTTGAGCTTTTGTGTTCTTGAGATTCTAAAAATGCTCTGTGAAAAATGAAAATCAAGATTGTCTTATGCTTAAATTGTGCCAAACTATTCTTACGACCGCTTGTCAAATGACATGAACTTGGAGATAGTTTGATGAACCGCATTTATCTCATGGGGACCGCTTGTCGAAATGACATGAACCTCAAGATTTGTCGCCTTGTAGAGAAGCTTAGAAAGAGTTTGTGGATGGCTCCTAGTCCGTGATCTTCTTTACTAAGATATACCTTTAATCAACTTTTGGTCAAGCTTAGGATGAGTTTGTGGATGGCTCCTAGTCCAGATCTTGTCACTAAGTTAGATCATTAGTCAACTTCAATATTCAATGCAAATGAGAAAATGTTGACAAATGGGCGCATAAAATATTGAGCAAAATGATTCAATACGGACTTGATTGACTCTTAATGTGGTCTTTGTTAGATTTTTGATCTCACTTTGACAGCTTGACATGGCCAATTTCACTTAAGGATCCCCGTTGATGAACTTGTCGATTTGAAGCGCTGCTTAAATTGATCAAACTATCGCTTACTTTTGAGCCTTTGTGCTTAGCTTTGATATATATGTCTTACTATGATCTTGCTAGCGCTGTCCAGCTTGATATGTCGTTTGTGCAATATTAGAGATACTAGCTTGTTCTTTTGGGTAATCTCCAAAGCTTCTTGTAATCAAAAATTTGAAAAATACAAAATTGAAGCCACCCATTGCACTTCATGCATATTCCTCTTTATGCCTCTTTTGTTTTCGCTTTTTCTTTATTCTCTATTGGTTATCTCCGATGAGAGGAAGGCGTGATTCCTTGATGAATCCATTGTCAAAGGGGGAGAAGATGTGTTAATTAATGAGAAGATATTTCTTTGGGAGAAGATGTGTTAATTAATGAGAAGACATGCTGAGCATCTGAGGCTTGTGTTGGGCAAGCTTCGTGAGCACCATCTGTATGTGTGGATTTCATGGTGATATGCTCCAGATCTTAGGATGATGTGACAATTGGCAATTATGCTACTTGGCTTGTCGCTTTCACGCTGGCAAAGTTACAAAGCTTATCAGCCAGGGGCGGTCCGACCGGTCCTTGCACGGGCGGTCCGATCGTCCTAACCGGTTTGGATCGCCAGTGGCGGTCGGACCGGCGATGACCAAAAGTGTTCAAAACAAGCTGGGCCAAAAATAGGTGTTGTAGGCAAGTGAGGGGATCCCAATGCACTTGGTCTCATAATTTTTGGAGTCTCCAGTAAGAAGTTCTATTCGTTTATATTTTCCAAGGTTTCGGAATTTCGTGGCTTGAATTTCGCTAAGTCTCATAGCGGTCCGACCGCTCATTGTGGAGCGGTCCGACCGCCATGGCGGTCCGACCGGCCACCCGGAGCGGCCGACCGGTTTATACTTGAACGCCGCCAACTTCGTATGATGTTGTTTTGTTAGGTCAAAGTCATTGGTATTGTGGCATATGATTTGCATGATGCATGTTTTGACTAACATGGGTCAAGTTGTGAAGAACTTGTTCCCGAATTCGTGTTTTCTTGTCCGTGGTTGTGCAGTAGCTTGGTGGTCAACGACGGTCAACGGCGAGGAGAATCGGACTAGACTTGAAGAGTCGAGGTCCGTAACGATCGAAGATGCTCGGTGAGGTCAACGACTCAAGCGTGACACAAGATGGACAAGGGTGACCTATTGGCGAATCCATAGCATATGGTGAAGCGTTTAGGTCAAAGTTAAAGACGGCGCTTCGTGAAGCGCGGCGATGTGACCCGCTTGTTAGTGGGCCTTAACGGAGCCCAATTAAGTCAAACCCTAAGAGTTTTAGGCCTCCACTATAAATAGGAGGAGATGGTGGTCGCACTCTCTCTCTCTCTCTCGCTTTTTATGTTTCAAAACCCTAATTGTCTTTAGGGAGTTGAGGTGGAGGCTAGGGCTCTTGATGGTTTGTGGTGAATTTCGTGATCCTTGATTGTTCATCGATCCATGATGGTGTGGATGTAATCCACCTTCAATCACTAAATCAATCTATGCAAGGTTTGCTTGAGATAAGTCTCTTTTCGCTCTTGCTTTCAATTTGGTGATTTTAGGGCTTTCTTGATCCGCGAAGTTTGTGATTAATTCTTTCACGGAATTAGCTTGCTGTGATATGTGTGAATCTATCTAGCATCATCTTGATCATCAATCTCTCACGAATGAGCTTTAGGATCAAGTTTTCGTTTTGCCCGCTTTAGACCTTCGTTAATCAATTGGCAATTGCTCAAGATCGCTCCAAGAATTATCGTAATATTCAATTGAATAGGTCCTCAATAGCATATAGAAGGTGTGTGCAAAGTTTCATAAAGATTAGAGTTGAGAATCAAAAGTTTCACCTAATTGCAAGTTCGCCATCTGGCCGATTTTACTGCTTGCAGATCGGCTTCGAGTCGGCCTACGACGATCTTCATCATCACCGGCCGACCGATTTGAGCGTCCGACCGCCAAGACAACGCCGGCCGATCGCGCCAAGCAATCGGTCCGACCGGTTGAGTATAATCTACGATCACCATGCCGTGAGTCTTGGTAATATTAGTTGATTTTGTTATATTGCTTAGGGTTTAATTGATTCAATACTAGTCTTCCACAGATCGTACATTGATCTTCATAGCTTTCTAATAGCTACTGGAGTTAAATTGTATTGAGTTCATAATTTATGAAAAGTGAGCGTGTCCTATTCACCCCTCTAGTCGCTTTTACGGTCCAACAAGATGCAAAGTTCAGCAAGCGCGATTCGTTGAAGGAAGTGGCCTTCCGGGCCATGTTCTTCAGCAGAGGCGGCCATTGACCCTAGCAAGGTCAATGATGTTCTTTCATGGTTCACCTTACTTCAGAATCAAGGCGGAGTTTTCTCGCTTAGCGGATATTATCGCCGCTTTATCGAGAATTTCTCCAAGATCGCGGCCGATGACTGAGTTGCTCAAGAAGGACAAGAAGTTCTTGTGGTCCGATGCTTGTGAGGAAAGCTTCCAAGTACTTAAGAAGCGCTTTGACCACCGCCCCGCCCTCGTTCTTCCCGATATCCATCGAGGCTTCGATATCTTTTGCGATGCTTCTCTACGAGGACTTGTTGTGTCCTTATGCAAGAAGGCAAGGTAGTGGCTATGCATCTAGGCAATTGAGGACTCATGAACTCAACTACCCTACCCATGACTTGGAATTACCGCCGTGATTCATGCCCTTAAGATTTGGCGACATTACCGATCGGTAATCGCTATGGCGTATTCTGATCACAAAAGCCTAAAGTATTTGTTCACCCAACCAGATCCGAACCTCGTGCAAAAGAGATGGTTGAGTTGGTCAAAGATTATGACATGGGTATTCACTACCATCCGGCAAGGCTAATGTCGCATGCCGAGCGCGCCGCTGCAAAGCGCATTGCAATGCCTTGTTGCTCCAGTGGATGTCAACCCACCCTTCCGAGGAATTTCGCCTCAACTTAGGTTTGGTTGAGCGTGGTTCCTCGTCAGCCTTGGTTGTGCAACCAACCTTGGTAGATCGGATTAAGGTCGCCAAAGAATCGGATGCCGGAATGAGCCGCATCAAGGAAAATATCAAGAACGGCACAAATAAGTGCTTCTCCGAGGATGAGCATGGTGTTGTAAGGTTCGCAACGCCTTTGTGGTTCCAAAGGACATGGAATCGCGGGATTTGATTCTCCGCGAGGCCCATGATTCGCTTTTGTCTATTCATCCCGGCCACAAAGATGTATCAAGATCTCCGCCGAGATTTTGGTGGACCCGAATGAAGAGGGAGATTGCGGTTCGCTGTCGAAAGGCGACGTGTCGTCGCGTGTCAAGGCCGAGCATCGCCCAAAGCAGATCGCTTCACCTTTGCCTATTCCTCGAATGGAAGTGGGATTCGATCGATGGATTTTATCACCGGCCCGCCTCGCACTTCCAAGGGCAAGGATTCCATCCGGGTTGTCATCGATCGATTGACGAAGGTAGCCCATTTTCTCGCCAAGACGACAAACCTTAGCGTGAGTCTACTAGCGGACCTCTATATTTCCCGTGATCGCTCGCTTGCATGGTGTATCAAGACGATCGCTTTCGGATCGCGCGCGCTTTTCACCGCTGTGTTTTGAAGTGTTTGCAAGAGGCTATGGGAACCTGTTCACCTTTAGCACAAAGATATCACCCCAAACCGATGGTCGACCGAAGGGTCAACCAAGTGTTGGAGGACATGCTTCGTGCTTATGCCCTCTCCTATGGAAAGAATTGGGAGAAGTGCTTGCCATTTGCCGAAGTTTTCCTACAACAACAGCTTTTCAAGCTAGTCTCAAAGATGTCACCTTTTGAGGCCTTATACGAGAAAGTGCGAACCCCGCTGAATTGGTCTCGAGGTCGCGAAGACCTTTCTTTGGTCCGACTGATCAATGAGGCCGAGAGTCAAGTCCAAATTTATTCGTGATCGCTACGCACACCAATCTAGGCAAAAGAGCTATGCGGATCGCCGCCGTCGAAGTTGAGCTTTGAGCCCAATGACTTTGTTTATCTCAAAGTCTCTCCTTTGAAGGGCCATCGCTGCTTCGCTATAAGGGCAAATTGGCCTCGATATGCTCTGGCCTTACTGTGTTATCGAGAAGAAGGAGCCGCTGCTATAAGTTGGAATTGCCACCTGCACTTGAAGGGTACATGATGTTTTCCATGTGTCCCAACTAAAGAAGTGTCTCCGATTCCAATCGAGGAAGCTCCGCTGGAAACTCTTGATGTTCGTGAAGATTTGACTACAAGGAGCACCCTGCTCGATCCTTGAAGAGGTCGAACGAAGAACAAGGAATAAAACCATCGATTCCTCAAAGTTCAAAGTGGTCGAACCATTCCGAGGATGAGGCTACTTGGGAAAGGGAAGATCGCCTCCGCGCACTATCCATCTTTCTTTACTGAGCGAGCCAAATCTCGAGACGAGATTTCGTAAGGGGGAGGTTTTGTAACATCCCAAAATTGGTTTGTGTTTCAAATGTAATAAAAATGAGGAGAAATTAAAACTTTTTCTCCGATCTTGATTTTTGTAATCGGGCCCATAATTTTTGTAAAGGAATTATGTGAAATCAAAATCAAATTGCCATTTGGACACCAACACAAATCTCCTTCATGAAAATCTTGTGCCCAACCTTTGAAATACTTTTCTTGTCTAGGGTTGATGTTTGACACCTCAGAATTATTTCATAATTTTTAGAAATTATTTGATAATTTTGAGGCCACCAAACCTTGGTCAAACCCTAATTCATCACCTTCTCGAATTTTTGGAGACAAATGCAGTGCATAAAAGTCTTTGAAAATTTTATATAAGGTTCTTCATCCAACAAGAAGCCTCTAGTTAAAATTTCATAATTTTGGAGCTTGTTTGCTACCTCAAACAAATTCTCAAAAATCAAGATTTAAATTTAAACCCTAGTGGTTTTCATCGCTCCTTGGGTTCTAATCGGACTCTGCTCGAGCCACTTGACTCGCCTAGTCAACCAATCGCACCGCCTGGTCGCTTCGGCGCGAGCGCCAGCGCCGTTGATCGCCATCGAACGCCCACGATCGCGGAACGTCGACCATCCGAAAGAAAGGCCGTCCATTTGAGCCGCTGATTCTAAATCAACGCCCACGATCGCGCGGAACGCTCGCATCGTCCAACGCCACAAGCAACGCGGAACCGTAGGATCCAAATCAACGGTCCGTGATTAAGTGAGCGTCAATCGTTATAATCACCCTGCTCGATTTGAACTGCTCGATTTCAATCCGACGGTGGATGAGTCGCCTTCCCGTCCGAGCGCGCACCGAAGTCGTGCAATGGCGTGAGCAGAGGAGAAGCGCAGCAGGTGGAGTCACTTCCGTGGTCACCTTTAAACGGCTATCTCGCGCATTAAATGCTCGCCGCGCTCCTCCTCGAAGTCCATGGTTCAACCGCCTCCTGCCGCCTCAAAGGCTCTCATGGCGTTTGACCGAGAGGGTTATTGCCGCTGCTCACCGCCATTCCCCGCTATATAAGCCCCTCCGTCCTTCCATTGAAGCCTTTCAAACACTCGCAAGCTCCAAAGAACCTCTCCGTGTTTGCTTGAGCTAAAAACTTGAAACCTTCGTTGCCGCCATTGCCGAGCTTCAAGCTCTTCGTGAAGGCTGCACTTTGGGCTTCATTCCTTCGCCTTGCTCCTCTCGATTCCTCTCACCCTGATCATTAACCTCACTAATTTGGGTTTTGGCCGCAGGAGCAAACTTAATTTTGATTTCCCTTCGGCCGAAAGCCCTATTTTTTCTTCATCGAGCAGCTCCATTCTCTCGGTGCTTTCTCCGTGCTCGTGTAACTCCTCTTAGTCCCTAGTTGCTTGGCACTCGCCAATTGGACCGCAGCAGAGCTCATTTGCTATTTTCGCTTTTGACCATTTTCGTCATCTCTGCCGCCGGCTTGTCGGCTGCTCGAACGCCGCATTGAAAACTTTGGTTTCTTTTGGTGCGCAAGATTGTTAGCAACCCATTTTGGGCATTTTCGCGCCGCCGCGACCGTAGTCGCCATGCGACGACCATCCTTCACCGCTGCTTTGCTCGGATGAAAACAGTGGACGAGCGCTTGAACGACGCCACCGTGGACCGTTGGATCCAAGATCAACGGTCCAGTCTCGAATGAACGCTCGACCGCCCGAGCGGTTCGATACGCTGCGGACCGTTGATCCCGATCAACGGTCCCGATTCGAGTGAACGCTCGACCGTCCGAACGCCGATCAACAGGATCGTTGGATCCAAGATCAACGGCCTCAATGCGTGGGAACGCTCGGACCGCCCAACGCCCCGATCGACGCGGAACCGCTGGATCCGCATCCAACGGTGAGCGCTTAGGGTTTGTGAATCACGCGCGGCGCTGTTATCCCGTGGACTTGGACCGAGGATTCGAGATCAACGATCCAAGTTCGCCCACGCCGATTTAATTTCTGATTCTTCCCGAAAAGATTATTTGTCAACTGCAAAATGTAGTAACTTGTAGAATGCATAACTATTTCATTTTAATTCCTTTTCGGTTGATTCAAATTTTGTTAGTTATATTTTTAACTAAACTTTAATCTAAAAATGTTTCCAACCTCAGTTTAGCTCCGAAAATTTTGCTAATGAATAGTAGCATTTTTGATTTGTGAGGGCTGAGCAAAATTGTTTTTAGCATAACTTTTGCATTGAGAATCCAAATCAATTGGTTCTTGTTGCTTTAGTTCCTAAAAATCATGCTCTTTCTACTGTAAAAATTTGAGAGCTTTTTGTTGAAGTTGGCTGTTGGATCTTTTCGGTTTCTTTTGCCTTATTGGTTCTTTTTGGTTCTTTCGATAGGATCCGAAGAGCACATTGATACCGAGAGTGATCCCCAAAGAATATCTTGACCCACAACAAGTGCAAGCGCTTGATCATGTTAATCCCATTATTTTTCAAGTCTAATATATTGATTTCAATTTGTATGTATGCATCGCTATGTTGTTAAAATTATGGTTAGTATCCTATAGTTGCATAATTTGTAGGAATTGTTTATCCTCTACTACCATGAGCTTAGGTTATTTGCTGTGATTTGAGTTCGATGGATGAGCTCTTGTCACTTAGTAGATTACGATTTGAAATTGCTTAGAAATGCTTAGTTTCGGTAGTAATGGGCGATCATCGATTTTAGTCGATGATCTTGATCACATATCTAATTATTACTCCACTATGTCTAGCCCTTGTGCTTTGTTATTTTGTAAAGTCAAAAATCAAAATGGAAAAATTGATTTGGACTTGGGCAAGTGGTTGGATGGTGGCTTATTGGTTTGTGGATGTCTTGCCTAAGTCAACAAGGACCGAACATCTTGTGTCACACTTTCCAAGCATTTTATGCACTAACCACATGAGGGTTATATGGGACCCTCTTGACCTAGTACTTTGGAGTGTGTTATCTCCGAGTCGCAGGAGGAGCATTGTGTGTGTTGTGTGAAAAGGAATTGTGTTCTTGTGTTTGTGTTAAAAGTGGTGGGGATTGCCGGAAGGTTCTCCACCTCGAGGGCGCCGCAGCTTGTCCAAGGCTTTACCTGTGATTTGTAGTTGTCCGAGGTCACACGACCCCGACACAACGACGGTTTCTATCCATACTGCGCACTCAAGGTAATACATAATATTGAAAAGTCTCAGAGGACTTAGCCGTGCAAGATACCTAAGGAAGTGTGCTTAATAGCTTGGCAAAAGGCGGTCCGACATGTGGGTAAGTTGGTACACCCCGCAGGATAAAACTATTCGAATAGCCTCGCCCTAGGTTATGGACACGCTTGGTTAGGTTTTGCAAGAGTTAGACTTCAACCTTTTAAATTAAAATTTGATATGGTTGGCATGAATGGGTAATTCATGCTATTGTTGTGGTGACTAATGGTTTAGTCACTTCCGTGATTGTTGTTGTTTCCATTCATCGTTATATTGTTGTCTTTTGCGCTTATTTGAACATTAAAAACAGATTTGTTAAATTGCTTTCAATCTATTATATTATTGCAAATGAAAACTTGCTTTATGCTAAAATGAAACCTACAAATTTCATGTTGATTAAGCTTGCATGTAGTATATGTACAGTTTGTTATTCCACATGTAAGTCTTATGTAGTACATTCAGTACTCACCGCTTTTGCCTACCGCTTTTGTTTGGGGGAAGAAGGTGAGCCTCAAGGGCCTCACTTTTGTGAGATGTGCTTCGGTTTGACGACTAGCTTGGCGGTCCTGGCGGTTGCCTTGTGGGTTAAAGGCACACCGATTGGCTTTTGTTGTAGCCATCTTATGGCACTTTTGCTTCACTGCTTAATTATTGTTGTCTCTTTTATTGTTGGCCGGCTGGCCTCTCTTTTGTAATGATTCGTTTAATATTATTAATAAACTGCTCGCTCGTGTTTCTGTTCTATGTGGATGAATGGAATTGATGCATGAGCTTTGTAAAGAGGTGTGTATATCGTGATTCGGGAAGTATACATGTCTTGAGTCTTGATTATCTGTTTTGTGATGCTAGGACCGAATGGATGGTTACATTATGTCGGATAAACCGGGTCTCACAAGCACTGCCTCCGGCCGCCCCTCGTGATCCTCGCTGTCGCCTTCTTCGTGATTAGACTCGTCGCGACTTTCGCTTTGAGCGATTCTCTGAAGTTGCGTGATATTATTTAATATGACTAGGTCTTGCTTCCTAGATATTTAACATGTGATGATGTCGATGCCTACTGCTAGCACCGCTCTTGTTCTAGACTTTGCCTTGTTAGTGCTTATATATGCGATATATTTATTTGAGTTGATGATCATGTTACTCTTCATAGTCCCAAATATGCTGCTATTGATTCAATTATTGTTTTACGAATTATAATAATCACAAAAGTACATGATAGGCACTTTGTGATGGCTGATTTTACCGAGGCTATGAAACCAGAGAAATTCACTGGTGTGAATTTCAAGAGATGGCAGACATGGGTCCAATTGTGGCTCTCAACTATGAATGTATTTAAAGAGGGTTGCAGAAGCCGGTGTAGTAACTGCAGACAACACGAGTGGGGCTCGGATAACCTCCTATATGGCATGTCCTTCACTCTGAAGGTAGACGCGCACGTAATTCTGCCAATAGGCATAATCGAGCCCATCAAAGATATGCGGCTTGGTGGAGTATTTCTCCATCACCAGGTTCAGTGACTGGTTAATATCAAGTATAAACTAACCGTACTCTGACACCACTTCTTGGAGCGGAACGACAACTAGAGGAGGGGCGAGATGAATAGGAGTATGGCCTCTTTTCACATTGATCGAATTCAACTCAATTCTTACTCCAATAGCTATAGAAGTAATGAAGATTGAAGTACAAGTCCAACGGAAGTCTTGTATTGAATCCAATCCAAACCCCGAAGCACAACAACCAAAAACACTGAAAGCTCAAATCAAAGTGAGTTGGGCGGTCAGACATCTCAATATGGGCGGTCCGCCCGGTGGCCTTGCTGTCTAACCTCTCACCAGGGGCGGTCTGACCTCCATCATAATGAATAGTGAAATCAACATGAAATTAAAATCACACATCAACTCAACTTTTGATTCGGTGATCTAAATTCTGCCAAATTTCATCTATAGCTCACCAAGAAAGCCAGGAACCTAATCCAATAGACGATTAGAAAGATCAAAACCAAAGTTCGATGAATTTTATAGATGAGGGAAGGAGGGCACAAGAACCTAGGAAAATTAAATTTTGATCCTAAAACTTGCTCGTGGATAAAAGATGCATTCCCACATGTTTTAGTAAACAATATCACAACAAAAAGTCAAAGGAAAACCAAATGATCACTAAAATCCAAAAAGTCACCAATGAGAGAGCAAGAATAAGAAGAGACTCATCCTGAAGGAATCTTACTTGGATTGATTTGAGATAGATATTAGTTTACAACCACTCTACCATGGAGAATAAAAGGTCAACACTTGAGCACACAAGCAATCTATTTATCACAAACCATATCCTTAACTACTTTAAAAATCCCCAAATCATAAATTAGGGTTTTTCTCTTGAAAGGACTTGGGAACTTCACATCTGGACATCCCTTTATAGTGGAGACTGACTAGAGAGAAGACCATAACAGACACCCATTGAGCCCACACACAAGTGTGTCTACACTCAAAGCGATGACAACCTGTGAAGAAGACGAATAGAAGACAAATTTAAAGTTTAATAGAAATTTTAGCTCGAAGCTCCAAAAATTATGAGATCAAGTGCAGAAGAATTTCCTCTCTTACCTACACCCTATATTTTGGCACAATCCCAAATTCCACCAGAAGTTTAGGCCGATCAGACCTCCCCTCATATCCAGTCTGATCGCCAGGCCTATGGCCTACATATGGCAAGTCTAACCACCAGAATGGTTTGGTCAAACTGTCGACCAAGGTCGGCCGCACCATCCAAGTCCGATAGCTTCAAATTTGCCAAAATAAGTGTTTCAACGGACCCTCCCCGCCATTACCAATCGATCATCATCCTAAGATCATGAGTATATCTCCATTATATCCACAAAACTCACCCCGCACACTACAAGACACTTAACGAGAGAAGAGATCAAACAGGATCAACACTCAAATTCAATCAATGAGATTAAACCTAAGTAGCAATCAAAGATATCCTAGATGAGAAACTCTCAAAACTCACACATACATGATAACAGAGGTAGACCCTCGTAGAGGCCTGATCTAAAGCTAAAACATGTACGTTTCCTTTTACATCTTGGAAATCAAATAAATTATTCGACCCAAACTGACGTACGTGACAAAAACTGAAGACTTTGGATTGGTCTTGTAGAGGGCCAACTAAAACCATAGAGAAGGTAATAATTAAACAGATCGACTAAAAACTAACGTAACCTATTTATTCTATTGGCTGCCATGGCTACAGGTGGTCCCCACCCCATATCTCGCAGAGAAAGAACGACACGCACTGGTAGAAACGGAGACAAAATTCGCACGGCAAAGAATCCAAGTTAGATTCTTTCCTCCGGATTTCTTGCCGTTTAAACTGATAATCCCCTTCTTTATCTACAACATAATCTCCTGAGAACGTAACTAAGTAGTATTCCTTCGAGGCTTCCAGATTTCCAAACTTGACGTGTCCAAACAGCCGAACTCAATTCGATCTCTCTTTGGAACATGGCATGCATAAAAACTAAAATTTGAGTCCCCCTTGTGTGTCCAGTTTAGCCATCTTCACAAGCTTGGGATTTCAGGATCTGTGTGTTGTCAGTATGGGTTAAAACGGGGTGGATAATTCCCGCCCGATCTGATGCCATATCCGAAAAAAAATCCGCCCGGGATACCATTTTTAGTCCCGATCCGCATCCGATATTATCCGTATTCGTATTCGAAAAATCTCATAGAATATTGGTTAGGATATGAGAAGAGCAATATCCGATATGTATCCATATTCTATAAGATATCTGATAAATTAACAAAATGGATATCCGGTAAATATCAACATCCTTTAATATCCTCAATGGTTTTCTAATCATTGACTAATATATAATATGAATTTACATTTGATTAAGTTTATATTATTAAGTAGGATAAATAATTCTCTAATAGGTAGTATAATTTGACACTTTTGTTAGTGAAATTATATGTTTTCTTTTTATGTATGCTATCTGTAAATTTAGCCGTAACCGATTTGAATCAGATCTGCATCCGTCCCATACCTGTATCCCGAATTTTTTTTCCATATTAGTATATATACCTGAGGTATTAGTAGCCGAATCCAAATCCAAGATAAAAATATAAGTTATGATACGAGAAAAACAATATCCGTCAATATCCAACAAAATTTCACCCCTTATTGTCAGTGTCCTGACCATTTTGGACCCTTTCGGTTAGGCTTTGGTGTGAGCTGGTCTGGACCCTACACTATTGGTCAATTGGACCACCGTAGAAAGCAGAGACGACTCCATCGAGGATTGGATGGGCCTAACCGACGGACCGGATTTGTCTGGCCCATTTAAAGAAACCATCAAAAAACGGAATTAAGCTAATTGCCCAACGGAAAAGGAAAGAAAACAAAAAACATCAGTCTACAGTCTAGACTATGGGCCCATGAAGGGGGCCGTTTGAGTGGGCCGCATCAGTCACAGACCACAGACATTTGCTGGAGAGGCTACAGATTTACATGCCATTTGTACAATTGTACTTGCCTAATTCCAGGTGTGCACTGCTGTTCCTTGCAACAATTTTGGCAAAATAATACTCTTAGTTCCTGCACACAAACACCTGTGATCTGTGCATGTGACATGTGGGGGCAATACTGCACATCTTGAGCATGTAGCTAGCTCCTGTAGACAGATATATATCCATCTCTGCACATTTTCCTTGAGCTGAACATGCACCGACCTCTTGCCCCAGCTTCATATGAATGATCTTGCTACTGATCATGCTGCAACAGAGGCGACATCCGACAAACCAAGCATTGGAATGGAGCATCATGTTCAGATCTGGTCAATTCCTGTGAATCTAAACAGTATATTCCGGCAGGAGGGGGTGCCCATCGCTGTTCCGTGGACATGTTGTTGCTGGGACCTGATCGATCAGTTAGTTCCTGTGTACCTGACCGATAGATCATGCATGGTGGCATCCTTGGAAGGTTTCGAGCTGCTGATTGCATTGCATCATCGTGCACATCCCGTTCAGTGATCAGCAACACAGCATGTGCCTTCAGAAATGCAGCTCCGGCCTCCAGAGACCTGTTACTTGTTATGGGGCTTCTCATTACCGCTTTCCTTGCCCTCTACCCAGTGTCTGCTTATATTTTGCGGTTTGATGCTTCTGATGGGATAAGGCATGATCACAATGCGGTGTACATAACATGGAGGCTACGCTACATTTGCTAAGAACTTGTGCCAATTTGCTGCCATCTCATCAATGATCTATGCGGTGTGAAAATGGGAAGAACAAGAGGAAAAAGATAAAAGTACCGACGGAACGAAGCAAACATTGGACCGAGTAAACGACTAGATGGGAGCGAATAGGAACATCTGTCTTTTCATTACCAATGGTATTCAACTTCTATATAATTCCAAGAGCTATGAAAGTTATGAAGATCAAAGACATAATAACACAATGTAAAACTTATACTGAATCCAAAAACCCTAGAACGAAAAGCTCTCGCCACCCGACCGACTGTTGTTTGACCAAATCGATCACAGACCGACCGTTTAATCGCTGGCCGGTCTCGACCGATCGGTGGTCGGCTCGACCACCGATCGCATGGATAGCAACCAAAGAGATCTCCACAACGACATAACTTTTGATTCCAAGATCCAAATCTATGAGATTTCGTGACACTACCATCAAAAGGCCAGAACCTATTTCAATAGACAATCGGGACAATCAAAACCAAGGTTCCACAAATTTATTAATCGAGGACAAGAAAGTAAGAAAATCGAAAACCAAAAGTCAATTCAAAAGCTTGCTCGTGAGCGAAAGATGATCAAGATAACCTTAAATTAATTCCTACAAGTCCTAACAAACTAGATCATAGAAAATACTCGTGGCTTGTTTGAACGGCTTCACTTTTCCCTCTAAAAACCAAAATCGCTCCCGGCTTTAAGATGCGATAACGAGAGTGATGAACCCTGAGGTCCCGATTTGACCCAATCTTTCAATGAGAAGATAAATTCGGTAGAAGTCGCCAACTCTCACGATTCTGGCTACAAACTCGCAAGGCCCGAAACCACGCAATCGCTGAAATGCTCGACAAGTCCTTATCAGCCATGCACGAATACCCGGATGACCTGATCACGAAGATCAATTCCTACATACACCAAGAAGCACGAACAACAAGGTAAAACACAATCAATTTCAAATATATGATTGAGTTCAAAAGGTGGATTCCGCAGAGGTCCTTTACGGTTGGTCTAGTCGACACAAGCGAAGAACGAAAGTTTCACAATGGAGAAACTAATCAAACAAAATTCAAGAAACTAGAAGGGTGCGACCTCCTTATGGACGTGCTCGGGGATTTCACACGGGAGATAGAGTTTCTTCTAAAATATGTCTGAGTGTGAATGGGAAGTTCACTTGATGAATATAATGTTTGTTCTATGAATGGGTAATTCACTTGGTGGTTTGTGTCGATGGGTGAATGGGGAGTTCACTTGTCATTGGTTTGGTTGAGAAGTGAATGGTTAGTTCAACGTTGTTTCAAAGAAATTGTTTAAGTATTTAGTATTCTTTTCAATTACGATTTCAATCTATTTATTGTATTTGTCATAAATGTTGTTTTCTCTAAAAGAACCATACAGCCTAACCTTTGGTAAGCCTTGCATAAATACTATTTGCATACATTTCCACTACTACCATCGAGTGCTTTATGTACTCACACCATGCCTTTGTTGATCGGCTTGAAGAATATCGAGTCTGCATGTGAGTTCTTTCGAAGGAAGACTATGAAGGTTTTATGATTAGGATGCGTTCTCCACTGATTGCCTCGTGGGCATGTTGATTGGCCTTTCTAAGTTTCTCGTCCACCGCAAGAGTTTATTTGTTTCTTTAAGCTCTCAAGGCAAGTTAAGTAAACATTGACCATAAGGTCCAGCTTATTATTATCTGTTATTTTGGGATCTTTCTAGTTAAATCGAATAAATAGATGGTGTTTCATCACTGTTTCCTGTGTGAGCTAGCTACTGATCTGGGACTAGTTCAGAATACACAGAGGGTTCCTGAGATGTATTTTCGGGTCCCGACACGTACTTGCTTGATTTAGAATGAACCTCATGGTAGGTCTCTAGGTGTGTTGAATATCGATGCGGTCTCAAGATGATAGATCATGTCATACCCGATGCGACAATGGGTGTCCCGATCTTCGATGAGAAGGATAACTCGATTTGGGTGGAGACAATTCTCATGATTCGCTACCAATCGCGCATGACTAATGTGCTTAGCAATCACGAACCAACCCCGAGATCGTTATCGACATTGCTAGAAGCACGATCGATCTGACCACGAATGTCTATTCCTGCATGTAATCGAAGAACACGCAAGAACAAGATAATAAACAATCTGAACTTGCAAATAGGATTGAAATATTTGAAAAAGTTGGGATTTTGAAGCAATATTATGATTGGTCTAATCGACACAAGCTAATACACGGTTGCAACGGCCAACTTTTAACTAAACAAAATTCAAGGAAACTAGAGGGTGCGAACTCCTTATATAGAGAAGGGAAGCCACATAGCTAATAAAAGGGGTGGTACTATTTATAGTACTATTCATATATAAATAGTACCTTATAAATAGTACAGGCCGCCTAGTGTGGTGCCTTCTCTCGGCCCAAGCATTACAAGGCTCAATTTGGTCTAAATAGGTGATATAACACCTTCTTTTATTGATTATGGAGTGCACAGAAGGAATTTGATGGTGAGGCCAGATCCGTTAGAAAGAGAACGAGATAAACTTTTCACCAAGTCCTCGTGGAGCTCAAACGGATTTCGTATGTGAAAGTTATGTACGTTTGAAGTCAGTGCTGTATCCGGAGGCCGAACTGGATTCCAAATTGTGTCCAGCCCGAAGTCTTACTTAGCTTGAAAAAAAAGTGATGTGATGCTGCACAAATATACATTTTCATCATTAGGTATCATCATATAGTTCATATAATATAAATACACTATTAAAAATGAGCTCACCTGATAATTTACGTGAAGCGTACGAGCTCTTATAATTGGAATAACAATCATAGCAAATATGATTATATCAATAGGGGTCATGTCCTCATCAACTCCTCGCTTACTAAGTTCGACATATATGATGTTTTTGCCTTGTGGTTGTTAGTAAAGAGGGTTGTAGAAGCCGTGTAGTAACCGCAGTAACACGAGCGGGCCTTGATAACCTCCTATATGGCATGACCTTCACTCTGAAGGTAGACGCGCACGTAATTCTGCGAATAGGCATAATCGAGTCCATCAAAGATATGCGGCTTGGTGGAGTATTTCTCCATTATTACTCCAATAGCTATAGAAGTAATGAAGATTGAAGTACAAGTACAACGGAAGTCTTGTATTGAATCCAATCCAAACCTCAAGCACAATAACCAAAAACACTCAAAACTCAAATCAAAGTGAGTTGGGCGGTCAGACATCTCAATATGGGCGGTCCGCCCGGTGGCCTTGCTGTCTAACCTCTCACCAGGGACGGTCTGACCTCCATCATGATGAATAGTGAAATCAGCATGAAATTAAAATCATAAATCAACTCAACTTTTGATTCGGTGATCTAAATTCCACAAATTTCATCTATAGCTCACTAAGAAGGTCAGAACCTAATCCAATAGACGATTAGAAAGATCAAAGCCAAAGTTCATGAATTTTATAGATGAGGGAAGGAGGGCACAAGAACCTAGGAAAATTAATTTTTGATTCTAAAACTTGCTCGTGGGTAAATGATGCATTCCCACATGTTATAGTAAACAATATCACAACAAAAATTCAAAGGAAAACCAAATGATCACTAAAATCCAAAAGTCACCAATGAGAGAGCAAGAACAAGAAGAGACTCATCTTGAAGGAATCTTACTTGGATTGATTTGAGATAGATATTAGTTTACAGTCACTCTACCATGGAGAATAAAAGATTAACACTTGATCACACAAGCAATCTATGTATCACAAACCCTATCTTTAACTACTTTAAAATCCCCAAATCACAAATTAGGGTTTTTCTCTTGAAAGAACTTGGGAACTTCACATCTGAACATCTCTTTTTATAGTGGAGGCTCGACTAAGAGAGAAGACCATAACAGACACCCATTAAGCCCACACACAAGTGTGTCTACACTCAAAGCGGATGACAAACTAGGTGAAGAAGACGAATAGAAGACAAATTTAAAGCGAATATAAATTTTACATGTAGGGGGCCGTTTGAGTGGGCCGCATCAGTCACAGACCACAGACATTTGCTGGAGAGGCTACAGATTTACAGGCCATTTGTACAATTGTACTTGCCTAATTCCAGGTGTGCACTGCTGTTCCTTGCAACAATTTTGGCAAAATAATACTCTTAGTTCCTGCACACAAACACCTGTGATCTGTGCATGTGACATGTGGGGGCAATACTGCACATCTTGAGCTTGACATATATATCCATCTCTGCACATTTTCCTTGAGCTGAACATGCACCGACTCCTCTTGCCCCAGCTTCATATGAATGATCTTGCTACTGATCATGCTGCAGCAGAGGCGACATCCGACAAACCAAGCATTGGAATGGAGCATCATGTTCAGATCTGGTCAATTCCTGTGAATCTAAACAGTATATTCCGGCAGGAGGGGGTGCCCATCGCTGTTCCGTGGACATGTTGTTGCTGGGACCTGATCGATCAGTTAGTTCCTGTGTACCTGACCGATAGATCATGCATGGTGGCATCCTTGGAAGGTTTCGAGCTGCTGATTGCATTGCATCATCGTGCACATCCCGTTCAGTGATCAGCAACACAGCATGTGCCTCCAGAGACCTGTTACTTGTTATGGGGCTTCTCATTACTGCTTTCCTTGCCCTCTACCCAGTGTCTGCTTATATTTTGCGGTTTGATGCTTCTGATGGGATAAGGCATGATCACAATGCGGTGTACATAACATGGGAGGCTACGCTACATTTGCTAAGAACTTGTGCCAATTTGCTGCCATCTCATCAATGATCTATGCGGTGTGAAAAATGGGAAGAACAAGAGGAAAAAGATAAAAGTACCGTACGGAACGAAACAAACCATTGGACCGAGTAAACGACTAGATGGGAGCTGAATAGGAACATCTGTCTTTTTCATTACCAATGGTATTCAACTTCTATATAATTCCAGTAGCTATGAAAGTTATGAAGATCAAAGACATAATAACACAACAGAAAACTTGCGCTGAATCCGAAAAACCCTAGAACGAAAAGCTCCTCGGCGGTCGATCGTTGTTGCTTGACCGGTCGATCAGACCGAACTGTTCTAATCACCGCCGGTCGACTAGTCGGTGGCCGGTCTAACCGCTGACTGCATGGATAGCAGCCAAAGGGATCTCCACAACAACATAACTTTTGATTCCAAGATCCAAATCTATGAGATTTCAGACACGGCGCATCAAAAAGGCCAGGAACATATTTCAATAGACGATCGGGACAATCAAAGCCAAGGTTCCACAAATTTATTAATCGAGGACAAGAAAGTAAGAAAATCGGGAAAAACAAAAAGTCAATCCAAAAGCTTGCTCGTGAGCGAAAGATGATCAAGATAACCTTAAATTAATTCCCACAAGTCCTAACAAACTAGATCATAGCAAAAGACTCAGGGATTGTTTGGAACGGCTTCAGCTTTTCACTCGAAAAAACCGGAAATCATTCTAAATGGGTGACTATTTTTGGCAGTTTTTCCGGGTTTAAGATGCGTATAACGAGAGTGATGAACCTCGGAGGTCCTGATTTGACCCAATCTTTCAATGAGAAGATAAATTCGGTAGAACTCGCTCAACTCTCACGATCCTGGCTACGAACTCGCAAGGCTCGAAACCACGCAATCGCTGAACTGCTCGACAAGTAGTTATCAGCCGTGCACGAATACCCAGATGACCTGATCACGAAGATCAATTCCTACATACACCGAAGAAGCACGCAAGAACAAGGTAAAACGCAATCTGAATTGTAAATATATGATTGAGTTCAAAAGGTGGGATTCCGCAGAGGTCCTTTACGATTGGTCTAGTCGACACAAGCGAAGAACGAGAGTTTTCACAATGGAGAAACTAATCAAACGAAATCCAAGAAACTAGAAGGGTGCGACCTCCTTATATAGAGAAGTGGAAGCCGCACACAGCTAACAAAATAGGGGTGGTCCTATTTATACACTGTTCACAGTGGTGTTACGGTTCATGTGAACAGTATGGGCCCTATTAGGTGTCCGGCCTGCTTATGGGCCAATTCCGGTACGATTACAAGGCCCAAATTGACGCAAATTGGCGATATAGTACTTTCTTTTGGGGATTCTGAAGTCCACAAAAGGAATTTAGAGGTGAAACTAGATCCGTTGATAAGATCTCAGAATAAGCTTTCCACCAAGCTCAAGAACACCCGAATCGGACTCCGTTTGCAAAAGTTATGCGCGTTTAAAGTCGGTGCTATCTCCAGAGGCCGAATTGGATTCCAAACGTGTCTAGCTCGAACTCTTGCTTAGCTTGGACAAAAAGTGATGTGATGCTGCAAAAATATATATTTTTATCATTAGGTGGCATCATATAGTTCATATAATATAAATACACTCCTAAAAATGAGCTCACCTGATAATTTAAGTAAAGCGTACGAGCTCTTGTAATTGGAATAACAAGCATAGCAAATATAGTTGTATCCACAGGGGTCATGTCCTCATCATCCTCCCCTTCTTGAAAACAAAACCATCCTCGGCTTTTGATAAGCTGAAAATAGGGTAACAAAGAAGCCAAGTTGTATGCATAGTATATGTATATGTTATCCGTTTTAACAGTTCTTCGTTGTTGCACAATTAATGTTATAAAATAACAGCGATCATAAAAGCTCATTGTATTATTAGCCTAAGAATAATCATATATGTTAATGATCAAAACAAAATTTCTCACATAGCAATTATTGCAACTAGTTTTGCAAATGTAAGTGAAGCATTTATGCAATTCAAATCTCTGAAGTTATAAACTTGCAGTGGTAGCACATATGGGCAAATCTACAACCTTTGGAATTAAACAAAGTTCATATATATAATCAGATTTCAATTGAGCGTTAGCAAATTCATCTAGTAAGGGTGAAAAGATTTGAAAGTTCTTCCATACTTTAACATTATTATTCAGATTGTCAATACTAGATGATGGAACAAGAGATGAACACATAGGCATTGGATGATCACTAAAGTTTATTTTCCTCTCATAATGAACAAGATTCGGTACACAAGAATTATTGTTCAAAACAGTAAGCTTCAATTCATCTATGTGATCACAAGTTATGCATATTCGATACAGATGAAATTGATTATCTACATCATAATTTCCAATCAAATTAAACTTATATCCAGGGGGTGTATGCACTAGACAAGGATTTCAAACATGCGATTTCAGAATTTTCTCCATAGCATGTGACAATTTTATCGGTGGCTTCAACACAATGTAACATAAAGAATCAGAAGAAAACATTCTAGTCAAAACTTCTTTATGTCTAACCAATTTCACATGATCATTATATGTGATTGACTCATGATATGAATCGCTCAAAACAGCAGGCAATTCAATTATGCTATCACATGGTGTACTCAAGTCAATATGTAAATCAACAAGTTTATCACATGGTGCACTAAAATCAACGCAGTCTGAATTCTCTTCGTGAAACATGTGCATATCAGAATTGTTTTCCACTAATTTTTGCTCTAACATAGCATGAATAGTGGACAATTGTAATTCTTCACAAGCATACTCACCTTGAGTGATGATAGCACCATGATCTTTACCTTTTTGGCTCTCCTCAGATGATGTAGGTGCAACCATCTCCTCATCTTCCTTCTCAACCAACGGAGTTGATGGTTCAATCAGCTCATTCTCCTCTTCAGCATGGTTCTCAACTTTCTGCATGTTGTTAGTCATAGAAAAAGATACAAACATATGTTTGTTATCATATTTTCTAACATCAAGCATTCTTAATTTCTCCTTAATCTGACTTTCAACCTTACAGGCAAGTATAAACAAAGAAGAGATAATTATATTCTTTGTGAACAAGAAGGTTCTGAATTTCTTGATTAAGCCCACTTAAGAATCTATTCTCTGTAGCTTCAGCATGTTCCTCTAAGCTACAACACAACAATTGATTTTTCAATTCATGATAGTATGCACTTAAAGTTCTACTACGTTGTTTTAAGCGTTGCAATTTAGATAGCAAATAATCAGCATGATATTTACGAACAAATTCATCTCTCAAAAGTTTCTTTAATGCATGCCAAGTTTGTGGCACTCTTCGATGTCTACGTAAATACTTCCACCAAAGCGTTGCATCCTCAACAAAAACACTAGTGGCAACTCTAATATTTTGCCTATCAGACCATTCATAATATTTAAATTCTTTATCTAAAGCTATCTCTACCAACGAGGCATTAGGATCAAATCGCCAAAGAAAGGATGTCAAAGTGATTTTAGTTTTACTGGACGTACTATCACGATCATATAACTTCCGTGGTGAAGAAGCTTGTCTCAAGCGTGCATCTTCCTCGCGAACTTTCTTTCGTTCCTGTTCAATGGCACGAAGAAGACGTGGATCTATTTCGTAATCATGCTGTGAACCTGCCATGGTTAGTAGAAAACAAAGAACAAATCACAATGTATATGTCCCTATAGACTACTTAGTTCTGGAGTTTCACAAGTCACTCTCTCACAACGCCGTACCAAGTTCTTACAAGCTCTTACCAATACAGCAAGGAGGTGGTACAACCGGTGACTGGTTCGTGATACTCTCACTTGCAATTAGCCCAACGATTGCAATGAACGGAACATGCTGAGTTAGTAGGAAGTGATGCTCGGAAGGCTTCAATATGGTAACAAGAATCAGCAATAATCAAATCAGTTAATGCAAGTTAAAAAAATATTCAAAGTACTAGTCAAAGTTATTGATCCTAGCCTAGAAAGAGCTAGCTAATCAAAGTCTACCAAGAGAAGTGTATGAACGTATACGCAAAGATCAATGTGACTTGGTGTAATGAAAGAAATTCTCACACGAAGTGCTAGAAGAGACGCTGGCCAACTACTCTAACTTTTTTGTAGGGGCACAAGATTGTTCACACGATGTAGAGCATAAAATCAGAATAACGTGCAATGTAAACAATTCTCTAGTTGAAGTAGTAAACAAAAGCTAGTATCAAAAGATGAAACAACAAAGTTATATATGGCTTATATATGTTCACTTGAAATATTTCGACGAGATCTACAACTTTGCAGTTGAGGCGAACCCCAAATTCCAAAGGGAAGGCTGAAAGAAATGGCAAAACAGAAACCGAAAACTTGCGGCGCAAATTCGGGGCAGAAGATGACCGATTTTGGGTCTCCTAGAGGGAGACTAGTGTATTAAGTGGAAAGTATGCACCTTGTCGTTAGCTTTCCAACGAGCACCAGACCGTCCAACAAGGACACAGTACGCAGATGTTATGCCCGTTTTACTGAAGGTGACTCGGAAACGGAATCCTACTCGAACTCGAAACCGACTCGGTTTCAATCTTGAAACGGCTATATCTTTTGATTCCGTGGGCTAAACTTGCTTAATATTTTTTTTTGCAAGCTTGTGGTTATATGTAGAAGGACTCCACTAAATTTCAATGGTTTTTGGCGTAAGATTTTTTTTTCTACCACGGCTTTTGTTCTGTGTGGCGGCCTTTTTCTCCTTCTATTATTTGCCGGCTCTAAGGTTTTCCACAAGTCGCAAATAACAGAAAGTGTTCTCTTTTTGGTGCAGATTAGAGGAGTTCTAACCCATGAATTATATATTTTAGATGCAAAACTAAGAACCCTAAAAGAACGATTAAGCGACGGAAGGAAAAACAAGGGAAGCAATTTAGACAACAACCAACTAGACAATAACTAGAACTAAAGATCAAGAACTAGACACGACAATGCAACCAAAGATTCATCAAGCAAACTGAAAAGAAAAATTGCAAAGGCTCAAAGGGCTCGGTATGGATGATACATGCTATTTTTTTGGTAATTTTTTGGAGTGTAGGTATGAAAAAAACTGAAGACTCTCACTGATGAACTGTAGCTCTGATACCATTTGATGAACCTCGGAGGTCCTGGTTTGGCCCAATCTTTCGATGAGAAGATAAATTCGGTAGAAGTCGTTCAACTCTCACGATCCTGGCTACGAACTTGCAAGGCCTGAAACTACGCAATCGCTGAACTGCTCGACAAGTCGTTATCAACCGTGCACGAATACCCGAATGACCTGATCACGAAGATCAATTCCTGCATACACCGAAGAAGCACGCAAGAACAAGGTAAACACAATCTGAATTACAAATATATGATTGAGTTCAAAAGGTGGGATTCCGCAGAGGTCCTTAACGGTTGCTCTAGTCGACACAAGTGAAGAACGAGAGTTTTCACAATGGAGAAACTAATCAAACGAAATCCAAGGAAACTAGAGGGGTGCGACCTCCTTATATAGGGAAGTGGAAGCCGCACACAGCTAACAAAATAGGGGGTAGTACTATTCATACACTGTTCATGGTAGTATTACTGTTCATGTGAACAGTATGGGTCCTATTATGTGCCCGGCTAGCGTGTGGGCCAATTCCGGTACGATTACAAGGCCCAAATTGGTGATATAGCACCTTTTTTTTTTGATAATTCTGAAGTCCACAAAAGGAATTTGGAGATGAGGCTACATCTGTTGATAAGATCTCGGAATAAGCTTTCCACCAAGCTCAAGAACACCCGAATCAGACTCCGTTTGCAAAAGTTATACGCGTTTAAAGTCGGTGCTATCTCCGGAGGCCGAATTGGATTCCAAACGTGTCCAGCTCGAACTCTTGCTTAGCTTGGACAAAAAGTGATGTGATGCTGCACAAATATACATTTTCATCATTAGGTAGCATCATATAGTTCATATAATATAAATACACTCCTAAAAACGAGATCACCTGATAATTTAAGTAAAGCGTACGAGCTCTTGTAATTGGAATAGCAGGCATAGCAAATATGGTTGTATCCATAGGGGTCATGTCCTCATTAGAGAGAAAGCTGGAAGCCGAAAGCTACCGACGCGGCTTCGCATGACCTCTGTTCTGACTTTACCCACAAAGTTGGGGGGGGGGGAGAGGGGTAATTACTCGCTTTTGTCACCGCACAAAACCCCCCTCCCTACGCCCCTCCGCCAACAAGAAACCCTAGTTGCGATCACACGGACTGCGCCTTTCTCCCTCTCGCACCCGCTCCTTTCCTCCCCAGCTGCCGCTTCTCCTCGCCTGCTCGCCACCCACCCTCCTCCTCCCGCCCTGACGTCGCCTCCCTTCCTCCTCCCTGGCACCTGCTCCTCTTCCTCTTCCACGCTCTCCTCCTCCTCCCAGCGCTCCACCGACCCACGTTGTCGCATGTCTCACCCACGGCTCCCTCCTTCTCCGCGGCTGCGTTGCCACGGTCCTCTTCTTCCCCGACGTGGTGCCTCCTCCCGCCGCCAATATCCTCCTCCCCGAGCCATCGCCGCCGCCTCGCCCTCCTCCCACGACGTTGCCGCTCCACCATCGCCCTCCCTCCCCGAGTCGCCGCCGCCGCCTTCCTCCTCCCTTGACTCCCGACGCCATCGCCTCCACCGCCGCCCTCCTTGGTCGCCTCCTCCCACGAGGCACCGCCATCGCCTCATCCTCCCCATCCCTCGTGCTGCTGCTTGGTGGCGCCGCATCCCTAACCTGCTCCTATTCCTTTTAATTTTCTTTTGTCTTTCTTTTAATTTTTGTTGTAAATTAATTAATCATGTAATAATTAATTATTATAATAATAATTGTTTATTCGATTATTTCGTAATAATTTTTTGCAAATACTTTTATTTTATTTATTTATGTAATAATTGTTGTTAATTGCGTTGATTGCGTTAATTGTCGTTAATTGCGATCTATTACGTTGATTATTGTATATTGCATTAATTGTCATCAAATGCGATCAATTGCGTGATATCGTTAATTGAGGTAATTGGAGCATTAATTGTCGCCAATTGCGTTAGTTTGTCGTTAATTATCGCCAAATTCGTTAGTTGTTGTTAAATGTTGTCAATTGCGTTAAATGTCATTAAACGTCATCAAATAAGTCATTACTTGCCCTACGAGCATTTCAAACATTTTCTATCTCAGAAGCTACAAACAGCCTACCTAAAAGCCAGACAACCAAACACCAAACATCTTCGCTCAACCGTTCAACCCTATAGTGTAGGGACCTCGTGTCACCGGACCCACCCATGATTAGTAGCTAGCTCACACGGTTGCAACATTGATGAAATCATACCCATACAATAAAATATCTAAGAAGCAGACAAATTAATATTACTTAATAGCAAAATGACCTCATGGTCAAGGTTTACAGAGTTTACCGCGCAGGGCTAAAGATAACATAGGAAACTTGCAGCCGAATGAAACAACTCGTGGTAGCCATCCGACATGCCCACATGTAATCGAGTGGAGGACGTGATCTAGTTTGCATAGTCTTCGAAGTAATCCTCTTCATAGAACTCGGTGTTCTCTGGTTCATCTGTGGTAACTGATCAACAAATGACGTATAGCCATGACTACATAAAGTACTCAGTAAGTTGTTGAAAAATGTATGCAAATAGTACCCATACAAGGCTTGACAAGGATGGCTTTATGTCTATTTTGTAGAAAGTAGTATTGACAGTAAATACGGTAAGTAGATTGCAAAGCACAATTTAAAAGATTAAGTACATAAGTAAACAAGATCTTTTGAAACAACTAGTGAACATCCTGTTCACTTCCCAACCATTCCAACGATTCCAATATTTTTATGAAAATCTACCCCTCGTGTGAAATCACCAGGCATTGTCTATAATCAGGGACACGGCTATTCGAATAGTTTTTAACACTCTATAGAGGTTGTATAGTTTTACCCATAAGAGATAATCAGTTTGATAAAAACACACATTTCCTTAGATATGTGAATCAAGGAGAGACTATCATAAGGCTATTAGAAAGCTCTGTTTTGACTTGGTTTTGCTCGCTAAGGTTTTGCCATTCTGGACCCCCTCTTGCGCCGTTTCGACAACCAAAATAAAACCGAACCAAAACTTTGCTAATTAGTAGGCAAGGTCCACCCCATAAATGGACTAGTGGTTGTATGGTATAGCCTAGATCAATGGCGCACAAAGTTAAGTCCTTATTGGTTGCTCAGGCGAGACTACCTCATCCCATGTGTTGCACGTACTTTGCTTCACGCAATGTGCTTCACGCACTTTGCTTCGTGTAATGTGCTTTGTGCATTCCTCTTTACTACTCAACCACTCGCCTGAGCATAAACCATTTTCGCTCAACCCGACCAAATAGCAACCCTTACCATGGCACAATAAATTTTAATGAAAGTGTTGTCGCCACAATTCCATATATCATTAAGTCAAATTTAATCATTTAATAATTTGTGATCATGAATCCCATCGCATAACTAAGCATGGCTATGCATAATACGCGCCCATGTTGGGACTAAAATATACCCAACTAAAATTAATCCAACCAATGGTTTTCAAGGGTACATGTTTGATGAGGACATGACCCCTATGGATACAACCACATTTGCTATGCTTGCTATTCAAATTACAAGAGCTCGTACGCTTCACTTAAATTATCAGGTGAGCTAGTTTTTAGGAGTGTATTTATATTATATGAACTATATGATGCTACCTAATAATGAAAATGTATATTTATACAGCATCACATCACTTTTTGTCCAAGCTAAGCAAGAGTTCGAGCTGGACACGTTTTGGAATCCAATTCGGCCTTCGGAGATAGCACCGACTTTAAACGCACATAACTTTTGCAAACAGAGTCCGATTCGGGTGTTTTTGGGCTTGTTGAAAAGCTTATTCCGAGATATTTCCAACGGATCTAGCCTTACCTCCAAATTCATTCTATAGACTTTGTAATCGTCAAAAGAATGTACTATATCGCGATTTGGGCCTTGTAATCGTACCGAAATTGTCCCGTACGCTAGCCGGGCACCTGATGGGGCACATACTGTTCACATGAACAGTAGCACATCCATGAACAGTGCATGAATAGTACCACCCCCTATTTTGTTAGCTATGTGTGGCTTTCCCTTCCCTATATAAGGATGTCGCACCCCTCTAATTTCCTTCGATTTTGTTTGATTAGTTTCTCCATTGTGAAAACTCTCATTCTTCGCTTGTGTCGACTAGACCAACCGTAAATTACCACTGCGGAATTCCACCTTTTGAACTCAATCATATATTTACAATTCAGATTGCTTTTACCTTGTTCTTGCTTGCTTCTTCGGTGTATGCAAGAATTGATCTTCGTGATCAGTCATCCGGTATTCGTGCACGGCTGATAACGACTTGTTGAGCGATTCAGCGATTGCGTGGTTTCGAGCCTTGCGTGTTCATAGCCAGGATCGTGAGAGTTGTGCGACGACTACCAAACTTATCGTTCTCATTGAAATATCGGCCCAACAAACAAGGAACTTCGGGTTTATCAAGTGGTATCAGAGCTACAGTTCATCGATGAGAATTTTTTCCCTACAAAGCTGAAATTTTTTTTATATAGGTTTAGTTCATCGTCCAAACCAATTTGTGCCTTTGCAATTTTTTATTTTCAGTTTGCTTGTTGAATCTTTGGTTGCATTGTCGTGTCTAGTTGCTGATCTTTAGTTCTAGTTATTGTCTAGTTGGTCGTTGTCTAGATTACTTCTCGTGTTTTTCCTTTGTGTCGCTTAATCGTTCTTTAGGGTTCTTAGTTTTTGCATCTAAAATAGAAAATTCGTGGGTTAGAACTCCTCTAATCTGCACCAAAAAAAGGAGAGAACACTTTGCTGTTCTTCGTGACTTGTGGAAAACCCTAGGGTTGGCAAATAATAGAAGGAGAAAGAGACCACCACACAGAACAAAAGCCGTGGTAGAAAAAAAGAAGAAGAAAAATAATCTTACGCCAAAACCAGTGAAAATTGGTGGAGTTCTTCTATATATAGCCATAAGATTGCATAAAAAAATTCATCAAGTTTGGCTCACGGAATCAAAAGATATAGCAGTTTCAAGATTGAACCTGAGTCGGTTTTGAGTCCGAGTACGATTCCGTTTCCGAGATACGTTCAGTAAAACAAGCATAACTTTTGCATACGGTGTCCGTTTTGGATGTCCTTGAACTCGCTGGAAAGCTAACGACGAGTCACATCTTTTCCACCTAAGACGTGTTTCACCCTCTAGGGGCCCCAAAATCGGCCAACTTCGGCCCCGAATTCGTGTCGTAAGTTTTCGATTTCGGTTTTTGCCGTTTTTTCGGCCCTCCCTTCGGAATTTAGGGTTTGTCTCAATTGCAAAGTTGTAGATCTTACCGAAACCTTTCAAACGAGTATATATAAGCTATATAAAACTTTGCTCTTTCTTCTTTTGAGACTAGCTTTTGTTTACTGCTTCAACTAGAGGACTGTTTACATTGCACGTTATTCTGGTTTTGTACTGTACATCGTGTGAACAATCTTGTGCCCCAACAAAGAAGTTAGAGTAGTTGGCTAGCGTCTCTCCTAGCACTTGGTGTGAGAATTTCCTTTGCTTACATCAAGTCATATTGATCTTTGCGTGTGCGTTCATACACTTCTCTTGGTAGGTTTGATTAGCTAGCTCTTTCTAGGCTAGGATCAGCAACATTGACTAGTACTTTGAATAATTTTTCAACTTTGCATACTGATCTAAATAATTGCTACTCCCTTACTACATATTAGCCTTTTGAGCTCCACTTCCTACTAACTCAGTAGGTGCTGTCCCTTGCAATCGTTGGGCTGATCGCAAGTGAGAGTATCATGAACCAGCCACCAGTTGTACCACTTCCTTGCTGCATTGGTAAGAACTTGTAAGAACTGGATATAAACTTGAGTGTGAGTGACTTAGTTGAGTCTCCAGAACCTAGTAGTTGATAGGGACATATACATTGTGATTTGTTCTTTGTTTTCTACTAACCATGGCAGGTTCACGGGATGATTACAAGATAGATCCATGTCTTCTTCGTGCCATTGAACGGGAACGAAAGAAAGTTCGCGAGGAAGATGCATGCTTGAGACAAGCTTCTTCACGACGGAAGGTATATGATCGTGATAGTGCGTACGGTAAAACTAAAATCACTTTGCCATCCTTTGCTGGTAAATTTGATCCTGATGCGTATGTTGACTGGGAGATAGTTTTAGATAAAGAATTTGAATATTATGAATGGTCTGATAGGCAAAAGATTAGAGCTATCACTAGATTTTTTGTTGAGGATGCAATACTTTGGTGGAGGTATTTACGTAGACATGGAAGAGTGCCTCAAACTTAGCATGCATTAAAGAAACTTTTGAGAGCTGAATTTGTTTCTAAATATCATGCTGATTAGTTGTTAGCTAGATTACAACGTCTCAAACAAGGTCGTCGAACGGTAAGGGAATACTATCATGAATTGAAAACTCATTTGTTGCGTTATGGCTTAGAGGACATGCTGAAGCTGCAGAGAATAGATTCTTAAGTGGGCATAATCAAACAATTCAGGACCTTGTTCATAGAGAAAATGGTTCTCTCTCTCATTTGTTTATACTTGTCTGTAAGGTTGAAAGTCAGATTAAAGAGAAATTGAGAATGCTTGATGTTAGAAAATATGAGAACAAACCTGTGTTTGTATCTTTTTCTGTGAGTAATAACATGCAGAAAGTTGAGAACCATGCTGAAGAGGAGAATGAGCTGATTGAACCATCGACTCCATTGGTTGAGAAGGAAGATGAGAAGATGGATGCACCTACATCATCTTAGGAGAGCCAAAAAGTTAAAGATCATGGTGCTATCATCACTCAAGGTGAGTATGCTTGTGGAGAGCTACAATTGTCCACTGTTTATGCTATTTTAGAGTAAAAATTAGTGGAAAACAATTCTGATATGCACATGTTTCACGAAGAGAATTCAGACTACATTGATTTTAGTGCACCATGTGATGAACTTGTTGATTTTCCTGTTGCCTTTAGTACACCATGTGATAACATAATTCAATTGCCTGCTGTTTTGAGTGATTCATATGATGAGTCAATCACATATAATGATCATGTGGAATTGGTTAGATATAAAGAAGTTTTGACTAGAATTTCTCCCACTGATTCTTTATGTTACATTATGTTGAAGTCATCGATGAAATTGTCACATGCTATGGCGAAAGTTTCTGAAATCGCTTGTTTGAAATCCTTGTCTAGTGTGTACACCCCTGGATATAAGTTTAATTTAATTGGAGATTATGGTGTAGACAATCAATTTCATGTGTATCGAATATGCATAACTTGTGATCACATAGATGAAATAAGCTTACTGTTTTGAACAAAAATTCTTGTGTACCGAATCTTGTTCATTATGAGAGAAAAATTAACTTTAGTGATCATCCAATGCCTATGTGTTCATCTCTTATTGCACCATCTAGTATTGACAATCTGCATAACAATGTTGAAATATGGAAGAACTTTCAAATCTTTTCACCCTTGCTAGATGAATTTGCTACCGCTCAATTGAAATATGATTATATGGATAAACTTTATTTGATTCCAAAGGTTGAAGATTTGCCCATATGTACTACCACTACATGTTTACAACTTCAAAGATTTGAATTATGTAAATGCTTCACTTACATTTGCAAAACTAGTTGCTAAAATTGTTGTGTGAGAAATTTTATTTTGCTCATTAACATATATGATTATTCTTGGGCTAATAATACAATGATATTTTATGATCGCTATTGTTTTATAACATTAATTGTGCAACAACAAAGAACAGTTAAGACATATGACATATACATATACCATGCATACATCTTAGCTTCTTTGTTACCCTATTTTCAGCTTATCAAAAGACGAGAACGGCTTTGTTTTCAAAAGGGGAGGATGATGTGGACATAACCCCTATGGATACAACCACATTTGCTATGCTTGCTATTCAAATTACAAGAGCTCGTATGCTTCACTTAAAGTAATAGGTGAGCTCATTTTTAGGAGTGTATTTATATTATATGAACTATATGATGCTACCTAATAATAAAAATGTATATTTATGCAGCATCACATCATTTTTTGTCCAAGCTAAGCAAGAGTTCGAACTGGACACGTTTTGGAATCCAATTCAGCCTCCGCAGACAGCACCGACTTTAAACACGCATAACTTTTGCAAACGGAGTCCGATTCGGGTTTTCTTGGGCTTGTTGAAAAGCTTATTCTGAGATCTTTCCAACGGATCTATCCTCACCTCTAAATTCCTTCTATAGATTTCAAAATCGTCAAAAGAAGGTGCCATATCGCCGATTTGGGCCGATTTGGGCCTTGTAATCGTACCGTAATTGGCCCGTATGCTAGCCGTTCACCTAATGGGCCCATACTGTTCACGTGAACAGTAGCATATCTGTGAACAGTGCATGAATAGTACCACCCCATATTTTGTTAGCTATGTGCGGCTTCCCTTTCCCTATATATGGATGTCGCACCCCTCTAGTTTATTTGGATTTCGTTTGATTAGTTTCTCCATTGTGAAAACTTTCGTTCTTCGCTTGTGTCGACTAGACCAACCGTAAAGGACCTCTCATGAATTCCACCTTTGAACTCAATCATATATTTGCAATTCGATTGCTTTTACCTCGCTCTTGCTTGCTTCTTCGGTGTATGCAGGAATTGATCTTCGTGATCAGGTCATCCGGGTATTCGTGCACGGTTGATAACGACTTGTTGAGCAGTTCAGCGATTGCGTGGTTTCGAGCCTTGCGTGTTTGTAGCCATGATCGTGAGAGTTGAGCGATGACTACCGAACTTATCGTTCTCATTGAAAGATCGGACCAACAAACAAGGACCTTCGGGTTTATCAATGTCATTCACAATTATTCAAGGAGACATAACGGCAATTTGGCATTTAACTATTCCTGAAATCATTATTATAAAACTAGCAATGCTTGTTGATATAAAACAATATAATTTTATAAAATGGGTACGGCATGATCAAAGGTCTACGACTTGCCTTCGTTGAAGGTTTGAGTTGCTTCGGCAGACGGTTCTAGGAATTCTTCAGAAAAGCCAGAATCTACACGTGCGAATAGAGCCAAATTAATAAAACAATTCCAAATGAAATGCAAAAATTACCAAACTATAACCAAAAGAAAGGCACTGAATGTAGATAAATTTAAAAATTTGAATGGCTCGACTCGGAGCTCGAATGAAGGAGAACGGGCTCTCGGAAGGAGTTTCGACTACATGTGGTTAGAAGGAGGTTTGACTACAAGGTCAGATGGAGGTTCAACCACAACCTGTAGCAGAAGTAGGTTTGACTATATGTGGTCGGAAGGAGGGTTCGACTACATGGTGGGAAGGATGTTGAACTACAGGTGGTCGGAAGGAGGTTTCGACTACCTGGTCGGAAGGAGGTTTCGACTACAGGTGGGCAGAAGGATATTTCGACTACCATGTTGGGAGGAGGTTTCGACTACAGTTGGTCGAAAGGAGGTTCGACTAAAGGTGCTCGAAGGAGGTTTCGACTACTAGTTCGGAAGGAGGTTTGACTACAGGTGGTCGGAAGGAGGTTTCGACTATCTAGTTGGAAGGAGGTTCGACTACAGGTGGTCGGAAGGAGGTTTCGACTACCTGGTCGGAAGGAGGTTTCGACTAACGCCTGAAGTAGCAGCGCGGCGAAGTCTAGCGACGTGGCTCTTTGGGCCCAATGGCTCACCGGCGCTACGCGCCACAGCGAGCGGCGGTGAAGGTAGCCACAGGGATAGGGGAGCGAGGCAAACCCAAGGCGCATGGTTTCAGCGGTAAGGCTGGACGAAGTGACCAGCGGCGAGAGGAAGAGCGGTGGCGAGATAGGACTTGCGATAACGCTAGAGCTCCGGCGATGCTTCGGCGGCGAGGAGGTGTGTACGGGTTTGAACGCGCCCTTGCGAAGCCAACGAAGGCGCCCATGACGGCTGAGGGGCTTCAACAGTAGTACTAGAGGCGGAGGTGCGAGCTCCGGCTGGCGGTGGTGAAGCTCAAATAGCGGCGAGGAGGGGGTAAGACAAAGGGGAAGAGTTGGGGGAAAGTAAGAGGAGAACGAGGGGGTCCTGGTTCTCCTCTTTATAGGAGAGGGGGGGGGGGCGAAGGGGCGAAGCTCGACGGCAAGGGCGTAGGGCGGTTCGGCCGGGACATGGCAACACGACAGGACGAGACAGGAGCCGGTGGGGAGGAGAAAGAACAGAGGGGGTGTGTGTGGCGAAAGATGGGCAGCTAAATGCGTACGCTGCCGAGAAAAATGAGGGAGGGAATTGCACTAGGGGTGACGACTTTACAGTGGCGATGACGCGAGCTAGCGTATGGGCAGCAACAAGGTCAAGGGGCAGGTGCGGCCAGGGCAGGTTGGGGCAGCGGCAAGGGCGGCAGGGGATGGGTAGTGGCGTGGTGGAGGCAGGCCGACGAGATGGGAGCACACAACACCGGGGGATGGGCTGCCATAGGGGAGCAAAGGCATGGGCGCCCTAGGGAAGGAAAAGCAAGCAGGAGAGAGCAAGTCCATGGGAGGAAGAAGAAAGGAAGAGAGAGAAGAGAAAAGGAAAATTTTAAATGAATTTCGAATTACCAAAATTGATTAAGAGGAAATAGGTTTTTAGAAAATTGTAAATTAAGTCCAAAAATTGTAGAAAAATACACATAAATTCCTTGAATTAATTTTAAATTAATAAAATTATTTATAACTTCAAGTTTTCTTTTAATTTTGCAAATAAATTATTTTAATTTTTAGGAAAAAGGAAAACCCTTTTTAAAATCTAGAAAATCCAAGAAAATACTTAAAATAATCTTTTTGGCTTTAAATACCAGAAAACCCAAATAAATCAAGTTTTTAATTAATTGAAGTTTGGTTTAGTCATTAAAATTGATTTTAATTTCCAAAATTTCTAGTTAAGCTTTAACTACTCATGGAAAATCAAATAGTTATTTTTATTTTGAAAATTTTCAGAAAGCCTTGAAAATTGGGATGTTACATACAGCCCAGTCGAAAGCCACTTTTGAGAAAACTACAGCCGTGCCAAATAGGCCCTCAATCAAACCCTTGGAACACAAAACCCCCAAAATCTTCAAGGAGAGAACAAGCACAAGATAGAACTCATCATGAAACAATCTTGCTTGGATTGATTATAGGGATTTAGATTTACAGCCACTCCATCATGATGGACAAAAACTCACACTTGAGCGCTCAAACTCAATCCATCATTCTCAAACTCTAGTCTCCTCTATTTTCTACTCCATCCCTAAATCAGAAATTATGGTTTTCAAGGCTCAGATGCATGGAGGTGCAAATCATGCACCCTCCCCTTTTATAGTTGAGGGTAGGTCTAGAGAGAAAACCTTATCGGCCACCCGTTAAGCTCACATACAAACTGGTCTACACTCAAGCATGCTTTTCAAAGCGGATGACGATTCGAGTCTCCCGAATCCGTCTCTATGTGATAGTTATCTTCTCTTGACCTAAATCGCCTCTCATTGTGCCGTCTTGCGTCGTAGTTTCTTAAAGGTCACCAACTTGGTATTTTAGCGAAGATGCTAAAAATACCATTTCTCGATCCTTCTTCAAAAGCTGAGTCTAATCATCGTGAAGAAATCACATGCTTCGTCACGCGTAGGTTCATCAATGACTCTCTTCATGTCAGCATGTCTCTCCCATCTTGCTCTCACTGAAACCACCATGACACTTTCACCGACCCCCAAGCCACTTGATGCAACCCGTTCCACTAAATTTCTCGTTCGGTCGTTCTTATCCTTCTGGCGCCATGCATGAGTCCAAACACTTCACCTGGCGTCTTCGATCATTCTGGACCTCGGCTCTCCTAGCCTAGTCCCGATCATCCTCGCCATTGACTGTAGTTGACTCCAAACCACCTACACAATAATAGACCAAGACATAGATTTCAGGCATAAGTTTCTGGCAACATGACCTATGTTGGCCAAAACATGCATTATGCAATGACACACATGATTTTAGGCAATTTCCACAACGTTCATGATTTTAGGCAATTTCCACAACGTTCACCACCTTCCCGGTTGTCAGGACCCCGGTTATACAACTCCAGGACCCTCTGTGCATTCTAAACTAGTCCCATGGTTAGTAGCTAGTCCACACAGTTGCAACATAGATAAAATTATATCCACACAACAAGATAGCTAAGAAGCAGGCAAAAAAATAGTACTTAGAGGCTAAAGAACCTTATGGTCAAGTCTTACAAAGGTTGCCACGTAGGGCTAAAGACACAGAGTACACCCGTAGTGGGAAGAAACAACTCGTGGAAGCCATACGACACGCCCACAAGCAATTGAGTGGAGGACGTGGCCTAGTTCACATGGTCTTCGAAGTAGTCTTCCTTTTAGAACTTGGTGCTCCCTGGGACTTCTTCGGCGACTGATCAACAAATGGCGCAAAGCCGTGAGTACTTAGAGTACTCCACAAGTCGTAGGGAACATCATGCAAATAATATTTATGCAAGGCTTGACAATGATAGCTTTATGGCTATTTTGCGGAAAGCAACATTGGCAGTAAATATAGCAAGTAGATTGAAAGCATGATTTAAAATATTAATAAATAAGTAAATATATTTCTTTGAAACAACTCGTGAACACCCTGTTCACTTCCCAACTAACGATCACTCCAACAACTCGAAACCATCCATGATAATATTTTTAAGAAAAATAACATTTTTAAGAAAAATAACCCTTTGTGTGAAATCACCAGCATTGTCCAAAACCGAGGATACGACTATTCGAATAGTTTTACACTCTGCAGAGGTTGTACAACTTGACCCACAAGACATAACTTCTCTAGAATGTTTGGCATCCGTCGATACCACCGTTCACTACCATAGGTAAGTAATCTAGAGCACGTGACAAGGCCTTTACAAAGGTCCATTTTGACTCGGTTCTGCTCACTAAGGATTCACCATTCTGGGACCCTCTTGCGCCGCTCATCAACCCAAATAGAATCAACTCAAAACATTGCTAATTAGTTGGCCAGGTCTATCCCATAAAAGGACTTGTGGTTGCACGGTATGACCCAGATCAATAACGCAAAAAGTTAAGTCCTTATAGATTACTCAGATGAGGCAACCACATCCCAAAATTCTACCCCTTTACTGCACGATCACTTGTCCGAGTATGAAATTATTTTTTGTTCAACCCGACCAAATGACAACCCTTGCTATGTCACAATAAATTTTAATAACAGTGGCCGCGCCACGATTCCATATTTAATTTAGTCAAATTTAACATCTTTGAATCATGTGATCGAGAGACCATCGAATTACTAAAGCATGACTAAGCATATTACACACCCATGTTGGTATTACAATATTGTCCAACTAAGATTACCCAACTTATGGTGTCCAAGGGTACATGTCAACATGTCATTCACAGTTATCTAAGGAGGCTTAGCGGCAATTAGGTAATTAACTACTCCCAAACTATTTTTATACGACTAGACATGCATTTTTATATCAAACAATATAATTTTATAAATTGGGTACGATATGATAAAAGGTCTACGAGTTGCCTTCATTGAATAGTTGAGATGCTTCGGTCGTCGGGTCCAAGAACTATTCGGAAACACTAGAATTTATACGTGTGAAAAAAGCCAAATAAATAAAATAATTCCAAATAAAATCCAAGAAATTACCAAATTAGAACCAAAAGAATGGTACTAAATTTAGATGAATTTTATAAATTTGAATCACTCAAATCGGAACTCGAACGAAGGAGAACAAGCCATCGAAAAGAGTTTTGACTATAGGTGAAGGAGGTTTTGACTACCTGGTCGAAAGAAGGTTTCGACTATAGGTGGTCGGAAGGTGGTTTCGACTATCTGGCCAGAAGGAGGTTTCGACTACCTAGTCGGTAGTGGCGGCGCGCACGAAGAGACGGATGGAAGGCGAAGTAGGTGCTCACCGTTTCGGGGGTGAGGCACAAGGTGGCCAGCGGCGACGAAGAGTTGCGGCGGTGAAGCTCGGATAGGTGCGCGCACCAGCTAGATCACGCGACGTCAATCTCGTTGGTATATAAGATGGTGACAGAGCATCGACGGCGGTGGGGCAATCGACGATGGCACAGTTCAGGCACGGTGGTGGAAAATCTCTGATTCCGTCGAACACAGAGGGATTGGAGAGGGAAGAGGGAGGGGAAAGGAAAGATGAGGAGGTGGTGGTCAAGGTGACATGGGTGGCGCGAGAGAGGTGAAGGAGAGGGGGACAAGGCAGAGAAAAGTGTGACAGATGTTCGGTGTGTGGATTTTATAGAAGGGAGGGGGTGGTGAGCGGTGTGCTCAGGCAGCGAGGCATTCCGGGTGCACTGGGAGTAGAAGCGGTGGGGCGGCACACGCATGGCGACGCGGGGTGGCGAGGTGGCGCACGACGTGCGCTGCAGCGAGGCGCGGGTGGTGACAGCACAACAACGCGTGGGGGCGACGCGGTCGAGAAGAAACCGGAGGTGCTGACAGGCGGGCCTCGCCTATCGGCGAGAGAAAGAGAGAGACCTGGTGGGAGGGTCTGATTGGAGGGTGTGGTCGAAACCAAAAGGATTGTCCAAATCGAGAGGGTGGTCCAAATCGATTTTTAGAAAATAGAAAATAAAGCCTAAAAATTGGGATGTTACACCGGAGCATGAACGCGCCCTGGCAGGTCAGGCCGTGTGCCCTCGACCAAACTGATCAACAACAGGGCCGATCAGACCGCTAGTAGGATTTTCGCAAGGACTGGGAAACACCATCTTTGGACATTCCGGCAAGACTATCTAGTTTTGCCTTGAAACTGTATTTTTCATGAAACCTGGTGCAAACTCACCTCATAACACTCCAACATAAGTGTTTAACCGTATTTCCTAAAATTCCACTTTTCATCCCGGTCAGTTTGAACGGCAACCTCATGCTGTTCTAGCCACCACCACTGGACCAGTTAGACCACCTATGACTTACAGTCAGCGATACTCCGTTGAAGCTGAGATTTCTCTTAAACACCTGAACACCATTACCAAATATTCAATATACCAAGATTACGATCATATCACATTATCTCCACACAAACACATAGCTAGCTCATAGGATTCTGGCCCCACTAGCACCCCAGGATTTGGATGTTACGAGAAGAGGTTAGGCGAAAGTACTGAAGTGAAATCACGCTAAATAGTCAAGCTCATAGGATTCTGGCCCAACTTGCACTTAGGCGAAAGTACTGAAGTGAAATCACGCTAAATAGTCAAGCTCATAGGATTCTGGCCCAACTTGCACTCCAGGATTTGGATGTTGCGAGAAGAGGTTCGGCGAAAGTACTGAAGTGAAATCACGCTAAATAGTCAAGAAATGTTATCCTAATTCCTAAAGCAACTCTCCTTCGCCGACCAGGAAAGGTTTCGCTCTTACTTGTACGAACCGCACGATGCAAACGAATCCCATGAATGATTTTCCAAGTGGTAGCATTCTAAGCTCGACAACATCCAGAACGGTCCAAAGCCGAAACTGTTTCCTGGCTTTTCGCACAGTGAAATTGCTGATCTCGGATCAATCGGCACTCAGCAATCATCTCTTGCGTCTTGTACTGGATTGCTGGTGCGTGCTGCTCGATCCAGTTCCAGCTTTCTCAAACGAGCGGAGCTACAAGGTACACGCGGATCAGACTGCAGAGATAATGCAGGAAATGACCTTTTGGACTGAACGAGAATGCGCATTTCACTTGGCGAATGCTCATTGATTGGAAGGGGACTAGCCACGCTGAGTTTTTTGAATTTTTTTTATTTAATCTTTATTTTAAAAATATTTTAAAATTAACCCCTGCCAATTTTATTTCCAATTATGATAAATTTTTTATTTAATATTTATTTTAATAATATTTTATAGTTAACCCCTCGCTAACTTTATTTTCGATTCTAACCCATTTGATCACGACATAACGTGTAGCGTGGTCAAACCATGCTGTCACGCCACTCTTATAGGCGTGGCTAAACCTGTCACGCAAGACCCCATCCTCACGCCGTGCCAGCGCGGTAGGTATACGTAGTCATTGTCACGCTAGTGCTCTGTAACACCCTGGTTATTCGGAAGCCAAGATACTACCTAAAGATACAACATACAAACCGAATGTGGACTAAGACTCAATAGTCATCTCACCAAATAACAATAACAACGTAACAACGTATAAAATAAAACAATTCATCAATGTTGAATAATCAAGGAACTAGTCAAATAACGACATGATAAGAAGTCTAAACGTTACTTTTTACAGTCCATCTCTCATCAAAGGATAACAAGGTTGAATTCATTATTGAAAATATAAAGTAATGGTCTGTGTGAGACGTGCTGGACTACTTCCTCCCAAAAGCATCAACATCAGCGTGGATCACTATAACATTGAAAACAAGGGTGAGTCGAAACTCAGCAAGTACAACAATCATTTAATCATGGCATATTTGGACTAGATAAACATTACACGGTCCATGCAACAATCATCGGAATTTTATGAATTTGAATGAAATGAATGTATGCACTGAAAGGAAATGGACTACTCAACTGCTTATACCGGTATAGCGAGTGATACACTCGTCGGTGTTCACTTAAGCCTGCACTTCTCAAAGTCCGGGGACCCAAACACCGTATGAAGAACGTTTCATACGGTTGTCCAAAACAGCCCACATTGGAATGGTGGGTCTTACGTGCCCATACTGGAATTGATGGGTCTTAGCAAATTCCACTCCTGTGGACGGAAATTGAATAGTATATGAATGGAATGGAACAATTGATATGAATGTCGGTACCTTTACTCACAAGATTTATCAATTTGAAACGAAATGAACATTATGGACGAATATCAAAGACATACATAAAGATAACACATCATCATGCATACAATTGAAATCAACACATTTTAACATATGGTACTTGCCTTCCGCGATTGGCCGAACTAGGTGGCACAAAAGGTGCGCCTACACTCGCCGCCTCACCACATACACCAGAAATAATTGAAATAAGAATGACACGATACGATGACACTACCGGTAATCTACAATGACTCCCGTACTACCCGGCATAATTCGCGAACCCAACGATAAGACAAGCGTTTGCCCTGTTTTCTACCGTTCCAGACAGCGGTACGAAAAAATTCATAAATATTAATCTGGAACTCCGAACGACCTGAGACTAGTGCCAAAACAAACTTAACAGATAAGCCTTCAAAAGATTAGGAGACAAGATTTTCTAATTATGCCCACACATAAGTCTAATCTGTAGTTGGAAGTGCCTGATAGATAAATAGCCCGACAGCAGACTAGTAGCAAAAATATGACATAACTTTTAATATATAAATCCAAATTGAATTATATTTATCAATCTGGAATCATAATGAAATTATCTACAAAAACCGTTTTGGGTGGCCGTCGTGAATCTGACTCTAACTAGATCAAAACCGAGGAACAAACCGACAGTTCCCAGTTCTCAGACTGACAGAACAGCGCGCGGTTAAAAATTCATATCTCCTAAACCGTAAGGTGGAATATTGTGATCTGAGTGCCAAATTAAAGCTAATGACCTTAGAAACAAAACTCTAGAAGATGAAAACCCGAGATTCGGCCTGTAACAACCCTCAATTGGCCGCACAATAGACTGAACCTAATCTGGATGATCTGGAACATCAATCTGATTTGACTCTAACGAGCAATTATGCATGTAAACTAAGTCAAACAGCAAATAGAATCTATCGTTACCCTTGGAGAACCATAGGATGATGTTGATCCGCTTCCCGAAGATCTCCCCCCTTTCTCCTCCCTTCCTTCTCCAATGGCCGGCCACCATAAGGACGACGGATGACCGGAGACGCCGGCGGGAGGAGGCGACTTCGGGGAAGATCCTAGGGGGCAACGCCGGGGATCACTGGAGAAGACACCACAGCAGCGAGGCCACACCAGGGAGAAGCAAGGGCGCCGGCCAGGGAGAGGGAGGGTGGCGGCTAGGGGGGAAAGTGGGAGGGTGGGGAAGTGGGGGCGGGGGGCTAGGGCGCCCCTTGCTTGGCCGGCCACCCCCTTCTGGGCCACCTGGGCTGCGGCCCATGGCCAAGGTTGTCTAAAAAAAACAAAGAACCCCCTCCCCTAACAGGTAATTCTATTTTCTTTAACTCCATTTTCTTCCCCAACTAGTCACGATTCACCCGATTCGATTCTGGAGTATTACATTCTACACCCCTTAACAGGATTCGACCTCGAATCTACATATCGATCTATTAGAAAGAAAAAATAACTGGAATTTAACAAACTTGAACATTTACCTGAAATGAACAAGTAGGGATATTGCTCTCGCATACGAGACTCTAGCTCCCAAGTGGGCTCTCTCTCGTTTGATGAGATCAAAGAATTTTGACATACTTCAAGGTTTTGTTACTCAGAACCTGTTCTGATTCCTCTAATATTTTCACTGGTCGGGACTCAATTGTAAGATCTTGTGCAATGATCAAAGGCTCCAAGGGAATAACATGATCTGTATCTCTCAGAAATTACCGCAACATCGACACGCGAAACACATTATGAACTCCACTCATGAAATCAGGAAGGTCCAAACGGTAAGCTAGTTTTCTAATTCATACCACGATTGGGAATGGCACAACATACCTTGGGCTAAGTTTCCCTTTAGTGCCGAACCGCACCATGCCTTTGGATGGCGATACTCTCAACAGAACTTCGTCCCCCACCTCGAATTCCAAATCTAGCCTTCTGACATCTGCGTAACTCTTCTGTCGGCTCTGAACAGCTAACAGATTCTGCCTAACTTCTGCCACTCTAGCCACTATTTGCTGAACCCAGCCGGGACCCAAGACTGCCCGCTCTCCAACCTCATTCCAACACAACGGGGACCTGCACTTACGCCCATAAAGAACCTCAAATAGTGCAGCTCGAATACTGGCGTGATAACTGTTGTTATAAGCAAACTCTGCCAATGCTAATTGGTCTTCCCAATTTCCTTTCCAGGATAAAACACAACACCTGAGCATATCCTCTAATGTCTGAATGGTGCGTTCGGACTGAGACGAAGCTGCGTACCCAGCGCACTCTGCAAACTCTCTCAGAATTTGGAAACAAACTTGGCATCTCAATCCAAAACAATGGTCTTTGGCACCCTGTGCAACCGCACAACTTCTCGTACATAGAGAGGAGCCAAATCACTTGCTGAATTAGTTGTACGAATAGGAATGAAATGTGCAGACTTACTGAACCGGTCCACAATGACCCAAGTAGCGTCCTTTCCTCGCTGCATGCGAGGTAAACCAACCACGAAATCCATGGATATATCATCCCATGGCCAAACAGGTACCTCCAAGTGTTTCAACAGTCCTACTGGTCGCTTGTGCTCACCTTTGACCCGCTGGCACACCCCACATGACGCCACATATTGTGCGATATCAATTTTCACCCATTTCCACCAAAAACTCTTCTTTAAATCTTTGTACATCTTGGTCTCACCAGAATGTACGGTATAAGGAGTACGATGGGCCTCCTTCAAAATCTCATCTTTAACCTGAGCCTCTGGGAACACAGAGGTGACCTTTAAAACATAAAGTGTCGACTGGCCCACACCAAGTGACCTTGCTTGCCCTCGAATATAACGCTTCCTCACTCATTGGAGCATCTGGTCATCTTTGTTGTGCTTCCCGCACCCGATCTGGAAGAGCTGACTCTAGAAGCAACCGAGTCTCGATGCAGGTGGTACCCGCAAAGCAAAAGGAAATATCCATACGCTCAAAATCAGCAATAAGACAACTGAGAGTAGGAGGTGTCGCCTTGCGACTCAAAGCATCTGCTACTACATTAGCCTTGCCTGGATGGTACTGAATAGTGAGATCATAGTCCTTGATCAACTCTAGCCATCTCCTCTGCCTTAAGTTCAAGTCTTTCGGGTAAAGATGTATTTGGACTCTTGTGATCGTGAATACATCACAAGAACCGACGACAAATAATGGCGCCAGATCTTCAAAGCGTGAATCACCGCAAAGCAAGCTCTAGATCATGAGTAGGATAATTCTGCTCATGCTTCTTCAACTGCCTCGATGCATAGGCAATCACCTTGCCATCCTGCATGAGTACACAACCAAGCCCAACTATAGACGCATCTGAATAGATGGTGAAGCGCCTTCGTGCTCGTGAAGAGTAAGAATTGGAGCATCACCAACCTATCTTTCAAAGTGCAAAAGCGTGCTCACATGCATCGGAATTCATCGTAACCTAACACCTTTTGTGTCAATCGGGACATCGGTTTAGCAATGGTTGAAAAACCCTCCGCAAAATGCCGTTAATAGCTAGCTAAACACAGAAAACTCCTTACTTCTTTGACATTGGTTGGCCTTTTCCACTCTACCACTGAAGAAATCTTGCTAGGATCAACTGAGATACCCTCCTGATTAATTACATGGCCTAGAAATCCAACTTCAGAAATCCAGAACTCACACTTCTTCAGCTTGGCATAGAATTTATTCTCCCTTAGAGTCTCAAGTACCAACCTCAGAAGTTGAGTGTGATCCTCTTCTGTCTTGGAATAAATCAGGATATCGTCTATGAATACCACAACGAAATCATCAAGATACTGATGCAGCATACTGTTCATGGCTTCCATGAAAACCACAGGAGCATTCGTTAGCCTAAAAGATATAACTTTATACTCATAATGACCATACCTCGTAGAGAAAGCTGTCTTCTCAATATCCTGCTCACGAACCCGAATCTGATTATAACCTGACTGGAGGTCAATCTTGAAAAATAATTTAGCCCCCTTCAATTGGCCGAAGAGATCCTCAATGCAGGGCAAAGGATATTTATTTTTCACAGTCGCCTGATTAAGAGACCGATAGTCCACACACATTCACCAACTTCCATCTTTCTTCTTAGTAAAAAGAACAGGCGCGCCCCACGGTGAAACGCTACGCTGAATCATACCCTTGGACAGAAGATCGTCCAACTGCATCTTCAACTCCTCCTGAAAGGGTCGAGCCAAACGGTAAGGAGACATGGATATGGGTCGAGTTCCCGGAATAAGATCAATCCGGAACTCCACTTTCCGCACTGGAGGCATTCCTGGAAGCTCCACAGGAAAAACATTGGAAAACTCATTAACAACTGGAATCTCCTCTATACGCAGTGAAGAGTCGGTCTTCTCGCTGAGAGACCAAAGAAACCCAATGGTTGACGCTCTGCGACTAGGAAACAAACTAGCCAACACGAACAACGAATCAGACGATGCACTGCCTTGAAATACCAGTTCTTCACCGGACGGGGCTTGTAAAGTCACCGTCTTCCAGAAACAACAGATCTTGGCACAGTATCGGAATAACCAGTCCATACCCAGAATAACATCAAATGGTGACAACCGAATTACCATCAAGTTGGCAGCGAAAACCTCATCATCGATAACGATGGAATAGCCAGGACAAGCAGTAGAGCTAGAAATAAGACCCCCGGAGAGCTGACTACCACAGACTCAGAAATATTTTGCAAACTCAACTCCGCTCTTCTAGCAAACTCCAGGGACACAAAAGAATAAGTAGCCTCTGAATCAAATAGAACGAAAGCATCATGTGAATCGACTAGAAGAGTACCTTTCACCACGTCAGGATGATCCATAGTCTCAGGGGTGGGCATGGCGTAGACTCCTGGTGGTGCAGGAGCAGAAGATGCACCAACACTTGGTGAAGAATAACCAAGAACTGCTGTGGGAGGAATAAACGGCGGAGTGCAGACGGTACGGGGTTCCAGTAGAACCCCGCAGGAGGTGTCGGAGTGAAGGCTGCAAGAGGAACCCACCCTGGAGGAAACTGAGGCGCAGAAACTACCGCTAGGGCCTGAATCGAACCCCGAGGAACACCGAGAAGATCTTTGCTGGACCGACATCCATCCGATGATGCTCACTGGGTTCTATTTGCACACTGAAGACTTGTGGCCCTCCCGACCACACTGACGGCATATCCCCTTGAAGGAACATTCTGAAGCTCGATGTCCATCATCGCACCGGAAACACTTCATACCCTGACCTGGAACAGGGCGCATCGGTGGGGTGGAAGATGATGAACGTGGCGCCGGAGAGAAAGATCGCCATCTTCGACAAAGCCGAGTATCTGGCCTCGCTGAAACCTCTTGGAAGCAGGTCGTTGGGAATACCCACCTCGCCCGCCAAAACTCCGCTTCTGGCCACTGCCAGAACCACCGGTGACAACAGGGCCACCAGCACCCTGCCTCTGCGAAGAGGGATCTTTCTCGATTCCATCCCTGGCCGCCGACCACCGAAATGAAGTCACGCTGATCCTGTCGCCCCGAATTTGGTGATCTTCTTTGGTTGAGGCCCGTCGTAACCTCTTAGCCTTCTCTCGATCACCATTCGCTACCGCTGGTACAAAACGCACCAGGTTATTGAACCCTGCCTCATACTCGGATACTGTCATCTTCCCTTGCTAAAACGTTAGCAGCGATTGCAGCATCTTCTTAATGAAGGAATCTGGATAGAACTTTGCTCTAAAGTGCTCCACAAATAACTCCCAAGTGGTTGGCCCCTGAACGGGGGTCCTAGCAGACAGCAATCTTTCCCACCAAATGTCAGCCTGGTCTTTCAACTGAAAGGCTACAAACCGCGCCTTCTGCGCAGAAGTCATCTCTAGGGCCCCAAACTGTCTCTCCATGTATCTCAGCCAATCGGCAGCCTGAACTGGAGTACCCGCTCCGTCGAAGGTGTCCAGACGAAGCGACATCCACTCACAGAGACTCATCCTAGTCTCGGGTGGAACCGGCCAGAGCAACGGGTTCTGCCACAGTGCACGCGCGCAGGAACGCTGCTTGCAATTGCTGGCGGAGTTGCTCGTTCTCCGCGGAGATTACGAATGAGGTCTCGACGCGCCGAGGCACGATGGCCGAGGCGCGGTGAGGCAATCTCCTCGATGGCGCAACAGCCAACCCTTCAGACGAAGGCGATGGAACAGCCGGACCGCGTCCACGACCACGACCACGGGTCAGTGGACGACCATGGCCACGGCATCTACCTCTTGCCATCTAAGAACATCACAACAAACAAAGCCAAACATTTAATTTAATAGGAATAGAAGTGCGGAGCAATTCATAATCAGAGTAATAAGTGAAAAACATCAATGAAAATGCGAAAGTAATGAATTACCCAACCCTCCTACTGTGCACAGTGTGTCAATTTATTATTTTGTATTAACGACGGACCTAAAGCCCGCTCTGATACCAACTGTAACACCCTGGCTATTCGGAAGCCAAGATACTACCTAAAGATACAACATACAAACCGAATGTGGACTAAGATTCAATAGGCATCTCACCAAATAACAATAACAACGTAACGACGTGTAAAATAAAACAATTCATCAATGTTGAATAATCAAGGAACTAGTCAAATAACGACATGATAAGAAGTCTAAACGTTACTTATTACAGTCCATCTCTCATCAAAGGATAACAAGGTTGAATTCATTATTGAAAATATAAAGTAATGGTATGTGTGAGACGTGCTGGACTACTTCCTCCCAAAAGCATCAACATCAGTGTGGATCACTATAACATTGAAAACAAGGGTGAGTCGAAACTCAGCAAGTACAATAATCATTTAATCATGGCATATTTGGACTAGATAAACATTACACGGTCAATGCACCAATCATCGGAATTTTATGAATTTGAATGAAATGAATGTATGCACTGAAAGGAAACGAACTACTCAACTGCTTATACTGGTATAGCGAGTGATACACCCGTCGGTGTTCACTTAAGCCTGCACTTATCAAAGTCCGGGGACCCAAACACCGTATGAAGAACGTTTCATACGGTTGTCCGAAACAGCCCACATTGGAATGGTGGGTCTACGTGCTCATACTGGAATTGATGGGTCTTAGCAAATTCCACTCCCGTGGACGGAAATTGAATAGTATATGAATGGAATGGAACAATTGATATGAATGTCGGTACCTTTACTCACAAGATTTATCAATTTGAAATGAAATGAACATCATGGACGAATATCAAAGACATACATAAAGATAACACATCATCATGCATACAATTGAAATCAACACATTTTAACATATGGTACTTGCCTTCCGCGATTGGCCGAACTAGGTGGCACGAAAGGTGCGCCTACACTCGCCGCCTCACCACCTACACCAGAAACAATTGAAATAAGAATGACGCGATACGACGACACTACCGGCAATCTAGAATGACTCCCGGACTACCGGGCATAATTCGCGAACCCAACGATGAGACAAGCGTTTCCCCTGTTTTCTACCGTTCCAGACAGTGGCATAGAAAAATTCATAACTATTAATCTGGAGCTCCGAACGACCTGAGACTAGTGCCAAAATAAACTTAATAGATAAGCCTTCAAAACACTAGGAGACAATATTTTCTAATTATGCCCACACATAAGTATAATCTGCAGTTGAAAGTGACTGATAGATAAATAGCCCGACAGCAGACCAGTAGAAAAACATGGCATAACTTTTAATAAATAAATCCAAATTGAATGATCTTTATCAATATGGAATCATAATGAAATTATCTACAAAAACCGTTTTGGGTGGCCGTCGTGAATCTGACTCTAACTAGATCAATACCGAGGAACAAACCGACAGTTCCCAGTTCTCAGACTAACAGAACAGCACGCGGTTAAAAATTCATATCTCCTATACCGTAAGATGGAATATCATGATCTGAGTGCCAAATGAAAGCTAACGACCTCAGGAACAAAACTCTAGGATACGAAAACCCGAGATTCGGCCTCTAACAACCCTCAATTGGCTGCACAACAGACTAGACCTAATCTGGACGATCTGGAACAGCAATCTGATTTGACTCTAACGAGCAATTATGCATCTAAACTAAGTCAAACAGTGAATAGAATCTCTCGTTACCCTTGGAGAACCGTAGGATGACGTTGATCTGCTTTCCGAAGATCTCCCCCTTTCTCCTCCCTTCCTTCTCCAATGGCTGGCCACCACAAGGAAGACGGATGACCGAAGACGCCGGCGGGAGGAGGCGACTTCGGGGAAGATCCTAGGGGGCAACGCCGGGGATCACCAAAGAAGACACCACAGCAGCGAGGCCACACCAGGGAGAGGCAAGGGCGCCGGCCAGGGAGAGGGAGGGTGGCGGCTGGGGGGAAAAGTGGGAGGGGTGGGGGAAGTGGGGTGGGGGGTGTTAGGGGCACCCCCCTTGCTTGGATGGCCACCCCCTCCTGGGCCTCCTGGGCTGTGGCCCATGGCCCAGGTTGTCTAAAAAAACAAAGAACCCCCTCCCCTAACAGGTACTTCTATTTTCTTTAACTCCCTTTTCTTCCCCGACTAGTCACGATTCACCCGATTCGATTCCGGAGTATTACACGCTACTAGCATTACGAGCCTGGTTAGTCACGTCAAAGCGCGTGGCATGACAGATGTGACTTAGGTGAAGGCCCCTACCTAGTTCTTCATTTTCCCCCAATCCCCCCTCTTCCTCCCGCACGCCCTCTCTCCTCCCCGCCCCAACCTCTATTTGGAGTCGATTCGGAGTCCGTAAACGCTAGGAGATCATTCCCCAAAGTAATCTCACCTATTCCCTCTATTTTTTGAATTAAATCGGTTAGCCTTGTGGATTTAGGATTTTGGTTGAATTAGATGTTTGAGAGCAATTTGTTAGTTGCGACTATATTGGTTTTCCATGTCAGTGAAGTTAGGCATGTAAATAGATTTAATGGGCAATATTTATAGATGAATCACTTCAAATTTATCTGGTTTCAATAATGCCAAAAAACTATTAATTGTACCTATAAATATCTACCAGTACAAAATAAGTGTTTGTGTTCATTTTTGTAGCATAAAGGAAAGAAAGTGATACTACCCGGCTTAATTACTAAGCAAATTAAGTCTATAACATGTGTATACTTTAGTTTCTATTGGATTTGGAACCAAACTCTAATTTTTTTGGGAGATCTAGGTACAGTTATAGAATTTTTTTGCCATGTCATTAAGTTTATTGTGTGAAGACACAAATCAATCTACAACTAATTAATTGCAGAAACATCTTTAACAAAATATGTAGGGTTGGGATTTGGGAATCACAATGTTTTTTCAGTAAATTGTAGAAGAAAGCACTAGTGAGAATTGAAAAAAAAAATCCTCGGGGGGACGTGAAAATGTCTAAACACATGTCTACAGCTAAGGTGAGAGGAATTAGAGTCATATTTTGGTTTTCGAAGTTAGTATGAAAAATGTATCCTTTTCAGTATATTTTCAGAAGTTTATTTGAGCCTATGAATTTCAAACATTTTTTTTGGGGTTTATAAGGGATAAATCGAAGTTACCATTGTTTGATATATTCATCAAGCAGATTTAGCCCCTAATTGCTAAATTCCTCTATCTGCGAGCATATTCAGGGTTTTGAACTAATCAAAATGTTTGTACCTCATTTACATATACATTGGTCTTTCCTATGGCATATTAGTCAGATTTTCAGCAACTATTTTTGTAAGGTTCTTTCATAATTTTCAGACATGTCAATGCTGGCAGGAATGTTTAGGTTAATTTTTCCTAGAGTAGGAGAGGCGTAGTAATGGGAAATGTCATTTTTAAAATTTTGTTTCTTTCTCTCTAAATTTGACAATTTAATTCTATTTTTTTCCTGAGTTGTTTGGTTGACTAAATATTTTAATTTTGAATTTCTTGGTTGACTAACCCTGTGACATGCCAAACTTTTGTGTAATCAATGTCGCGAAGATGTAAATTTTAGTGTTTGCTCATGAAGGACCGAAAATGGCAACAGAGGGGGAGGGGGTGAATGGTGCCTTAAAAACTCTCTATTAAAATTCACATCGAATCACCATATTCAATAATAGCCGTGGTCGAGAGCTGAGAAAACCACCCGTGGTCGAACAATGATCCAGAAAAACTTATGCCTTGGTCGATCACCAACTCATGGTCGAATCGCGATGTGAGAGAGCACGGCAAATAAGCTATGGTCTAAACGAAAAACGGAGGACTCAAAAAAAAATCAATCAAAACATCTCAAGCAAGGCAAAACTTCAGAATGATACTGATAAATGTATGATTGATCCTAGAGGTTCATAAGACCACTCCACTGAAGATACACGAGCATCCATGCTCTTACCCAGAGACAACTCACACAAATTAGACAGAAAAAGCTCAGAGAAACTCACGGAACATCCTCTACTCTCGTCACCATTCTTCTGAAACCTAACATCTCTTGTTATAGCCTCAGCTATCGGGTTTCAAACAACGACAACCCATTAACAGAGCAACAAGTGCTTTCCTGGAGGCACGATGCTTTACAGTTACTATCGACAACGGCTCCTTTGCTTTGCCCATTAGCACCAACAACTCCATTGCTTTCCCGGAGGGATGACTTCCCTTGCGACTTTAGGTATTTGTCCAAAATACTCCTCAACTGTCTTCTGGAAGCTTCTTCCTCTTGCCTTCTTCATCAACTCGTTACGATTACCTTGCAAGACTTGTCTTACGTGGTTTCAATCGTTCTGGACCTCAACATCTCCTATGTCTAGTCCCGACCTCTCCAAACCTCACCAAGACTTGTCTCCAAGATCCCGCAACCAAATCAAACACAAAGCATCACATAGCAAGGCACAATACAAAGAACCACACCCTGCAAACAGAGCTCGAAATAGGATTAGACTGCAACAAGACCGGTCGAAATGATGAACTATCAAATGCACAAGGTCTACGACTGCAATACAAAACCATACGACCGGTTCCCAACTCGAACGACCGATTCGGAGGACATACGATCAAAGCTTTCTCCGTGGTCGGACTCCATTCGACCACATACGCGGAGTCGAAAACCTTCCGACCTCGGATCACATAGCAACGTGGTCGACCACGCACTTTGACTAGCGAGGTCGAAGCAGACTTCGACTACCGTGGTTGAAACAGACTTCGACTCACCGTGGTGGAGCAGACTTCGACTAGCGTGGCCGGAACAGACTTCGACTAGCGTGGTCAGAACAGACTTCGACTAGCGTGGTCGGAACAGACTTTCGACTACGACCAACGTGGTCGAATACTTCCCTAGCTACGACTACGCAGAGAAAGCCCAAAAACAAACTCAAGTACTCATCACAAACTTTTCAATAATATGTCAAATACTGATCACTCACATGGGAGCACCTCTCACATGGTCTCTCAATCTCCCCCTTTGATGAGTATATTGACAAACACGACAAAACAAAAAGGATGAGTTTGTGATGATGATAAAACATTGTCTCAACAGGGAACAAAAGAGCTCAAGACCATGTTTGACAAAAGAGAAACGACTGGAGCTTGAAATGAAAGAGCAAATTTTTCTGCAAAGGCAAAGCTCCAAAGGCAAAGCTCCAGAGGACTTTTTTTTCAAAACTTCTCCCCCTTTTTTGGCAATAAACACATCAAGATGTACGAAAGAGAGGGAATGACGATATGAAATTCATTTTAAGCATTAGGAGCCATGACGAGTGTCCAAAATGACTATTAGAGAATTACACCAAGCCATAACACATAAGAATGCTATCAAGATCATGACAATTGATGTAGAGAATAGCTAAGACAGGAAATTCATAATCTGGGACAAGGTCCAATTCTTTTAGCAAGTCAAATAAACCAAGATTATAGTCTAGCTAAAGGTATCCAAGGATGATACAAGCCATGTCAAATACTCTAAGTGGAACCAATAAGCATAATATTGAACAGTTTGGAGTGCTACCAGTTAAAGAAAGACTCATTTGATCGAGTACTTGGTCTGTTCGAAGAAAAGCAATTTTAACACAAGTTTCTTTTTCTGGAAACATAATTATGGCTTTATCTTAGTGAAGCAAGTTCTGGACTAGGTGCCATCCACAGCTGCCTCCTAAGCTTCAACCATTTTTCAAATCTTAACCATGTGCTAGATCCCAAGCCTTATGCGACCACTCCAAGCAACAGACTTAAGGAAGTGATCTTAGGTCATCCAAGGCTCCCCCTGAGTTCATGCCTAGTACAATGGCAAGCAGTCTCATGAGAAAGATTTGGTGAGATCAGTTTTTTTTGCACAAAAGAGATCATTTTTGCTTTTGAAGTTTTTAGACCAACGATTAAAGATAAGTCAAGTTTCTTAACGAACTGACAAAGCTTACTCTGAAACTCAATAAAGATTCAAGACTCAACTCAGCCTACTTGACATGGCGAGTATCATAAAAGGATAACTTCATCAGATTAGTCTCAAGAGTTATTATGACAAGATTTTAATTCAAGTTTAGCATTTTTTTTAATCACCTTAGCATGGCAAAGACTAAAGTCCACATAAAAAGTCATGATAAATCTAGCAGTTTAGCATGAATCATGGCAAGATGTAAGACAGTGAAAACAGATCATAAGGGATAATAGACAAGGCTCCATATGATTATTGTAATGCAGGATGAAATGCACGAAAATCCAGAACCTCTTCAGAATGAATTGCATCTTTTAATTCAGGTTGAGTTATGACAAAAATATGAACTTGAAGAAACAAAATGAACTCCCCAACCAAAAGAACAAAGTCGAAACCGATAAGAGAAAGCAGAAAAGCGATCCTTAGAGCATAGATTTGATATAGAGAATACTAAAACTCAGACAGATTCTTATCTACCCCATATGATTCCAGGACTATTAGCTGGTCGACTAACACACTAAGGAGCAAACACTGTCCCTGTCTACCCAAGGGTGGCCCGACCCTTGCTAGAACTTATAAGAAGTGAGTAAGCTCTACTTAGAGAGAGGAGGAACAGCTAATAAGCAACATCCTAGAAGCACAAGATAAGAATTAACAGTCAAAGCAACTTGGCAAGAGAACCACTCTAACCTATGCTGGAAGGACTTAGACCCAAAGCACTTAAATGAAATACAACCAGAAAGGAGTCAGCATAAATAAAATATAATACAGAAGTAAAGCCCAAACTCCCCCTCACAACAGTCCGTAAGGACAAATTACCCCAAGCTCTCCCCGCAGAGCTGAAAACCGAGAGCTATCCAAAGGCTTGGTGAAGATATCAGCCAACTGGTGTTCACTCTCTACAAACTGGAGCACAATGTCACCCTTCTCCACATGGTCTCGAAGAAAGTGATATCTGATATCAATATGCTTGGTCCGAGAATGTTGCACTGGGTTCCTGGCAATGCAAATTGCAGACGTGTTATCACAAAAGAGAGGAACACGGTCGATCACTAACCCAAAGTCCTGCAGGGTCGAGACCATCCAAAGCACTTGGCTCTGACAAAGGCTGCGACAACGCACTCGCCCCTGCGGTGGGTCATGCAACACCGGATGCTTCCTTGAAGACCAGGAGACAAGAGAAGTGCCAATGAATTGGCAAGTGCCAGAGGTGCTCTTCCTATCTATCCTATAGACAAGAGGAGGAAGAGTACCAGATACCATAGTCAATGGTAGCTCGAAGATACCGAAAGATGCGTTTTACTGCCTGACGGTGAGATACGCGAGGAGAAGCCTGAAACCGAGCACAAAGACATACGGAGAAAAGTATGTCTGGTCTCGAGGCTGTGAGGTACAAGAGAGATCCAATCATGCTCTTGAACTCCTTTTGATCAACAGGTTCGCCGTCTTCATCTGGATCCAGAGCAGCTGTAGATGCCATCGGAGTTGATACTGGCTTTCCATCATTCATGTCGAAGCGCTTCAGGAGGTCTCGAGTGTACTTGCCTTGGTGAAGAAAAGTACCTTCCCGAGTCTGTTTGATTTGGAAGCCAAGGAAGAAGCTCAACTCACCCATCATGCTCATCTCAAATTCGAGCTCATAACATCGTAAAACCGAGACACGAGAGTGTGAGGAGCCGCCAAAGATGATGTCGTCCACATAGATCGGACAAGCGGAAGATCGGTGCCAAGGCGGCGGATGAACAAGGTCTTGTCTATTTTACCCATTTCAAAACCATGACTTAGCGAGATAGGACTTAAGCCTTTCATACCAAGCTCAGGGAGCTGCTTGAGTCCATACAAAGCTTTAGAAAGCTTTGTAGACATGGTTAGGGTATTTGGGGTTCTCGAAACACGGAGGTCGTCGACATAAACTTCTTCCTCAATAAGGCCATTGAGGGAGGCACTCTTGACATCCATCTGTAAAGCTTGAAACCCTTAGAAGTCGCAAAGGCAAGCGAGATTCTAATGGCTTCAAGTATAGCTACTGAGGGCAAAGGTCTCTTGAAATCTAGACCCTCAACTTGAGAGTACCCACGAGCTACCAAACCTAGCCTTGTTTGAATTACTAACCCATATTCACTTTGCTTGTTCTTGAACACCCATTTGGTCCCAATGATATTGTGACCTTGAGGGGGCTCAACAAGGGACCAGACCTTGTTTCTTTCAAAGTTTTCCAACTCCTCATGCATGGCGTTTATCCAAGACTCGTCAGAAAGAGCATGACAAACGTCTTTGGGCTCAAATGAGGCGACGAAGGCAGAATGGAGGCAGAAGAGAGACAAACCGACTTTAGAGCGTGTGACACGCTCAAAGAGGTCTCCAATGATCTGCTCTGAAGGATGGTCCTTTTGAATGTGTCTAGGAGGTCCAGGTGAGATGAAGAAGTGGCCTCTACCTCATTAGAAGATGAGATAGGAACAGAGCCACTAGCTTCAGAAGAAACGGAAGGTAATGGCTGATCTCCTCGAGGTGCAGAGGAAGAAGGCACCTCAAGAGGAGGAGGAAGAACTGGATCGGGTAGACAACCCTCATCTCCATCTTCCTCATCGTCCACAAAGATGGACTCAGACTGCTCTAGAGAACCTGAGATATCAGGCCTAGTCCCCGGACTGGCCTCATCGAAGGTCACCTCACAGGTTTCTACCATTTTGCTAGACTCGCAGTTCCAGACTCTATAGGCACGAGAAGAAGTCGAGTAACCCAGAAAGATCCCATCACAAGATCGTGATTCGAACTTATCTAGGTTCCCAGATTTCAAAATAAAGCACTTGCAACCAAACACACGAAAATGCGAGACGCTGGGTTTTCGCCCATATCTCAACTCATAAGAAGTGCGATGCAAGAGTGCCCGAAGAAAGACTCTGTTAGAAACATGACAAGCAGTAGCAATGGCCTCAGCCCAAAACTTCCTAGGTGTAGAGTACTCATCAAGCATCGTCCTGGCCATCTCGACCAAGGTATGGTTCTTCCTCTCCACAACGCCATTACATTGAGGGACGTATGGAGACGAGCGGTGCTCTACACTGCCTCACCACGAAACTCTCAAAGTAGGAATTCTTGAACTCGGTGCCATTATCACTGCGAATTTCTCGTAATGCACCGGGAGCTCAACAGAAAGCCTCTTGAAAAGACCACGAAAAGAGTAAGCGTCTCATCCTTGAGGCTAAGAAAAACACCCAAGAGTACCTCGAGAAGTCATCGATCACAACAAGAATATACCACTTCCCTCCTGCTGACTGCACTCGAGCTGGACCAACTGTATCCATATGGAGCAGTTGTCACCGTGCATCGATCATTGTCTTTGTGTGGGAGAGTGAGAAGCGGCAACCATCTTGCCGTGCCGGCATGGAGAGCAAACTATATCCTTGACCATCTTGAGTTTTGGCAGACCACGAATAAGATCGTGGCCGCTAACTCATGTCAGATGATCAAAGCCTATATGACCTAGTCTCCTATGCCAAAAGGTCAAATCACGGGATTCAGAAGCAATTAAACACCGGAGAGGATCACCAGAAGACTTAGAAAAATCAGCACGAAAGATCCTCCCATATCGAGATATCCATAAACTAGACTACAGAAGAATCAAGAATTTTGCAATTGTTTTTCTTAAAGCTCACCTCAGAAGCAGTCATCGGTGGTGAGAGACCAAAGCGATTATCTGCAGCTTACTTACTAAGGCAACATCTTTTAAAATAAAGGAATCATTAATGCTCACGGTACCTTTAGCGATGACGCGCCTAAAAGAAGCATCTCAAGGTGATCGTCTCATCACCTGGAGCACGGGCTAGGGAAGAAAACCAACGAGAATCTCCAGTCATATGGCGAGAACAACCGGAGTCTACAATCCGGACCTTTCCCTTCCCGGCCGGCGACCTCGAGTCAAGCAGAGTAAAGTCTCGATCGGGTGAATCAGCGATGATTTTGGCACCCAATCCGAGTAACACGGCGAGCAGATGAAGTAGTCAAGCAAGACCGACCTCTATCTACCATACTCTGTCACTCAACAAGTCGGAAGGTGCGTGTGCGGACTGAAGGCGTTCTTGAATCCGACTGCTATGGAAGAGCTAGTCGGAATTCTGACAACATGCTGATCACGCCGCGGGTAGCCATCTCGAAAGGGAAACCGAGATCTACCCTCAAAGCGACGGAAGTTACGATCGAAAGGAGCACGAGGACGAAAATCGAAAACTTCGGAAAAACCAAGTCCTCGATCTTGCCTAAATCATCAGTTCTATCAAACCTAGACCTCGTGTTGGTCTTAGGTGCACTCATGGTGCCGGGCGACCACGAATGTACCTAATGGACTCAACACGGTCTCTACGCGATCTTGGCGCGCCTGAAGCAATGATCAACCAAATGTCCATCCTTCTGACAGAAGGTGCAATGATACTTCGCCTTCTGAGGGGCCGAAGCTACAGGTGGAATTACCTTGCTGTCAGAGATCCTTTGAACAAAACCCGCTGATTTGAAATTTACTTTCTCGACCCGGGCTTAGTTTTGATCACACACGTGCTATGGTTACGAGCACGCAATTTGGATGCTTCCTCATATCATCATGAAAGTCATATCCTAGACCACGATTAAATCTGCAAATCTTAGATTGGTCTAGAATGAGATTGAGCTTCTTCTTGCCTCCTACAAACCTCTCGAGAGTGTTCATAAGATCCGACACTCACGAAAGAGAGAGGTGCAAGAAGAGCGAGGGGAGAGAGGAGCAAGAGAAGGTAAGGGAGCGTAAGAAGAACCAACAAACATAGGAAGAATTGGCTTGTGCATGCACAACCGACTTTGGGGGAACAATCCTACTGCTAGTAGATTGGTTCACGTTGCTAGGCGTCTCTACCAAACCCTTAGACTTCTTCCCAGCACACACAATACAAGCAGATGATTGACTTCTTCCCAGCACACACAATACAAGCAGATGATTGTGTTTCTAGAAGGTCCGTAGTTAGCTTCACACATTTTTCATCCAAAGCAACCAAATCAGATTTTAGTTTATTACATTGATTGCATGGTGAGCTAACAAGGTCCTTAGAAGCATACTGAGCCAGTTTGTTATTATGATCAATCATTTCTTGAAACTGCTTGGATACATATTCTAGTTCAGCAGTTAACTTAGGACAGTTTAAACAAGAAACAATGGGCTCTAGTAGTGCAGCTCGGAATTCAGCAATTTTGTGATCTGCCCGTTTTAGGTTCATCTTGAGATTATTACAATTTTCACAAGTCTCAGGCAGATCGAGCAACATGGTATAAAGACCTCTAAACGAATTGTCCTTAACCTCACATGAGGTGCAAGCAAGAGCCTCACACGGTAGTAGATGAAGGAGGTACTACCCTACTCATCTCTAATTCAAAGAAGAAGACTAATGTTCTCTATTTTAATCATGTCAAGTTCAGAGGACACACTATCATGCAAGGTCCTTAGTTTTTCCATGTCATCAAGCAAAGCACAGCATGTGTCACAATCATCCCGGGAGGGAGCAGATGTAAGTAAAGTAAGCTCCCGTGATAGTCTAGCTACTTCCTTCTCCAACTCAAAGACACTTAGCCCTAGACTTAGCATGAAATCTACCTAGCTTAAGAAAAGCATCATTAAGCTGGTCGTAAGTGGGACTAACCTCATCTGAGTCAGAGTACTCATTGTCGCTCGATTCGCCTCGAGGGCCATGAAGCACATGCCGGAGAAGTTGCCGTCGTCCTTGGGATCATGATCATCCTTCACATCATCGTACTCCACCCCTCCACCTCGTTGGTGTCCGGTTCGTCGAGGCGGTGAGGACGCGATGGAGCGACTTCTTTGCCTTCCCAAAGTTGCGGAACTTCTTCTTGCCTTGGTCAGTCTTTGAGGGCTTCGTGTTGCGGTTCTTGTCGATGTAGTCGTTCTTGCTCGGACCGCCATAGTCACCTTTGCCCTTCCCGGCTTGGGACAGTTTGCTCGGATGTGGTTGGGGCCACCACACTCGAAACAAATCACAGGACCTCCTCTTTTCCATCCCTCCTCCTCTTGTAAGCATGGGAAAACTTCCGAGCTAGGAGGGCTAGTGTTCATCCTCAAGGCTGCTCTAGCGATCATCGGTTATGTCACGAGAGCGACTAGGAGAACCCGCGTGTCGACTCGAAGAAGATCCAGAGGTGGGATCGGTGACTAAAGCTATCGATTGTGACTTCGACCTTGAGAGACAATGTCAATCTCGTGAGTCTTGAGACGAGTAAAGCGCATCAAGAGTCGTGGTCGAGAGGTCCGTGCTATCCTTGATGGTAGTCACTTTCATCTCCCAAACACGAAGATCAAGTGCGTAAAGCATCCGTCGGCGTTATTCGAGTCGGGGTATGTAAGACCGACCGCTCGGAGGTTGCTCAAAATCTTGTGGAAGCGAAAAGCACTCGTCAAGAGATTCACCAAACAAGCATTTCAAATTTGTTGTATTCTCGCTTGAAGCTGGTCTTGTCGAACCGTTTTAACTGGTGGTGCCCTCATGGTATGCATCGAGGGTCACCCGGATGTAAAGCGTAAATCAAATGAGAAATGCGATCAAACTCACTTCTGCTCAAACCCTGAATGATAATGTTCCTTGCCTTAGCATTTGCCTCAACATCGGGCATGTTTCCCACATTGATGTTTTCATTGGCAGGAACAGCAAATCTAACCTTCACCTTTCTCCAGATGGCATACCCCTGAGCCTGGATGTAAGTTTCCATTCGGCTCTTCCAGAAGGAGTAATCCATGCCATCAAAGACTGGAGGCTTGGTGGAATACTTGTCCGTTGCCATGGCTCAACTGACCGGTTAAGATCTATAAAGAAGAGCTAACCTGCTCTGATACCAATTGAAGGACCGAAAATGGCAACAGAGGGGGAGGGGGTGAATGGTGCCTTAAAAACTCTCTATTAAAATTCACATCAAATCACCATATTCAATAATAGCCGTGGTCGAGAGCTGAGAAAACCACCCGTGGTCGAACAATGATCCAGAAAAACTTATGCCTTGGTCGATCACCAACTCATGGTCGAATCACTGATGACAGAGAGAGCACGGCAAATAAGCTATGGTCTAAACGAAAAACGGAGGACTCAAAAAAATCAATCAAAACATCTCAAGCAAGGCAAAACTTCAGAATGATACTGATAAATGTATGATTGATCATAGAGGTTCATACGACCAATCCACTGAAGATACACGAGCATCCATGCTCTTACCCAGAGACAACTCACACAAATTAGACAGAAAAAGCTCAGAGAAACTCACGGAACATCCTCTACTCTCGTCACCATTCTTCTGAAACCTAACATCTCTTGTTATAGCCTCAGCTATCGGGTTTCAAACAATGACAACCCATTAGCAGAGCAACAGTGCTTTCCCAGAGGCACAGTGCTTTACCCGTTACTATCGACAACGGCTCCTTTGCTTTGCCCATTAGCACCAACAACTCCATTGCTTTCCCGGAGGGATGACTTCCCTTTGACTTTAGGTATTTGTCCAAAATACTCCTCAAGCTGTCTTCTGGAAGCTTCTTCCTCTTGCCTTCTTTGTCAACTCGCATTCACGATCACCTTGCAAGACTTGTCTTACGTGGTTTCGATCGTTCGGACCTCAACATCTCCTATGTCTAGTCCCGACCTCTCCAAACCTCACCAAGACTTGTCTCCAAGATCCCGCAACCAAATCAAACACAAAGCATCACATAGCACGGCACAATACAAAGAACCGGACCTCGCAAGCAGAGCTCAAATAGGATTAGGCGCAACAAGACCGGTCGAAATGATGAACTATCAAATGCACAAGGTCTACGATCGCAATTCAAAACCATACGACCGGTTCCCAACTCGAACGACCGATTCCGGAGGACATACGACCGAAAGCTTTCCTCCGTGGTCGGACTCCATTCAGACCACATACGCCGGAGTCGAAAACCTTCCGACCTCAGATCACATAGCAACGTGGTCGACACAGACTTTGACTAGCGAGGTCGAAACAGACTTCGACTACCGTGGTCGAAACAGACTTCGACTACCGTGGTCGGAACAGACTTCGACTAGCGTGGCCGGAACAGACTTCGACTAGCGTGGTCAGAACAGACTTCGACTAGCGTGGTCGGAACAGACTTTCGACTACGACCAACGTGGTCGAATACTTCCCTAGCTACGACTACGCAGAGAAAGCCCAAAAACAAACTCAAGTACTCATCACAAACTTTTCAATAATATGTCAAATACTGATCACTCACATGGGAGCACCTCTCACATGGTCTCTCAGCTCATAAAGAAGCATGGTGTGGGTCTCTAGTTATGTATGCATTTGTTGAATGTGAGGTGAGGAGCATAACATATATGCATATTGATCTAAAAGTGTGTACATTATTTACATATACATTGGTCTTTCCTATAGCATATTAGTCAAATTTTTAGCAACTATTTTTTTAAAAGGTTCTTTCATAATTTTCAGACACGTCAATAGTAGTATGAATGTTCAGGTTCAGTTTTTCAAGAATAGGAGTGGCTATATTGGGAAATGGCCTTTTAAAATTTTGGTTTGTTTCTCTTTGAATTTGTTAATTTAATTCTGATTTTCTTCCTGGATTGCTTGGTTGACTAAATAATTTAATTTGAATTGCTTGGTTGACTAACCCTGTGGGATGCCAAACTTTTGTTTAATGAATGTTGCGAAGATGTAAATTTTAGAGTTTGCTCAATAAAGAGGCATGGTGTGGGTCTCAAGTTATGTATGTATTTTTTGAATGTGAGGTGAGGAGCATAACATGCATGCATATATATCTAAAAGATCCATCACTCTAAGCCTCTTTGTCTAGTTTTCGTGGATTATGCTTGTTTTTGGCGATTCCAACTTTAGTGAGTCCAAGTAATACCAGAATTATTTTCTATAAAGGAACAAAATGAAATTAGGCTTAGCTAGATTATTACTTTAGTGCTGAATTTGCAATATTTTGTTCGCATTGTTGGGTGTAGATGGATAAAGTTGTACGTGTTTTTACTGGTGGGCCGGTTAACCAAACGGAGAGTGCTGTTGACTTTGTTCGCATGGAAGTTATTGTGCTTGTGTTTCGAGAATCACCAGACTTTCAAACTCCTCTGACGAGGATTAAGTCGACCTTTGGATGGGATGAGCCTGTGGTCATTGTCGGAATAGAGGGGCGGTATGATGCTGGGTTGGGTTCAAAGGTGCATGCCTTGTTGATGCCAATCTCATGCGACGATGATTGTGATATGTACAAGGAGGTTGTGCTCACATCTTAGGTCCGGTCATTGGAGGTTGTGGTGAAGAGGACAATCGTTGGCGATGATATACGAAAGAATGCGGATGTGGTGAACGGAACCATGAAGGAAGTTGAATCCACTGTGGAACTTTCGCAAGGTCGCCCAATGGAGGAGCAACCATCCCAAGAGGTCATTAGAATTGGTCTTAACAACGATGCCCCCCCTTGGCGGATTTGTCATACGTGCATGTTTTTTCGTTGCACCTTGTTAGTGACCCTGTGACTGATTTTAATGGTGATGTAATGAATAATGAGCTTGACGCGGGGGTGTCCGAGATAAAATAGTCTGTGACGTTGAGTCCGACGAAGGTTCGAGCTCGACCAGAAACGAAGTGTCCTCTCCGCTTTTCTCCTCAAGGATGTTAGAATGGTTGGGAACACAGTCTGTGCAAATGGGTTGAAGAGCAGGAATGGCATTGCGGGCATAGAGAACAATTTTATACGCAAGGACATGTTGTTTGCAAGCATGGAGGATATGAAGGTTTGGCTGCAAGAATACTCAGTGATGCACCATCGTCCGTTTGTAGTACAACACTTCGATGTGAACAAGAGGTATACCGTAAGGTGCGAAAAGGGGTGCGGATGGAAGGGCTGGGGTGGAAAACTAGGGACAAGCAATGAAAAATAATGAATGTGGAGTAGCCCCACTCTTGTGGGACTGCACAACCAAAAAGACCACATTCTGCCGCACCAACTTTTTAGAGGTACATAACAACACTCTGCCTCACTAGCTTTTCGGACCGATAAGACAACACACTTGGACGCAAACTGGTTAGACATAAATGACCACACTGTCCCATGCAACCTTTTCAGACCGAAGTAACAACACACTGCGGCGCTACCTTTTCAGAATTGAGCACACTCCGCCACGCTATCTTTTCACCCCAGTTTCATGTGTGTTCTCCCTCCACCATGAGCATTACACTCTATCCACTTATAAAAAGAGATGGAAGAGATATGGAGGAGAACACTACATAACCACACTCAACACTTTACCAAAGCTTGGTTTACACAACTGAGAGGAAAGAGATGTCGGACTCGTCGGTGAACTTCTACGCGAAGATGCTGCGGAAGCGCAAGTGACTTGCCGACAGTGCTAAAACATACTAAGATAATTCTATGATGGATACGCCAGTACCACCGGAGTTTCCACGCCCACAATGTGTGTGCAAACTACCGGCTAAGACCATCTAGTCCACACACCTAGTGACGGCCGCTCGGGCATACTACACATGCGGCCACCACCTCATAAGTGTATCTTGCACGCAGAAAGATTTTTCGCATCCTACGTTCCATTCCACAAATCCCTAACTACACCCGCGTATAATTGCAGCCGGAGATGCAATGCAACTTCTTCCAATAAATCGACGGACCGGGCATGTACGATTGTGTGTTCATCTAGTAGAAGTACATGTTGAATTATGCGAAGCAAGTCAAGACTTTCAAACGCTGGACACCTTACGTACCCGACCCAACTAAAAAGGCATCGGACAATTCCAACGAAGAAGAGTAGTGGTGGAGGACAACAGAATAGGAAGATGAGTATGACGGAGCCAAACACGCGGCGGACAAGGGGAAGGCTCCTACAAGTGAGACCGTTGGCCGGACTAGCACTCCCCGTAGCCTGGGCGCACTTCGGATCGAAGAGGTAAGTTATGCTCAATATGCATCATAATTATTAATTTGACCTGACGTTGTGTTATCCTAACATCATTTATGTGTCTAGCCCATCTCGGAGGACATGGTTGACTTCGAGACTGGCTGCCGCCGCCGCGGGCAGCAAGGAGACAAGGGGAAGGGAGTGATGGACCACCAAAACTAATTTTCTTTGTTCCAATCGTATTTATTTCCATTCCAAAAAGGCGCACATGTATCGTAGGTGTATTTGGGTTTGTTGACTCATGCATAATGCCATTCCTTATGCACGTAACTAAACCCTGCGCGTTATGTAATTTGCAACTGCATTATAAAGTCTATTTCAATTTGCAACTGCCTTGTAAAGTTGATTTCAAATCTCGTTCTCTTATTGTATTCAATTCTTGACGTAGCAAGGCAGGGCACAACATAAAAATAAAGGTCCAAAAGGTGTGTTCTGAAAAAATAGGTACTAAATGGTCCTTGACCCCTATGTGACGACGAGCACCACCAATCATTACAATAGGATGGGATGTGGCTGACTATTCATCCATCTCTTCATTTAAACTAAGAACATCGCAGGTTTGAAAAAAGATGTACTCATCATAGGTTTGAAAAAAGATCTACTACCTATTTCGAATTAGGTTTTTTTTACCGGATGTCCGTGCAAAATCAAATGCTAAATATGATGTACATAGGCACATAAAACAGTGAACTTGTGCATGAAAATTTCAACTTTCCTGCCAAATAGTCCACGTATCTTTTGCAACAATCGTAAGATTTCTTCACCTAGGAACCCTTCAAAAATTAGCCACCACTATCGTGTCACGAGCATTGGCGTGACAAGGCAGGCTTTGTCACACCAATCTTGCGTGATAGGTTTGGCCACGCCGAGGTAGGTGGTGTGACAGCATGGTTTGGCCACACAACGAGTCATGGCGTGACCAAAGTGTCAGAATTGAAAATAAAGTTAGCGAGGGGTTAACTTTAAAATATTATTAACAATGATTAAATAAAAAATCAAGATTTTTTAATAATACATTTTTAATAAAATTATAGAAATAAATGTTCATTTAATATAATTACAAAAATGAAATTATATTATCATTTCAAATGACGGCATGCCCCTGTCGTCAGTTGGATTGGAGATAGGAGCTCTATCGCCTACCAAATAGTATTAAATATCTTTCTCGTCATTTGGAATGATGATTTCAAAGTTCAAATGGTGATAGAGACCCTATTGCTGCTGTCTCTATTTGGAATGGCGACCGAAGAGCCCTATAAAAGCCCCAAAAATTGGGTCGAAGCTCACCTTTAATTTGAAAAAGCGAGAAAGAGAGGAGGGAAGGGAGATGAATGGAGGAAGCAAGCAAAGCGTTATCCATCCGTAGCGGAGAAGGGGGGAGAGGGAGGAGCAGATTCAGTCGCCCACCTTGTAGGTAATTTTTTTATAACTTTATATTTAATTTCAAAACCCTAGTAGGTTAGCAAATAAAACCAACATGTCTGTAATTGAATGGATTAAATAGTTTTAGATGTACGGTTATGTAGTGTAGTTTGTTGCATTATATGTTTTTTGGTGTGTATAGTTTAGTTTTAGATAAGTGACTAATCACATAGATCTATTTATGGTGCAATATGCAGATATGTCGGATGCAGTCAATTTCAAAATTTATTGTGTACAAGGGACTGTTCTATAGGACCCGAGGGGATTGATTTGCGTTATTTTGAATTGGTGACCGTTGATTTACATTATTTACAATTGGCGACCGTCAGTCTAAGAAGACCAGAGTTGCATACATGTCTGTTTTCACATTCATTTGTGATATCTCATAATCGAAATATACAACAATAGCTAAAATGATCTGGATAGACATGAGCATAGCGACAAGTGAGAAGGTTTTATCATAGTCAACACCTAGCATTTGTTTGAAACCCTTTGCCACCAATTGTGCTTTATAAATTTGAACATTTCCATCCATATCAATATTTTTCTTAAAAACCCATTTGCACTCAATGGTTTTAACACCATCAGGTGGATCAACCAAGTTCCAAACTTAATTGTCATACATAGATTTTATTTCGGATCTCATGGCTCCAAGCCATTTACTAGAGTATGGACTCATCATCGCTTACTTTTTTGAGAAAAGACAATCCAGGATACTCCCAAGTCCATATCTGATATGGTGTCTTCTCTACGGCTTTTGATGGAACCTTGTATAATGTGAAAGCAGTTACTTCTAGAGCGTATCCCCAGAAATACAACAGAAGATCAAATTAGCTCATCACTGACCGAACCATATCTAATAATATCCGATTCCGCTGCTCGGACTCCCCATTGCATTAAGACGTTCCCAACGGAGTTAGTTGTGGAACAATTCTACATCACTTCAGATGATCACCAAACTCATGACCCAAATATTCACCTCCACGATATGATCATAGAGATTTGATTGTCTTGCCAACTTGATTCTGTATCTCATTTTAAAATTTCTTGAACTTTTTAAAGGATTCAAATTTATAACTCATTAAGTAGATGTAATCATATCTACTAAAGTCATTAATAAAAATTATAAAGTATTGAAAACCACCTCTGGCCATTGAGCTCATTGGTCGACATACATACATATGTACCCGGGCCAGTAAGTCATTAGCCCTTTCACCTATACCCGTGAAAGGCTCCTTTGTCATTTTGCCAAGTAACAAGATTTACATGTTTCAAACAATTCAAAATCAAATAAGTTTACAAGACCATCTTTATAGAGCTTCATCATGCGCTTCTCATTTATATAACCTAACGATAATGCCAAATAAAAGGGGGATTTGAATAATTAGGTCAAAGTCACTTAGCATTAATGTTACAGACATGCACATCTTCAAGATTCAAAACATATAATCGATTCACCAATGGAGCATGACGATAAAGCGTATCATCAAAATAAATTGAATATCAATTGTTCTTTATTATGAACTCATAATCTTCTGCTCCTAAACAGGAAGCAGAAATGATATTTTTGCATAAGGTTGGAATATAATAACAATTATTTAATTTCAAAACTAATCCTGAAGGTAAATCTAATGGTAAAGTGCCAAAAGCCAACACAACAACTCTTGCTCCATTGCTAGCGCGAAGATCAACTTTGTCTCTTACAAACTTCTACTCCTTATCAATTCCTTCATTGAATTGTAAATATGAGGAACTGATTCGGTATAAAATACCTAAGAACATGTAGGAGAAGCAACAAGATTAATTTCTATAATATTTATGCCTGAACTGGATGTCTTACTTACCTTATTCTTTTTCATCTCTGCCAAGTACTTATTACAATTCTCGTCCATTGTTGAGTCTCATGACAATTATAGCATTCTGTGTCAGGATTATGGTCTAGCTTGAGCTTATTGAGCTTAGCCTTGAGACTCTCAATCTTATCTTGAGTCTTTCATGTGCCATTTCCCTTTTATCGAGATTTACATTTCTTCTTAAAGTTAGTATTCTTTTGAACCATCATCACATGATTAGAGCTCTTCTTGAAGCTCTCCTCGACACTCTTAAGCATTCCATGCAACTCGATCATTGACTTCTGCATGCCATTCATATGAAAATTCAAGATGACCGGCTCGAAGCTCGTAGGGAGCGGTTGGAGAATCACATCAGTAGCCAACTCTTGGCTAAGAGAAAAACAAAGCTTTCCCAAGCTCTCAATGTGACCAATCATTTTGATCACATGAGGACTTACTGGGCTACCTTTTGTTAGCCTGTAAGAAAATAGTACCTTATTGGTCCTGAAACATGCCTTTTAGACACAATCATATTGTAAGCATCTGTGGTCTCATATTGCTTCTGAAGCTCAGAGCTCATGGTGGCAAGCATAAGGTAGTGTACATCAACTGCGTTATTACAATGCTTCTCATAAGCATTCTTTTCAGCACAAGTAGCATCTGCGTTTGGTTCAGTGGGATAGGGACCTTCTAGAACATATTCCTTATTTTCTTATTTAAGAACAATTCTCACATTGCGAAACCAGTTAATGTAGTTAGTTCCATCCAATTTTTCTATCTCAAGAATATATCATAAGTTAAAGGTGGGTGTGGAGGAAATACTAGGTGCCATGATCTACAACATAAAATATGTATATGCAAAAATTCAGCACCATGTCTATGTAAAATCTTCTATTAAATAATTTAACAAAAGATACTCTCACTAAATGTTTTAAACCAACTTTTCCTCTAACTTCATATAGTCAGTTCAAGATCCATACTTCACTAAGTCCTAGTGAGCTTTGGCATCACTGCTAGAAACCTAGTGACTTAGATAAACAACCCCTTGCTAATCATATCTCATATGATAATTGTTTGTTGGGTGGCATCATTTGCTCCGACTTCCAAAATTATGCCTCAAGACCCAAAACCATTTTGGTAGCATTGTAAAGTTAAACCAACACTATGCATGTGGGTGTCCGACACTCACCACATATTATTAAGATAGTTAATGGCATGCTACTTGGGTAGACCTACCAATTAACGATCAAAATCATGATAGGTGTAACAATTTGAAAGACATCAATTTTACTTAATTTTTCTTGAGCGATACTATTCTATCATGTCAAAACATCTAATGATAAATAACATGAACAATAGCATAAGAGGAACATGGATAAACATTCATTGATAATCACATTAAACTATGAGATAGTATGACCCTTAATATGGCAATCTCCATCACCACACTTCCTGTCCACCGAGCCGTCATGCTTGAAGTCACCATATTCATCTACTTAGCTATTACTCCTAAAAGCTAGTTATGAATTACATATGAGAATATCAAGCATCACATGTCGACACGTGGGCGTTATATAATAATCTGTAGATCGATGGCTATAATTCAGCATAACTCGTAAGCCATGAAAAATCTACTTGTCTCAAGCGTGCATCTTCCTCGTGAACTTTCTTACGCCCCCATTAAATGACTCGAAGAAGACGTGGATCTATCTCGTAATCATCCTATGAACCTGCCATGGTTAGTAAAAAATAAGGAAATAAATCACAAGTATATGTTTATATCAACTACTAGGATCTGGAGGCTCAAAGTCACTCACACTCAAGCTCATACCAAGTTCTTACAAATTCTTACCAAGCAAACAAGCGGTGACTGACAACTAGTGTCGGTGTCAAACGCTCTCTGAAAATTGAGAAAGCGATTGCAAGCAAGTGGTACATGTGCAATGGTAAAGGGTGGAGCTAGGATAGGCTTCAATATGGTAGTAAGGATTAGCAATAATCATATCAGTAAATACAAGTTGAAAAATTATTCACAGTACTAGTCAATGCTGCTGATGCTAGCCTAGAAAGAGCTAGCTAATCAAAGCCTACTACGAGAAGTGTATGAATGCACACGCAAAGATCAATGCGACTTGATGAAGCAAAGGAAAACCTCATACCAAGTATTACGAGAGACACTAGCCAACTACTCAATTTTTTGTGTAGGGGCACAAGATTGTTCACACGATATAGAGCATAAAAATAGAATAATGTGCAATGTAAACAACCCTCTAGTTGAAGCAAGAAACAACAACTAGTCTCAAAAGATAAAAAAGTAAAGTTTTATATGGCTTATATATGCTCATTTGAAAGGTTTCGACAAGATTTACAACTTTTCAGTTGAGGCAAACAGCAAATTCCAAAGAGAAGACCGAAAGAAACGGCAAAAATAGAAACAAAAAACTTGTGACGCAAATTCGGGGCTGAATATGGCTGATTTTGGGGACCCTGGAGGGTGTTACATGGCTTAGGTGGAGTGGATGTGCCTTGTTGTTATCTTTCCAACTAGTATAAGAATGTCCAAAACAGACACTGTATGCAAAAGTTATGTCTGCATTTTATCAAGGTGTCTCGAAACTAATCGTGCTTAGACTGGAAACCGACTCGGATTCAAATTTAAAACGGTTATATCTTGCAATCCCGTGGGCCAAACTTAATAAAAAAAAATATGGAAGCTTGTGAATATATGTAGAAGGGCTCCACCAATTTCACTGGTTTTAGCAAAATTTTGACACTTTTTTCAATTTCGGGAAGGAGGACACTCTTCTTTCTTTTAACCTTCTCTTTTTTTTCCTCCTTTCTTTTTTTTCTGATTTCCTCTCTTGAACAACCGAAACCAACAGATTAGAGTTTTTTTTCTTGCTCCTTTCCAAAATTTCTAAACGGCGGCAGATATTGTAGTATGTTGCGGCAGAGAAAACACTTGCCACGGTAGTGTGAAGGCAGCGGCGGCAGGGGGGTTGACGTGGCAGGAAGTGGTACCGGCGCTAGGATATTTTGGATGCCATGGCAGATAGCAGCAACGGCATCAAGAGCTTTGGTGCCGCGGCAAGGGATGGTAGCGACGACAGCCTATTTTGGGTGCCACGTCAGGGAGCGGCAGCGGCAACAAGATATTCGTTGCCGCTGCAGGAGATGGTAGTGATGACAACCTGTTTGGGTGTCGTAGCAGGGAGCAGCAGCGACGGCAAGAGCTTTGGTGCCGCGGTAGAAGATGGTAGTGGCGGCAGGTTGTTTTGGCTACCGCGGCAGGGAGCAGCGGCGGTGGCAAGAGCTTCGGTGCCGCGGAAGGAGTTGGCGATGGCAGCAGGCGCGGCCGGTAGTCTTTGTGGCGGTGCATTTTCATTGCCACGACAGTGATTGGCAGTGGATATTGTTGCCGCGGCAGAAGCCAAGGGGGCAGCGGCAGTGGATGTGTTGTGGTTGCCGCGGTAGCGAGTGACGGCGGCGGTGGAGATTGTGGTTGCTGCGGCAGTGATGATAGGAGGTTCTTGTTGCCGCGGCGGCAAGCAAAAGGAGATTGTTTGGCGCGAGGTCGGACACAAAGATGAATCTATGCAATGGAACACGAAGATCAAGATGCAAACTAGAGAATGATAAACTAGAAAAAAATTAGAAATAGAAATCAGCAACCTGGCACGACGATGCAACCAAGAATTCAACAAGCAATCTGAAAAGAAAAATTGCAAGCACAGATTGGTTTGGACAGGATGAATTAACCCTACTTTTTTTGGATTTTTGTGGGCTGTAGGTAAAGGAAAAATCTCATCGATGAACTGTAGCTCTGATACCACCAGGTGCACAATAGATGTCCCAATGTTTCGGTGAGATGGATAATTCAATTTTGGTGGAGACGACTCTCACGATTTGGCTACCAATCTCACACGACCAATATGCCTGCAATCGCTGAACCAACTCTGAGATTTTTATCGACCTTGCTAGGAACACGATCGACCTGACCACGAAGGTCTATTCCTGCATGCAATCGAAGAACACGTAAGAAGAAGATAATAAGCAATCTGTAATTGCAAATAAGATTGAAATATTTGATAAAGTTGGAGTTCTGTAGCGTTATTATGGTTAGTCTAATCGACACAAGCCAATACACGAAGTTGTAATAAAGCTAACTTTTAACTAAACAAAATCCAAGAAAACTAGAGGGGAGCGGCCACCTTAAACAGGAAAGGGGGAGCCGCACATGACTATGAAAATAGGGGTAGACTATTCATGGACTATTCACATATGAACAGTACCGTGTGAATGGTACTAGCCGCCTAGGGTGGCGCCTTCCCTTGGGCTCAAGCATTACAAGGCCCAATTTAGCCTAAACAGGTGATGCAATACCTTCTTTTAGTGATTACGGTATGCACAGAAGGAATTTGGAGGTGAGGGTAGATCCATTGGAAAGAAGATGAGATAAGATTTCCATCAAGTACTCGTGGAGCCCAACAGACTCACTATGTTAAAGTTATGCACGTTTGAAGTTAGTGTTATCTCCGGAGGTTAAATTGGATTCCAAAGTATGTCCAGCTCGAACTCTTGCTTGACTTTGACAAAAAGTGATATGGTGCTGCACAAATATATATTTTCATCATTAGGTATCATCATATAGTTCATATAATATAAATACACTTCTAAAAACGAGCTCATCTGATAATTTAAGTGAAGTGTACGAGCTCTCGTAATTGGAACAACAAGCATATGAAATATGGTTGTATCCATAGGGGTCATGTCCCCATCACCAAGTCATCTAAAAAGAATAATATGCTCAACATATACATCATGTGCATAAATGAAATCAGGATAAAGCTAAGATTTAACATTTTAATATTGCTCTCAGATGTAGAGTTGCACAAGATTTTAATCTTAGCCTTCTCGCTACTTTAGTCTATACTCTTCATTAATTGAACATAACAAAATAGATTCAATCTTTGAGCTCTAACTAATACTTTACTAAACTGTCGAAAGACCTAAAAACAATAGACCACATAATATACTTTCGAACTTGATTATTCTTAGTGTAAACTGAACACAAAAACACAAGTTCAGCAATACCGCCACTTGGATAACAGAAGAGTAAGCTAATTGAACTGCTAGTGACCACCAGAACCAGAAGATTCAAAACAACTAGTTACACCCGAAAGTAACAGACTGATAGAAGATCAAGTTGATAGCTCAAATATGAACTAATTATCAATTCAATTTCAGTATTTGATCATCATCATCACAGAGCAATAAACCAAGCCCACATATATCTCTTTGCAATATCTCCCAGTGCTAGGCACAGTGATCAATGAAGTCACAGATCAGATAAATCAACTAGCACAACATATATATATGCAAAGTGATACTCAACAATTGGAATATAGAAATATCACAAAGGTGGCGGTACTCGAAACCACCGAGATGAAAAACATACAAGGCACGCCACAAGGACGCTGTCTCAGAAAACCTAGTGCCTCACTGTGCCGCGCAATTTAGACGAGGTTGATGGAGATATAATGCCAATTCATCGCACTCCGAGACACACCAAAGAACGAAGTTGAGGTGCAAGGAAAAATATCGCACAAGACCACTGAGATGCACCAGCCAAAGTGCACCAGAGAACATCAACTACCAAGAACCGAATGGATGTTCTTCTTCCTCCCTCAAGATCAAGCCCACAGCCGGTAGAACCAAACCATCAAAGTGTATAGGATCCTGATTCCCAAACACAGCACCAACCGGGAGGGAATGGCATCAGATTGGAATCGGCAAGATGCACACAGTGAGAGGTCCGAAGCTCTCTCCGACGGTACGCATGGCAGAACAGGAGAACCAATTGCCCAAAGCCAAAGCCAAAATCGGGAGGTCAAGAACACACCAAAATAAAATTGGGAAGACTTATTGTGCTTTTTTTCTAGTCATACAGAAAAGGGAAAAAGAGAGCACTCAAGAGTAAGAGGAGGAGCCTTGCTGTCGCCGCCAACAGCCGGCGCGCTTCTCGCCCACGCCGCCTACAACGACAACGTCGCTCGCGAGAGCTCCAGCCAAGAGAGCTAAGGTGAGATAAGGTCAATGACCTTATCCCTTCCTTATGCCAATGACCAGTGGGGCCCTTTTTTTTTCTATTTATTCTTTTCTCAAAGTGAGAAATTCCAAAATAGCCCTCACCAAAAACAACGTATTTTACTGTCTCCTCTCGAAGTGGGCAGCTGCATCTGTATTCTGGAGAGGACAGACCTTGACGATCTTGTGGAGTTGTGGTTTCTTACCGAATTGGTAGCCATTCTAGGAGTAAGACAGCATGAGAGCGCAGCTACTTGTACGAAGATATCCTTAATTACGGATATCTGTTACGAAATTGGGCGACTTCTGTTGGCGCGTGGTGGACCCGAGCTACGACTTGCCAAATATTTCTAAGAATATCTTCGTGCGCAGTTTTTTTATATAGTGTACAGTATTTTTTCGTAATTTTGGCATGTACAGTACCCAAGTGAAAAATTCAGTTGGATGAGACCTAACAGCCTAGCGAGTAGACGAGGCTCATCTACAGCAGTCCCAAGTCCCTAACAACCTAAAGATTTACTAGAGATATAATTTATTGGGAAAAAGGCAGCCTTTCCTGAAAGCGAGATCGATGTCATTACTGGCTAGTCAAAGATCTCTAGTCTCTTACAAACAGCAATGTCTGCTTAGGCAGGCAGGCAGCCAGTAAAATTCCATTCTTCAGTTGAGACAGTTATGTGCTTGTATATATGTTCAGAAAAAGAAGCTAGACAGTAACATCTGACGCACTGTAATTTCTCCAACAAGCTAGTGTTCACTTAAGTGAACATATGGTAATTAATTCAGAACAAGCCAACTGTAGCATAATCTGGCGGTGTAGCACCTTATCTCTCTGACTGATGACCAGAGTTCAATTCATCAGCCACATGTCAGGTGAGTTATTTGTATAGATTTTTCACTAATATTATTTGGGGTTTGAACCCGTGACCTATGGATTGTAAGCCTTAAGATGACTACACTAGCTAATTGTTCCCACTGTCTCTAAGAAACAATTACATAAAGGTACTCGATTCTGCAAATTTACAGAATGGACAGAATGGCCAATGCCGGGCCATGGCCATCCCACTCTGGCATGCACTCTCCCATTTCCTGGGAGCAGAGTCAGCATGCATGTCTCACTCCTGTGGCATTCTTCCACCATTTTATACCATTGTACAGGCCGATCCAGGCAGAGTTTTCGATCGAGGTGCTCACAGAAATTAGAGGATAAGAAAGCTGTGTGTCCACCGGTCCACCCCATGTGTGCATTGATCTGAACCCATGCATGCATGGGCCTGATTACTTGTGTACTACGATATCTTTATGCGAACTTTAGCACTTAGCAAGCTGTCATCCATGTCATTTTCAGCTATTCCATCTGATAATTGGAGACTCATATCTTGCAAGCAATATACATATAGTGCCATTGCCTGCTCTTGAGTTGAGAAGAAGAATATTCAGACACCGTTACCCGTATCACACTGGCAATATTGGCCCAGGTAGGTTCACATGGAGGATCTCATCGCCAGGTCTAATCGGCCTTCCCCAGAGTATAACTGGCAAAAATATTTTTAAAGCTTAATGGAAATGCAACGTGCATTGGAATGGGGGAAAGTCAAAATCGATTGTGATAAATAAAATGCTGAGCTAGTCGACTAGAATAAAGGGAACTTCCGGAAGGTGTACATATATATGTACTAGTCAGAACTGATGCTGTAATAGCGTTTTATAGAGATTTGGTAGGATGTCTCTAGTATTGGAATATATCAATTGGTCAGGTAAGTCTTAACAAAAAAAGGTTAGGTTAAGACAACTTAATAGCTGATATGGTCAACCTTAACATTGTAGAATCATTTGCATATGCTGAGATGCAGGTGACATAAATACTTCCTCGATATGCTCTTCAACAATCCTAACTGGAGGCGTATGAAAAGATTAGGCCCCGTTTGAAAATTTTCCGATTCATTCAGGATAGAACTGCTCCCATGAAATTCCTGTAAAATTTTGGCGTTCTAAAGGGATCTTAAGGTGAGGAAATTGTACATAAGAAGAACATCGACATCACTATATATATAATACAAGTGCACACTCCAACTCATGGCTCATTCATCGTAGTGCCACGTGGCATAGCATAGCCAGAGGCGGGCCCACTTGTATTCAATGGTATTCAGTTGAATACCTATTATTTTTGCAAAACAAATTCGTGTATACGCCAGGGAGGCAGGGAGGCAGGGACCCGGACGCGCAAGATCGGCGGCACCGCCGCTTCCTCGGTGTTCTCGCTCTTCAACCTCAAGTCCCAGAGCAAGTTCTGGACCGAATCCGTCATCCGCACAGGTTCGGTTCCTTCCTTCCTTTCTTGGGGTGAGGGGATTGCTGTTTGCTTGTTGCATTATGTGATTGGTTGTATGCTTACGGAGCTACTTAGATGCATGGCATCATTCAATCCATCCAATTCATTTGCTGCTTTTAATGTTGAGAACTTGGTTAAGCTTGTTGGGTTCTATCCACATGACTTTGAATTTGAAGAAATGAACCGACTTCGCTTTCGGTTGCACCACTATATCAATGATGTCAGAAATGATGAAAACTTCAAAAATTTGAGAAGTCTAGCAGAGTTGTCTATGATGCTAGTTAAACAAGGAAAGGTTGCTCGGTATGAAATTGTTTATAAACTTCTCAAATTGGTGCTTGTTCTCCCTGTTGCAACTGCTGGTGTTGTGTTGCAACTGCTGGTGTTGAGAGGGTCTTTTCTATAATGAATTTGATAAAGAACAAGAGAAGAAGCAAGATGGGGCAGAAATATTTGAATGGTTGTTTGGTCACATTGATTGAAAGGGAATTCTTCATGCAAGCTAAGGATAAGGACATCATCGCTCATTTTCAAAGCATTAAGGATCGGAAAGTTGTCCAGAACTTGTAAGTTGTAAGCTTTGTTACCATTTTCTTCGTTTTATCCTCTATTTATTTCATATGTTGCCACTTTGATATGTTGATCATTAGTAGCCGGACAATTTCAAGTTGTGATCAATTTTATTAATCAATGATGCTGCCACTTAATTCTGTGTTATAAAACTATAATTTAGGTTGTCAAATTTTTTTTCTTGCCATCTGCAATTTTGAATACCCATGGTCCAAATCCTGCGCCCGCCTCTGAGCATAGCACACCCCAAAGTAGTCCGAATTTTGATGGCTGTATCGAATATAATTCCTGGAGGATTAATAGAAAATTCGCGCATTTCAAATGGGCCTTTAGAATGGTTTATCAACCCGCACTCTGTCAACATTGTTGGATTAATTGGGCTTGGACCATTTTAATTTAACAATTAATCAAATGAAATTCCTAGGCCCACATGGAAAATTTGATTAGTCCCATATGGAGAATTGAATGGGAGTTACACCACTTTAAAAGGTGGAATGTGGTAACCCCCTTGTGCAATTGGAGAGAGCCTGTACACGCGGTGCGGTGCGGTGCGGTGCGTGTGCGTGTCGGGTTTTTCTTTATCTATTCGAAAATCGAAACGCACTGACTCGAGCTGGCAGTAATGGCTGCAGTTACTAGTCTCTCTACTCCATAAAAAGGGACATGAATACTCTCGTATCCATTTTTTTGTTGTTGCCGCTGCTCGCAATCTCGGTTCGTAACCTTGCGCAGAAGGCTCGCCAGTAGGCCTCGAAACTCCATCCGCCCGAGTACCGCGGGTAGACAGGCGATCAAGTTTTTGGGAGCGATTAGCGCGATCGCTCATTCTCGTGACTTCGTCTTCATCCACGGTGGTGAATCGCTCGCGATCATCGCACGGCGAACATCTTCCGCATCGAACATCTTCTGCATCACGCCTTGATCGACTACATCGAATAGGCCATCATGTCGATCGATGGTAACGGCGCATCCGGTGTCACCGACATCGCCCCGCCGAGGGTATATCCTGAGAACTTATCTTAAGTTATTGTTTCTGTGCGCTATGAATATGTTAATAGGATCTGCTGTTATCCTGTTCATTAGCGAATATGAATACTCCATTGTTGAAACACCCATGCTCTTGTTTGTCATGTTTTATATGCTTAATTTCTGGATTAAAAAATGCCGAATATTGACTAGATTTTCAACAAACATATCTGCCATGACTAGTCTTTGTAAGTCGTATGTTCGTGTGCATTGCTATCACGGAGTCCATTGAAAATCAAGTGAGAAATATCAGCAGCTGTGTACTTGAAAGGTAGAGCTGAAAGCATCGTGTAAGGAAAGGGGCAGAAACTGTTGCTTATTTTGTACTTTAGGAAAAGTAAAGTATCATAATGGCAATGCGTTGCAGTTACTAGTCTCTTCGTTTTTGCTGCTACTGAGGAGGAAAGGCTCTCTACTCCATAAAAAGGGATACATAATACTCTCTGTGTCTGTTCTTTTTGTTGTTGCTGCTCTCTGCAATCTCCGGTTCAGAACCTTGCGCGCAGAAGGCTCTGGGCGAGTAGGCCTCCGAAACTCCATCCGTCGAGTACCGCGGGTAGACGGCGATCAAGTTTTTGGGGAGCGATTAGCGATCGCTCATTCTGTGACTTCGTCTTCATCCACGGTGGTGAAGCGCTCGCGATCTTGCCACGGCGAACATCTTCCTGCATCGAACATCTTCCTGCATCACGCCTTGATCGACTACATCGAATAGGCCATCATGTCGACTGATGGTAACGGCGCATCCGGTGTCACCGACACTAGCCCCACCCGAGGGTATATCCTGAGAACTTATCTTAAGTTATTGTTTCTGTGCGCTATGAATATGTTAATAGGATCTGCTGTTATCCTGTTCATTAGCGAATATGAATACTCCATTGTTGAAACACCCATGCTCTTGTTTGTCAAGTTTTATATGCTTAATTTCTGGATTAAAAAATGCCAAATATTGACTAGATTTTCAACAAACATATCGCCATGACTAGTCTTTGTAAGTCTGTATGTTCGGTGTGCATTGCTATCACGAGTCCATTGAAAATCAAGTGAGAAATATCGCATTGTGTGTACTTGAAAGGTAGAGTGAAAGCATCGTGTAAGGAAAGGCGTAAATCGTTGCTTATTTTGTACTTTAGGAAAAGTAAAGTATCATAATGGCAATGCGTTGCAGTTACTAGTCTCTTCGTTTTTGCTACTACTGAGGAGGAAAGGCTCTCTACTCCATAAAAAGGGATACAAAATACTCTCTGTGTCTGTTCTTTTTGTTGTTGCTGCTCTCTGCAATCTCCGGTTCAGAACCTTGCGCGCAGAAGGCTCTAGGCGAGTAGGCCTCCGAAACTCCATCCGTCTTAGTACCTGCTCGGGTAGACGGGCGATCAAGTTTTTGGGGAGCGCATTAGCGCGACTGCTCATTCTGTGACTTCGTCTTCATCCTGGTGGTGAACTGCTCGCGATACTGCACGGCGAACATCTTCCTGCATCACGCCTTGATCGACTACATCGAATAGGCCATCATGTCGACTGATGGTAACGGCGCATCCGGTGTCACCGACACTGGCCCCGCCCGAGGGTATATCCTGAGAACTTATCTTAAGTTATTGTTTCTGTGCGCTATGAATATGTTAATAGGATCTGCTGTTATCCTGTTCATTAGCGAATATGAATACTCCATTGTTGAAACACCCATGCTCTTGTTTGTCATGTTTTATATGCTTAATTTCTGGATTAAAAAATGCCGAATATTGACTAGATTTTCAACAAACATATCTGCCATGACTAGTGCTGTAAGCTGTATGTTCGGTGTGCATTGCTATCACGGAGTCCATTGAAAATCAAGTGAGAAATATCGCATTGTGTGTACTTGAAAGGTAGAGTGAAAGCATCGTGTAAGGAAAGGCGTAAATCGTTGCTTATTTTGTACTTTAGGAAAAGTAAAGTATCATAATGGCAATGCGTTGCGATTACTAGTCTCTTCGTTTTCTTTGCTCATCGAGGAGGAAAGGCTCTACTCCATAAAAGGGATCTGAATACTCTCGTATGCATTCTTTTTGTTGTTGCTGCTCTCTGCAATCTCCGGTTCAGAACCTTGCGCGCAGAAGGCTCTGGGCGAGTAGGCCTCCGAAACTCCATCCGTCTGAGTACCTGCTCGGGTAGACGGGCGATCAAGTTTTTGGGGAGCGCATTAGCGCGACTGCTCATTCTGTGACTTCGTCTTCATCCTGGTGGTGAACTGCTCGCGATACTGCACGGCGAACATCTTCCTGCATCGAACATCTTCCTGCATCACGCCTTGATCGACTACATCGAATAGGCCATCATGTCGACTGATGGTAACGGCGCATCCGGTGTCACCGACACTAGCCCCACCCGAGGGTATATCCTGAGAACTTATCTTAAGTTATTGTTTCTGTGCGCTATGAATATGTTAATAGGATCTGCTGTTATCCTGTTCATTAGCGAATATGAATACTCCATTGTCGAAACACCCATGCTCTTGTTTGTCAAGTTTTATATGCTTAATTTCTGGATTAAAAAATGCCAAATATTGACTAGATTTTCAACAAACATATCTCGCCATGACTAGTCTTTGTAAGTCGTATGTTCGGTGTGCATTGCTATCACGAGTCCATTGAAAATCAAGTGAGAAATATCGCTTGTGTACTTGAAAGGTAGAGTGAAAGCATCGTGTAAGGAAAGGGCGGCTCGTTGCTTATTTTGTACTTTAGGAAAAGTAAAGTATCATAATGTGTGGATATCGTGAGGATATGTGCACGATCTCAGGATGATGAGTCAATTGGCAATGGCATTGTTGGTTTGCAAAATCTCGCGTTTTGGGTTTGCTTCTTCTTTGTCGGACCACAAAGCGGTCCGACCGGTGGAGGGCGGTCGGACCGCCGTGGACTGATCGGGCCGGCAATGGAGGCGGTCGGACCGGCTTGACCTAACTTTGGATTTTGGAGCTAATCCAAAAATAGGTTGTGTAGGCAAGTGAGGAGTCTCCGGATGTGGTTTCATCATTTTGGAGCTCGGTCAAAAGTTCTATCGAGTTGAAAATTCGAAGGTTTGGATTTTCAAGTGGAATTTTGGCTAAGTCCTTTGGACGGTTCGGCGACCGTTGTGGGAGCGGTCCGATCGTTGATATCGGTCGGACCGGCCCTGTGAAGTGATCGGACCGGCTTTGACTTGGAGGTGAGCCAAGTTTGCATTGTTGTGGTTTCAATGTGGTTGATGTTTAGTTATCAATGCTTTATTGATGTATATTGCATTGCGGAACTAACGTGGGTCAAGTTGTGAAGAACTTGTTCCGGAAGCGGTTTGTTTGTCTATTCTTTGTGCGGTGGCTTGCGAGTCAACGACGTCAGCGGTGAGTGGATCGGGACTACGCTTGGAGAGCCGAGGTCGAGCGATCGGGGATCTGGTGAGGTCGTGTGACTCAAGCATGGTGCGAATGGACAAGATGGATCGAGCGGGTGGTTCGGTGCATTTGGTTGGATCGGCGGTGCGGATATCGGTGCGAGTCTCGGGAGGTTCCGGGGATTCGGACAAGAGAGGCTTGGCGTCGATGAGAACCGCTGATCAACCTACACGTGGTGAAGCAGGCGATTGCTTCAACAGATTAGTATGTGGGTCCCATGGGTGAGTGGGCCCCAAGTGTGTAACTCTAGTCCTCTCTAGTATAAATAGGAAAGGGGGAGAAGGAAAACCTTAGAGGCATTCATTTGGTTTCTTCCTTGCTTTTCTAGGGTTAGGGTTTGGAGAGGAAGAGAGGAGAGATTGTATGCTCCTTGGGTGAGCTCTTGTCCTCCTAGTTGGAGTGGCTTTGTAAGCATCTTGTGAGATCAATCAATCTTGTGATGCTTGCTTGAGAGATCTTTGTCTCCTCTTTGTGTTCTTCTCTCATTTGGATGAATTTGGTGCTTCCTTGATTCAAGGGTTTATGCTTGGTCTCTTGACCCATTTTGTCTTGCTTTGATGTGTGGGAATACTCCTAGAATCATCTAGACCATCAATCCTCACAAGCAAGTCTTGAATCAAAGTTTTCATATTTCTAGGGTTTGTGCACTTCTTGATTAAATCCTTGAGAGATCGACTCTGCGAAGTGGATCCAAGGATCGTCGCTAGAAATAGGTCTCTAATATCACTAGGGAGGTGTGCTCGAAATTTGGTCAAGTTTCATTGGTTGAATCAAAAGTTGGATCAAATTTCGTTTTGGATTTGGGGTGGATTTTCAAGATCTTGGATGAACGGTCGACCGGTCTTATAACGGCGGTCCGACCGCCGTATATTCAGCCATCACAGATCGCCGGTCGAATCGTTGCCCACCGGTCCGACCGCCTTGATTAGTTGCTTGGTCGGGCCATTGGTTGAAGCGTCGGTCCATCACCTTTGTAGGTAGCCGTCCGCCAAATGCCAGATCAACCCTTTGAGTTTAAGTCTCCACATTTGTGTCGTGTGGTTGTCGGGGTTTGTCGAGTTGACACAAGGCTTCATTGTGTGCTTCTCGATCTTCTTAGCTCTCATAGCTAAAGGAGTAAAGTTCGTGTTGAATTTGACTTAGGCGAGAAAGTTTTGAAAGCGCCTATTCACCCCCTCGATCGCCTTTCCGGTCCTACAAGTGGTATCGAGCGGTTAGCTCTTTTCTATAGATCTTAACGGTCTTTGGAGCCATGGCGATGAGCGATATTCAATCGAGCCACATGTTTTTGATGGAGTTGATTTTGCATATTGGAAGGCCGAATGGAGGCCTACATCGAGGCTCAAGGGCACGCGATTTGGCTTAAGGTGAAAAACCCTTATGTCGTGCGGTAGATGACAATTTGATCACTCGGATGTGGAGAACAACAAGCAGGCTCGAATTTCTTGATTCAAGGCCTTAGTCGATCGGAGTTTGAGCGTGTTGCTCACTTGTGTCGCTCATGAGATCTGGCGGACTCTTTGTGATTATCACGAGGGTCCATCTGCGATCAAGGAAGTGAGGCAGAACCGACTTAAGAAAGCATACCCAAGATCGAACAAAGACGGTGAATCTTTAGATGAGTGTGGGGAGATTTTCTAAAATTCTTCATGATCTCGTATTTGTTGATCTTGTCTTTTCGAGTCGAGAAAATGCACGCCGACTTTTGGGTGCTTTGGATGTGAAGGTGCAGGGAATGAAGATCAACGCCATAAATGATAACTTGTCATGAGTGAGCTTACCATGGATAAGCTTTACTCGAGGTTGAAGGCGCATGAGATTGATTTTATCTCGCGTCTCCCCACGTGAGCCAATGGCTTTAGTGATCGATCAATCTAAGGGTAGATATGTTGATTCCTTTAATGTTAGCTCATCTGGATTTTCTTTATGCCTTTGCATTCCTTGAGCGATGAGCAACTTGAGAGACTACCCGAGGATGACTTAGCCCTCCTATCCACAAAATTCATGAGAGCCTACAATAATGTGAGGAGTAGGAGGAGAGGTGGACCTATCACATGCTTGAGTGTGGTGAGCTCAACCACGTTAAGCTCTAGATGCCCCAAGTGAAGGGCAAGGAGGAGAAGGAGTCACAAAGGCATCCTCAAGCGAGGGATGCTAAGTCCAAGAAGACAAACTATCGCAAGTTTGTCAGCCGAGTCCTTGAAGCTCTAGAGGATGTGAGCATGGAAGATGTGGACTCGGAGTCGGAGGGCGACAAGAGTGACTCCGTGGTAAGAAGAAGGCACGTGATTTCACGAGCATGTGCTTTATGGCTAAAACGACCACGCATACTACTCCTCCAACAAATGAGGATCCTTTGGTGATCCCGATGAGGTATGCCCTTCACTTCGACATGAAAAGGGCTTTAGTGCTTCTTGAACAAAAATTGCATAAGCAAGTTAAAGTAATCAAGAAGCAGGATACTATGATTGATAATTTGAACCTAGAAGTGGTTAGGCTCAAATCCATTAATCCTGATGATTTCTGTGATTCATGCTCTAGCTTGCTTAATGAATTGTCAAGCTTGAATAATGCTCATTCCTCTGTTGAAGATCAATTGAAAAATGCTCTTTCTGAACTAGAATCTCTCAAGTCTAGTTCTGTTTGCATGAATGCCATTCCGCTTGATGTGACTGCTCTAGAAGCTACTCCATTAAATTGCTCAAACTGTGCTTTGCTAGAATTGGCTGGATAGCTCTTTAAAAGAATTGCAAAATTTGATGCTAGTCACACTTGTTCTCATTGTAAGAATAATCGAATTAAAATGCAAGAGATGAGTGAAATGGTTGCTTATTCTAGAATTGCCTCTTGTGAAAATTGCCCTAAGCTTACAATTGAGATTGAAGCTTTAAACAAGACTCTTGAAGAGAAAGCTAAAATTGAAAGATCTATGTCTCTTACTGCTTCCAAGAAAGTTATTGATTCTTCCTCTTGTATGTTGCATGCTGAAATTGAAAATGCTATTGGTAAGATACAAGAGGCTTTTAGAGTCAAATTTAAGGAGCAGTTGAATAGGATTGGAGAGTCCTATTGTGTGTCTTGTGAGGCTCTGAAAGTGGAAGTGGATCTTCTTAAGAGCAAACATGTTGAGGCAATCGATTCTGAAAAGTGCTCCAATTGTGGAGTTTTGGCAAAAGAGAACGATTACCTCAAAATGACTCTTGAGAAGTTTTCCAGTGGGAAAAAGAAACTCAACTTGATTCTAGACCAATCCAAGGTGAGTGTGAAAAACAGTGGCCTAGGCTTTAAGTCCCTAGGGCTCTCCAAGAATCTCACACCAAAGATTGCTAGAATTGTGAAAAGTGGTTTGGTTGAGCAAGAATCTTCTTTGTCTTCAAAGGTGGTTCTTAAATCTGTAGATTCTGCTCAATCTCTTTCTAGCAAGAAAGGTGCTTCCGTCTCACCGAGACGGACCCCTCAAAGGTCAAGTACCATTGCACTTTCTGCAAGAAAGAGGGCCACACTGGTTGAGTTTTGCTTAGGAGAGCAAAGATTGAGAGGAAAGAGAGGATGAGCACTTTGAGATCCATTAGAGGAGTCTCTTCTTCAGCGATAGTCTCTAGAGCCGGGCAGCCTATTCAGTGTACCACATACAGGCCTAGGCGTGTAGAGAATCTTGTTGACTCTTTTGGTGGGTCCAGCGGCGGTGTGGTTTAGGATATCATGAGGATAGACCACGGGTAGCACCTAGGCAGGGGAGTATCGGTCTTTTGGTAGATCGTTTTGGAGAGGTCAGTGGTGCTCATGGGCATTCTTATGATTTTGTGCCTAATCATTTTCTCTTGCTTCTTTTGCTATTCGGAGCATCGTTCATCTCGATCTTGGACACCCAGATTTTCTATCTCAAATCCATCTTGAGGCTTGGATGTTTTGAGGAATTTGCTTTTTCATTTTCATTGTATCATAATGCACTTTTATTTCAAATGTCGTGCATTGCATAATAAAATTGTGGAGCTTTGAGTATTATCCTTGTATGGCTTGATTTCATACTCTATACCTTGTCATATCAAGTGATAGTCCATTTGGACTTCTTTTATGGCTCTTCGTGTTTTGGCTTAGCTTTTCCCTTGCTAGCTTTATATCTGTGAGCAAATTGAATCGAATCATGTCTTGTTGGATCTTGTGACTAGTTTTGCTCTAGTGATCCTCTTATGATTCTTGCCATGTCTTACAAGTGAATTGAGTCTTGAACTTATTTTGAGATGAAAAAATGAGCTTTTATCTTCTTAAGTCAAGCAAATAAAAAATTTCATGCGAAAAAACTGATCTCACCAATCCTTTCTCATGAGACGGCTTGCCATTGCACTAGGCATGAACTCGGGGAGTTTTGGATGACCTAGACCACTCTTTTAAGCTTATCGCTTGAGATGGTCGCACAAGGCTTGAGATCTAGATAAAAAAAAAAGAGAAAGAAAAGAAAATTTGCACAAAAGGGCTAAGTGCTTGAGCTTTGCTTCAAAAGAATTCTCTTAATGCTCAAAATGCCTCAATTCTGTTTTGAGTCTCTTTACGCTTATAGACATGGCTTGACTCATTTTTGGTTGCTTTTAGTGAATCTATGACATTGAGCAACCTTTCATGGTTTTAATACATTAATCTCAGTTTACGCTATATTGGTTTTAGCTTTGCAGTACATGTTTTGCCATGATTGAATATAGCTTCTACTCTTTATATGGCTTGGTATATATCTTGTACTGTCTACATAGAGAATGGTCATGGCTCCTTTTTGCTTAATTTCAAATAAAGTCATTTCTTCATGCTCGTTCTTCTCTCATGCATCTTGATGAATTCATTGTCAAAGGGGAGAAAGGATTGAAGAAAATGTTGCTTTGGAGCTTTTGGTTCACATAAGGTTTCATGCATAAAAGAACACACACACACACACACAAAAAAATTTTGTGAACCTTTTGAAAATTTGTGATCATAGTGAGTTGAGTCTCTGGGTTTTATTGCCTTTTTCTGATTTGAATTGAAATTCAAGAAGACTCACAATGATCAAAGGTCAAATAGAACTTATTGTCTTTCATATGGACCTTAGTGAGATTTTTGGCCATCTTCTGGATTTTGAATCCTTTTGTGCGTTCAATGCCTTATCTCACTTGCCTTCACTATTCTGAAGCCAGCTTGGTCGCTTCCTAAGCTTTTTCTTGCTTATGGACCAAGTTGTGCCTTTATCTAAAACAGCGATTTTACTTTTCAATTTGAAAAACCACATTTTCTTGGAAATTGCCAATGTGTTCATCAAGGGGAGATTGTGGATATCGTGAGGATATGTGCACGATCTCGGGATGATGAGTCAATTGGCAATGGCATTGTTGGTTTGCAAAATCTCGCGTTTTGGGTTTGCTTCTTCTTTGTCGGACCACGAGCGGTCGGACCGGTGGAGTGGGCGGTCGGACCGCTGAGTGTGGAATGATCGGACCGGCAATGGAGGGCGGTCGGACCGGCTTGACCTAACTTTGGATTTTGGAGCTAATCCAAAAATAGGTTGTTGGACCGTAAAGGCGACTAGAGGGGGGGGGGGGGGGGGAATAGGAGCACGCCCACTTTTTCACAAATTATGAACTCAATACAATTTCACTCCAGTAGCTATTAGAAAGCTATGAAGATCAATATACCGATCAAATGGAAGACTAGTATTGAATCCAATAAAAAACCCCTAAGCAATGCGACAATAATCAGCAAGAATCAAAGCAACACAAGTACTGGCGGTCTGACCGCTGTAGTGAACCGGTCGGACCGATTGCCTAGCGGTCGGACCTCTGTTATGCTGGCGGTCGGACCGCTCCAAAATCGGTCGGACCGGTGGTGACGGGCGGTCGGACCGGCAGTCTACAGAACCGATCTGAAACAGTAAAATCAGCCCGATGACGAAGTTGCAATTAGGTCTAACTTTTGATTCTCAACTCCAAACTTCACGAAACTTTGCACACACCTTCTCTATGCTATTGAGGACCTATTCCAATCGAATATTATGATAATTCTTGGAACAATCTTGAGCAATTGCCAATTGATTAACAGAAGGTCTAAAACCGGGCAAGAACGAAAACTTGATCCTAAAGCTTGTTCGTGAGAGATTGATGATCAAGATGATGCTAGATAGATTCACACATATCACAGCAAGCTAATTCACGTGAAAGAATCAATCACAAACTCGTGGATCAAAGAAAGCCCTAAAAACACGAAATTGAAAGCAAGAACGAAAAGAGACTTATCTCAAGCAAACCTTGCATAGATTGATTTAGTGGTTGATCTTTGGATTACATCCACACCATCATGGATCGATGAGACAATCAAGGATCACGAAATTCTCCTCAAACCATGAAAAGCCCTAGCCTCCACCTCAACTCCCTAAAGACAATTAGGGTTTTGAAACATAAGCAGCGAGAGAGGAAGAGGTGCGACCACCATCTCCTCCTATTTATAGTGGAGGCCTAAAACTCTTAGGGTTTGACTTAATTGGGCTCCCGTTAAGGCCCACTAACAAACGGGTCACACACGCACGCTTCGCGAGGCGCCGTCTTTAACTTTTGACCTAAACCGCTTCACCATGCGTCATGGATTCGCCAATAGGTCACCCTTGTCCATCTTGTGTCACGCTTGAGTCGTTGACCTCACTCGGCATCGTCGATCGTTCTGGACCTCAACTCTTCAAGTCTAGTCCGATTCTCCTCGCCGTTGACCGTCGTTGACCACCAAGCTACCTGCACAACCACAGACAAGAAAACACGAATTCGGGAACAAGTTTTTCACAACTTGACCCATGTTAGTCAAAACATGCATCATGCAAATCATATGCCATGAAACCAATGACTTTGACCAAACAAAACAACATCGCCACGAAGTTGGCTGACGTTCAAGTAGTTCTGGTCGGCCGCTCGGGTGAGCGGTCGACCGCCATGGCGGTCGGACGCTCCTCAATGAGCGGTCGGACCGCCTATAAGACTTAGCCGAAATTCAAGCTCCCAAAATCCGAAACCTTACGAAACTTTAAACCAATAGAACTTTTCACTTTGGAGGCTCCAAAATCATGAGACCAAGTGCATTGGGATCCCTTACTTGTCTACAACACCTATTTTTGGCCCACTCGATTTGAACACTTTTGGTCATCGCCGGTCCGACCGCCCCAGATGGCCGGTCCGACCGATATGGGACCGGTCGGACCGCGTGCAAGGACCGGTCGGACCGCTCTGAGCGATAAGCTCAGTAACTTTGTCGAAAGCGTGAAAGCGACAAACCGTAAACGCCATTGCCAATTGTCACATCATCCTAAGATCTGGAGCATATCCCCATGAAATCCACAATCTCCCCTTGATGAACACATTGGCAATTATCCGAAAAATGTAAGTAAGAGGTTTGAAAACGAGTTTACTCGCGGTTTGCACAAAGGCACAACTTGGTCCATAAGCAAGAAAAAGCAATGAACATGACCAAGCTGGCATCAGAATAGTATAGGCATGTGAGACAAGGCAAAAGAAAGCATAAAAACTTTGATTTCCAGAAAAGGGTCAAAATTCTCACATGAGGTCCATATGAAAGAACAATTGTTCAATTGACCTATGATCATTGTGAGTATAAAAGAATGCAATTCAAGTTCAGAATATTCAATAAGACAATAAGAATGCAACTCAAGAACTCCCCCTCACTATGATCATCAAATTTCAAATTTTCAGTTTCTCCCTTTGTATAAACTTCTCCCCCAATCTTCTCCAAATAAGAGTAGCAAAGAAATATTACACATCTTCTCCCAAAGAAATATCTTCATTTAACACATCTTCTCCCCCTTTGACAATGGATTCATCAAGGAATCACGCCTTCCTCTCATCCAGAATAACAAATAGAGAATAAAGAAAGAAGCGAAACAAAAGAAGCATAAAGAGGAATATGCATGAAGTGCAATGGAGTGGCTTCAATTTTGTATTTTCAATTTTTGATTACAAGAAGCTTTGGAGATTACCCAAAAGAACAAGCTAGTATCTCGAATAATGCACAAACAGCATATCAAGCCTGACAGCGCTAGCAAGATCATGGTAAGACATATATATCAAAGCTAAGCACAAAGGCTCAAAAGTAAAGCAGTAGATTTGATCAATTTAAGCAACGCTTCAAATTGACAAGTTCATCAACGAGGATCCTAAAGTGAAATTGGCCATGTCAAAATGTCAAAGTGAGATCAAAAATCTAACAAAGACCACATTAAGAGTCAATCAAGTCCGTATTGAATCATTTTGCTCAATATTTTGTAAGCGCCCATTTGTCAACATTTTTCTCATTTGCATTGAATATTGAAGTTGACTAATGATCTAACTTAGTGACAAGATCTGGACTAGGAGCCATCCACAAACTCATCCTAAGCTTGACCAAAAGTTGATTAAAGGTATATCTTAGTAAAGAAGATCTGGACTAGGAGCCATCCACAAACTCTTTCTAAGCTTCTACCAAGGCGACAAATCTTGAGGTTCATGTCATTTCGACAAGCGGTCCCCATGAGATCGTCGGTTCATCAAACTATCTCCAAGTTCATGTCATTTGACAAGCGGTCTCGTAAGAATAGTTTGGCACAATTTAAGCATAAGACAATCTTGATTTTCATTTTCACAAGAGCGATTTTAGAATCTCAAGAACACAAAAGCTCAAGTAATGGTCAATTTTAGATCAAAGAGCTAACAAAGCAATTACACAGGCCAATGTCACAAGAGGAGCACTAATTACGCAACTCGCTAAAACATCCACAAATTGCAATTTCTTAGTTTGAGTTGTTTAAAAGGTTCTAGCTCATATAGCAAAGACTTAGCTACACATGTAAAAGCATGATAATTCTAGCAAGTCAAAGAACTAGACATGACATTGAGCAAGAATTGAAATACAAAAGCTCTAAAGGGTAATAGGCAAAGCTTCATCAATTTTAAAAGATAAGCAGAAAATCTTATATTACAATGCATTTTTTTTAATTTTTCATACCACTTGTTGTATTTTTCATATGAATGCAATATGACACAATGAGATGCAATTAAAAGGCCTAAAAATCTAAAAAGTTCGAAAAGATCACTAAGTTCGGAAAAGAACAATAAAAGATCAAAAGAACAAGGAAAGATAAGAAAAGATCAAACTCCCCTCAAACCAACCCATAAGGATAAATTACCCTAACTCACTTCTTAAGGAGGAAAATCTGGTTTGATCTAAAGGCTTGGTAAGAATATCGCCAATTGAGCTTGGACTCTACAAAGTGCATCACAATATCACCTTTTTCAACATGATCTTTAAAGAAGTGAAAGCGAATGTCTATGTGCTTAGTCCTAGAATGTTGCAATTGGGTTTTAGCAATATTAATAGCGAAGTGTTATCACGTAAAAGAGGAACACTAGCAAAGTTTAACCCATAATCTTTCAAAGTGGGCGTCATCCACAAAATCAGCTCTGACAACTAGCGGCGACAACATACTCCGCCTCGCGATGGATTGTGCAATGTAAGACCGCTTTCTAGAAGACCAAGATACAAGAGGCGTGCCTAGAAAGTAGCAGTGCACGAGGTACTCTTCCTATCTAACCGACTGACCCACTTAAAATCGAATCGAAAAACCTCTAATGGACAAAGTGAAGAGCGGGAATACCAAATGCCATATAAGAGGGTAGAGTGTAAATACGAATATGCGCTTAACGGCTTGGCGATGGGAAGTTCTCGGAGGCGCTGAAATCTTGCACAAAGGCATACCGTGAAGTGAATGTCGGTCTCGAGGTCGTCAAATCTGAAGGGAGCCGATCATCTTTGCGGTACTCGCGTTGATCCACGACTTCTCCTTCCTCATCCGGATCCAAAGCAGTTGAAGTTGCCATGGGAGTGGAAATTGGCTTGGAGTCACCCATGTTGAAGCGTTTGAGAAGATCTTTAGTGTACTTCGTCGATGGATGAAAGTTCCTTCCTTGCATTGCTTGATTTGAAGTCCCAAAAGTAATTAAGCTCTCCCATCATACTCATCTCAAATTCCCTAGACATAGTGTCGGAAAAGTTGAAACAAGAGCATTAGAGGAACCACCAAAGATAATATCATCCACATAAATTTGAGCAAGCGAAGTCATTGTCACGTCTAAGAATGAATAGGGTTTTATCCACTTTACCCATCTCAAAATTATTTTTAAGCAAGAAGGTCTTAAGTCTATCATACCGGGCTCTAGGGGCTTGTTTAAGACCATACAATGCTTTAGATAGCTTGAAAACACGATTTGGATATTTAGGATCCTCAAAACCAGGGGTTGCTTAACATACACTTCCTCATCTATGAAACCATTTAAAAGGCACTTTTAACATCCATCGATATAATTTAAAACCTTTTGATGCAGCAAATGCAAGCGAGAATGCGAATGGCTTCTAGTCTAGCAGCAGGAGCAAATGTCTCATCAAAATCTAACCCCTCAACTTGGTGAAACCACGAGCTACCAATCGGCCTTATTTCTAACCACGTAACCATCCTCACCTTGTTTATTCTTAAACACCCAACGGGTTCCTATAACATTATGACCACTAGGAGGTTCTACTAGGTTCCAAACTTTGTTTCTTTCAAAATTCTCTAACTCCTCATGCATGGCATTTACCCGGCTAGAATCGGATAAAGCATGTGATATATCGCGGGGTTCAAAAGAAGCAACAAAAGCCGAATGAGAGTAGAGATTTGGATCATTATACCGGAGCGAGTGACTCGCTCATGTAGGTTACCTATTATACATTCGGAGGATCTTTGTCTCTGAATGCGAAGTGGGCGCCGGGTGAGATGTCGTTTCTTCGACCTCCGCAGTGCTGATGATGATGATGATGTGAGAGCCTCAGCGAAGGTGAAGTAGGCGTTGCGAGTTCTTGTATCAATATGGGCGCCTCGGCGTAGATAGATGAGGAATGACATTTGCCGTCCTCATCTTCCTCCACAAAGATGCTCTCTGTCACTGTAAATCATCGTAGCAATTGATCTAGCTCGAGGCTAGTCTCATCAAAAGTGACATTACAAGTCTCTGAATAATGTTAGTCTCGATATTAAAAACTCGAAAACCCTCGAATGAGCGGGATAACCCGAAATATCCCATCAAAAGTTCTTGACTCAAATTTATCTAAGTTGCTGTCTTAAGGATAAAACATTTTGATCCAAAACTCGAAAATGTGAGACAGAGGGTTTTCTACCAAAGCGAAGCTCATAAGGAGTCTTGCCTAAAGAAGGTCTCAAAAGACACGATTGGCAATATGGCAAGCAAGTAGCAATAGCTTCGCCCAAAATCTCCTAGGTGTGCTATACTCATCTAGCATCGTCCTAGCCATTTCGACCAAGGTCCTATTCTTCCTTTCCACCACGCCATTTTGTTGAGGGCGTGTGGAGAGGAGAAGCGATGCTCAATACCACGCTCGGCACAAAAAGAAGCAAAGAAGCATTTTGAACTCCGTGCCATTATCACTGCGAATCGCTCTCAAAGCACCGGAAGCTCGAAGCCAAGCGAAGAACAAGATCATGAAAATAACCAAAAGCTTCATTCTTTGAAGTAAGAAAGAACACCCAAGTATATCTTGAAAGATCATCGACTATGACTAGAATATACCATTTTCCACCAATCGATCGGACTCTAGCGGGACCAACGGTATCCATATGAAGCAAGCATCACGGTCCGTCGGTCATAACCATAGTCACGAGAAGGGTGTGAGGCGACAACTTGTTTGCCATGCCTACAAAGCGCACATCTGACATCTTTGGCGACTTTGAGCTTAGGCAAACCTCTCATGAGATCAAGGTTGCTAACTCGCGTCAAATGATCAAAATCAATGTGCCCCAAGCGTCGATGCCAAAGCCAAAAATCGAGAAGAAGATGTAAGCAAACATTTAAGAGATCCAAAGAAGAGATTACGAAAAGTCGGCTCCAAAAATTCTACCAACTCTAGAGATTCCAAACACAAGCTCACGGAGAATCAAGCACACGACAAGCATTTTTCTTAAAAGCAGTCTCATACCCATCATCAAGAAGTGAGAAGCAGAAGGAGATTATACCTAAGCTTGTCCACAAGAGCGACATCCTTTAGAATGAATTTGTTGTTTACCCTAATTGATCATGTTCCTTCAATTAGCCCTTGTGTATCATCTCCAAAGGTGATGAAGTCATCACTGTTGCTCGCGTGAAAGAGGTGAACCATTTTGAGTTTCGGTCATGTGGCGTGAACATCCGAGTCAACGAACCACGTGTTCTTCCCCTTTCGCGATAATCCACGAAAATCAAGGAAGCAAAAGAGCGATGTGTCTCAATCTCGGGATTAGATAAACAAGATTTAGGAATCGATCTTGAGACACACGCGTCAAGGAGTATACAAACCGAAATACTATCCTTGATTTCATTTAACATTCGATTATGAGCAATGTTTAACTTAACATGAGACTTAGATCGTCCATGGCGGTCTCGACGCTTTGTCTTTGGCGGTCGGACCGGTGACCAAAACAGTCGACCGGTGACCACCAGTGTCGGACCGCTTGATCGATACACATTAGAATTAGGATGTCTAGAAACATAATGATTTGCATGAGAGAAAAATCCTAATCGGGTTTATTCTTTTCGGTGTTACCATGTCTCATAGAAGCTCTAGGTTGCATGAATGAAATTCTATCAAAATTTTCCTATCATTTTCAACCTCGCCAACAATATTCAATCAAATGTCCACCTTTTTGCAATAAGTGCAATGGTACTTGGTACCACTAGAAGAGGCACCATTTGAATTAATACAAGGTTGGGCAAAGCCTGCTGATTTAAAAGATGTTTTTGCGGGTTGAGTTTTGAATTCAATTAAACCTTTTCCAAGACTTGAATGACTTTTGGGTTTGAATTGTCTTGAAAAGAATTGAATCCTAAACCTTGCTTCTTATAAGGAGTTTTAGATTTGTCAAGAATCATGTTTAATTGTTTCTTACCTTTAGAAAATTTCTCTAATGTATCATGAAGGTAAGCATTTTCTTTTCTCAAGTTAACACAAGAATCACAAGTTTTATCCATAGATTTTTCCTTATACAAAGCAATTTCAAGCTTAAGAGTGGAACATGAAGCACAAGTAGTATTTTCAATATTGTCCTTAAGCTTAGCATATTTGACTCTAGCGACTTCTAAGATATCTTTGATTTCACGTTCTTTTCTAAGCATGAAGTGCAAGGACTAGAATCAAAAACATCAAAAGCAATCAATTTACTAGATTCTAAACATTTTTCACAAGGAGCACTTTTAATTTCATTTAGTTCAGATTTAGCATTCTCAAGTTGTTGTACACAAATATTATGAGCAGATTGTAACTTGGTAATTTGAATGCATAGCATGACAAGATAAACATTCATCGAGTTCAAGAGTCTTAGCAGATTTTAAGCTCTACTTTTGGTTTGCTAATCTTTGACTCAATTTCTTATTTTTGTCATAACAAATTCAAGCGCTTCATCTTGACTAAGTAATTGCTCAACTATAGAATCATATTTGCGTAAAGCTCATCATAAGTAAAAGATACCTCATTATCATCAATGTCCTCCGTGTCGACCATGAAGCACATGCCGGTGAAGTCTTTGGCCTTCCCTTTCTTTTTACCTTGAGGATCTCCTCCTCCTTGTCCTCCTCACTCCCGGTATCGACATCGCTCAAGGATTGATCCTCAAAGCGGCAAGGACCGGTGGCGACCTTCACAAGCTTATTTGCCTCATACCTTGATTTGTTGAAAGGAGGCTTCTTCCAAGTGGCTTTCCTTCCTTATGATTGCTCTTACCTTTCGACTTGGGGCAATTTGCGGATATGATTGAGCTCACCACATTCATAGCATGTTCTGGGACCACCTCTCTTTTGTTTCTCACATTATTGTAGGCCGTGTGAATTTCTTAGCTAGAAGAGCTAACTCATTTGAGAATACTTTCAAGCTCCTCTTCATGAATAGCGGATAAACAAGCAAATGAAAATCAGAAGAAGATTCACAAGAGTCATCAAAAACCTTTTGAGAGGATCGCTACCAAAGCTAAATTATCTTTCTTAGGATGATCAACTCTTTTAATTTCATGAGTCTTGAGTTTACTATAAAGCAATTCTAAAGTAAGACTTGAAAGATCAACATTTTCTTCTATAGCGGTAGCTTTCATCTCCCACTCCTTGGTGTTGATTGCGGCCAAGAGATGGGTGGCATTTTCAGATTGAGAATATTCAATATCAACGACTTTCATTTGATTAATTACTTTATTAAAGCGATGAAAATGTCATCGATGCTCTCTCGGGACGCATCTCGAATTTATTGTACTCACGCTTGTAAGCAGTTTGGCGCACCTTTTGATTTGGGACGAACCCTCATGATATGTTTCGAGAGTGTTCCAAATTTCATCTTGTGATTGAAAGATTGCAAATTCTATCATATTCTTGTCTACCAAGTGCACCATATAAAAGATTCTTAGCCTTATTGTTGTTAGCCAAAAGAATTGCGAAGCGGTGTAGCAATTTCAGAATAACCAGTGGGCTCTAACAACATCCCAAATAGCTTGTCCTCGCTCTCAAGAAAGACGCATACGATTCTTCCAATAGGCATAGTCGTGCCCATCGAAGATATGCGGTTTAGTAGAAAACTTATCCATCGCCAAAGTTCGGTGACCGGTTAAGATCAAGATTGAACTAGCAGGGCTCGATACCACTTGTTGGACCGTAAAAGGCGACTAGAGGGGGTGAATAGAGCACGCTCACTTTTTCACAAATTATGAACTCAATACAATTTCACTCCGGTAGCTATTAGAAAGCTATGAAGATCAATATACCGATCTGTGGAAGACTAGTATTGAATCAATAAAAACCCTAAGCAATGCGACAATAATCAGCAAGAATCAAAGCAACACAAATCTTGGCGGTCGGCCTGCTGTAGTGAACCGGTCGGACCGATTGCTGGCGGTCGGACCTGCTGTTATCTTGGCGGTCGGACCGCTCAAAATCGGTCGGACCGGTGGTGACGGCGGTCGGACGGCGATCTGAACCGATCCAAGCGATAAAATCGGCCCGATGGCGAAGTTGCAATTAGGTCTAACTTTTGATTCTCAACTCCAAACTTCACGAAACTTTGCACACACCTTCTCTATGCTATTGAGGACCTATTCAATCGAATATTATGATAATTCTTGGAGCGATCTTGAGCAATTGCCAATTGATTAAATGAAGGTCTAAAAGCAAGAGCGAAAACTTGATCCTAAAGCTTGTTCGTGAGAGATTGATGATCAAGATGATGCTAGATAGATTCACACATATCACAGCAAGCTAATTCACGTGAAAGAATCAATCACAAACTCGTGGATCAAAGAAAGCCCTAAAAACACGAAATTGAAAGCAAGAGCGAAAAGAGACTTATCTCAAGCAAACCTTGCATAGATTGATTTCGTGGTTGATCTTTGGATTACATCCACACCATCATGGATCGATGAGACAATCAAGGATCACGAAATTCTCCTCAAACCATGAAAAGCCCTAGCCTCCACCTCAACTCCCCTAAAGACAATTAGGGTTTTGAAACATAAACAGGCGAGAGAGGAAGAGGTGCAGCCACCATCTCCTCCTATTTATAGTGGAGGCCTAAAACTCTTAGGGTTTGACTTAATTGGGCTCCCGTTAAGGCCCACTAACAAACGGGTCACACACGCACGCGCGCAGGCGCCGTCTTTAACTTTTGACCTAAACCGCTTCACCATGCGTCATGGATTCGCCAATAGGTCACCCTTGTCCATCTTGTGTCACGCTTGAGTCGTTGACCTCACTCGGCATCGTCGATCGTTCTGGACCTCAACTCTTCAAGTCTAGTCCCGATTCTCCTCGCCGTTGACCGTCGTTGACCACCAAGCTACCTGCACAACCACAGACAAGAAAACACGAATTCGGGAACAAGTTTTTCACAACTTGACCCATGTTAGTCAAAACATGCATCATGCAAATCATATGCCATGAAACCAATGACTTTGACCTAACAAAACAACATCGCCGAAGTTGGTCGGCGTTCAAGTAGTTCTGGTCCGACCGCTCCGGTGGCCGGTCGGACCGCCATGGCGGTCGGACCGCTCCTCAATGAGCCGTCGGACCCATATAAGACTTAGCCGAAATTCAAGCTCCCAAAATCCGAAACCTTCTGGAAACTTTAAACCAATAGAACTTTTCACTGGAGGCTCCAAAAATCATGAGACCAAGTGCATTGGGATCCCCTTACTTGTCTACAACACCTATTTTTGGCCCAGCTCGATTTGAACACTTTTGGTCATCGCCGGTCGCCGGTCCGACCGCCCGGATGGTCGGTCCCGACCGATATGGGACCGGTCGGACCGCCGTGCAAGGATCGGCAGGACGGTCGGTTGCTCTGAGCGATAAGCACTGTAACTTTGTCAAAACGCGTGAAACGACAAACCGTAAACGCCATTGCCAATTGTCACATCATCCTAAGATCCGGAGCATATCCCCATGAAATCCACATAGGTTGTGTAGGCAAGTGAGGAGTCTCTGGATGTGGTTTCATCATTTTGGAGCTCGGTCAAAAGTTCTATCGAGTTGAAAATTCCGAAGGTTTGGATTTTCAAGCTGGAATTTTGGCTAAGTCCTTTGGACCGGTTCGACCGCCGTTGTGGGAAGCGGTCCGGCCGTTGATATCGGTCGGGCCCGCCCCGTGGGGCGATCGGACCGGCTGACTGGAGGTGAGCCAAGTTTGCATTGTTGTGGTTTCAATGTGGTTGATGTTTAGTTATCAATGCTTTATTGATGTATATTGCATTGCGGAACTAACGTGGGTCAAGTTGTGAAGAACTTGTTCCGGAAGCGGTTTGTTTGTCTATTCTTTGTGCGGTGGCTTGCGAGTCAGCGGCGTCAGCGGTGAGTGGATCGGGACTACGCTTGGAGAGCCGAGGTCGAGCGATCGGGGATCTGGGTGAGGTCGTGTGACTCAAGCATGGTGCGAATGGACAAGATGGATCGAGCGGGTGGTTCGGTGCATTTGGTTGGATCGGCGGTGCGGATATCGGTGCGAGTCTCGGGAGGTTCGAGGGGATTGGACAAGAGAGGCTTGGCGTCGATGAGAACCGTGATCAACCTACACGTGGTGAAGCAGGCGATTGCTTCAACAGATTAGTATGTGGGTCCCATGGGTGAGTGGGCCCCAAGTGTGTAACTCTAGTCCTCTCTAGTATAAATAGGAAAGGGCGGAGAAGGAAAACCTTAGAGGCATTCATTTGGTTTCTTCCTTGCTTTTCTAGGGTTAGGGTTTGGAGAGGAAGAGAGGAGAGATTGTATGCTCCTTGGGTGAGCTCTTGTCCTCCTAGTTGGAGTGGCTTTGTAAGCATCTTGTGAGATCAATCAATCTTGTGATGCTTGCTTGAGAGATCTTTGTCTCCTCTTTGTGTTCTTCTCTCATTTGGATGAATTTGGTGCTTCCTTGATTCAAGGGTTTATGCTTGGTCTCTTGACCCATTTTGTCTTGCTTTGATGTGTGGGAATACTCCTAGAATCATCTAGACCATCAATCCTCACAAGCAAGTCTTGAATCAAAGTTTTCATATTTCTAGGGTTTGTGCACTTCTTGATTAAATCCTTGAGAGATCGACTCTGCGAAGTGGATCTGAAGGATCGTCGCTAGAAATAGGTCTCTAATATCACTAGGAGGTGTGCTCGAAATTTGGTCAAGTTTCATTGGTTGAATCAAAAGTTGGATCAAATTTTGTTTTGGATTTGGGGTGGATTTTGATCTTGGGTGAACGGTCGACCGGTCTTATGTAACGGCGGTCCGACCGCCCGTATATTCAGACATTTATCGCTGAAGTCGAACCGCTATCCACCGGTCCGACCGCCTTGATTAGTTGCGGTCGAGGCCATTGGTTGAGCGTCGGTCCGACCGCTGTGTAGTGGTCCGACCGCCTTGTGCCAGATCAACCCTTTGAGTTTAAGTCTCCACATTTGTGTCGTGTGGTTGTCGGGGTTTGTCGAGTTCAAGACAAGGCTTCATTTGTGTGCTTCTTGATCTTCTTAGCTCTCATAGCTAAAGGAGTAAAGTTAGTGTTGAATTGACTTAGGCGAGAAAGTTTTGAAAGCGCCTATTCACCCCCTCGATCGCCTTTCCGGTCCTACAAGTGGTATCGAGCGGTTAGCTCTTTTCTATAGATCTTAACGGTCTTTGGAGCCATGGCGGTGGCGATATTCAATCGAGCCACATGTTTTTGATGGAGTTGATTTTGCATATTGGAAGGCCGAATGGAGGCCTACATCGAGGCTCAAGGGCACGCGATTTGGCTTAAGGTGAAAAACCCTTATGTCGTGCCGGTAGATGACAATTTGATCACTCGGATGTGGAGAACAACGGCGGGGCTCGAATTTCTTGATTCAAGGCCTTAGTCGATCGGAGTTTGGCGTGTTGCTCACTTCTTTGTCTGCTCATGAGATCTGGCGGACTCTTTGTGATTATCACGAGGGTCCATCTGCGATCAAGGAAGTGAGACAGAACCGACTTAAGAAAGCATACTCCAAGATCGAACAAAGACACGGTGAATCTTTAGATGGTGTGGGGAGATTTTCTAAAATTCTTCATGATCTCCGCATTTGTTGATCTTGTCTTTTCGAGTCGAAAATGCCTTGACTTTTGGGTGCTTTGGATGTGAAGGTGCAGGGAATGAAGATCAACGCCATAAATGATAACACTTGTCATGAGTGAGCTTACCATGGATAAGCTTTACTCGAGGTTGAAGGCATGAGATTGATTTTATCTCGCGTCTCCCACAGCAGAGCCAATGGCTTTAGTGATCGATCAATCTAAGGGTAGATATCTTTGATTCCTTTAATGTTAGCTCATCTGGATTTTCTTTATGCCTTTGCATTCCTTGAGCGATGAGCAACTTGAGAGACTACCGGGATGACTTAGCCTCCTATCCACAAAATTCATGAGAGCCTACAATAATGTGAGGAGTAGGAGGAGAGGTGGACCTATCACATGCTTTGAGTGTGGTGAGCTCAACCACGTTAGCTCTAGATGCCCCAAGTGAAGGGCAAGGAGGAGAAGGAGTCACAAAGGCATCCTCAAGCGAGGATGCTAAGTCCAAGAAGACAAACTATCGCAAGTTTGTCGGTAGGAGTCCTTGAAGCTCTAGAGGATGTGAGCATGGAAGATGTGGACTCGGAGTCGGAGGGCGACAAGAGTGACTCCGTGGTAAGAAGAAGGCACGTGATTTCACGGGCATGTGCTTTATGGCTAAAACGACCACGACGGCTACTCCTCCAACGGCGAGGATCCTTTGGTGATCCCGATGAGGTATGCCCTTCACTTCGACATGAAAAGGGCTTTAGTGCTTCTTGAACAAAAATTGCATAAGCAAGTTAAAGTGATCAAAAACAGGATACTATGATTGATAATTTGAACCTAGAAGTGGTTAGGCTCAAATCCATTAATCTGATGATTTACGTGATTCATGCTCTAGCTTGCTTAATGAATTGTCAAGCTTGAATAATGCTCATTCCTCTGTTGAAGATCAATTGAAAAATGCTCTTTACGAACTAGAATCTCTCAAGTCTAGTTACATTTGCATGAATGCCATTCCGCTTGATGTATTTGCTCTAGAAGCTATTCCATTAAATTGCTCAAAGCGTGCTTTGCTAGAATTGAAGCTGGATAGCTCTTTAAAAGAATTGCAAAAATTTGATGCTAGTCACACTTGTTCTCATTGTAAGAATAATCGAATTAAAATGCAAGAGATGGTGAAATGGTTGCTTATTCTAGAATTGCCTCTTGTGAAAATTGCCTAAGCTTACAATTGAGATTGAAGCTTTAAACAAGACTCTTGAAGAAAGCTAAAATTGAAAGATCTATGTCTCTTCTTGCTTCCAAGAAAGTTATTGATTCTTCCTCTTGTATGTTGCATCTTTGAAATTGAAAATGCTATTGGTAAGATACAAGAGGCTTTTAGAGTCAAATTTAAGGAAGCAGTTGAATAGGATTGGAGAGTCCTATTGTGTGTCTTGTGAGGCTCTGAAAGTGGAAGTGGATCTTCTTAAGAGCAAACATGTTGAGGCAATCGATTCTAAAAGTGCTCCAATTGTGGAGTTTTGGCAAAGAGAACGATTACCTCAAAATGACTCTTGAGAAGTTTTCCAGTGGGAAAAAGAAACTCAACTTGATTCTAGACCAATCCAAGGTGAGTGTGAAAAACAGTGGCCTAGGCTTTAAGTCCCTAGAGCTCTCCAAGAATCTCACACCAAAGATTGCTAGAATTGTGAAAAGTGGTTTGGTTGAGCAAGAATCTTCTTTGTCTTCAAAGGTGGTTCTTAAATCAGAGATTCTGCTCAATCTCTTTCTAGCAAGAAAGGTGCTTACGTCTCACCGAGACGGACCCCTCAAAGGTCAAGTACCATTGCACTTTCTGCAAGAAAGAGGGCCACACAGTTGAGTTTTGCTTAGGAGAGCAAAGATTGAGAGGAAAGAGAGGATGAGCACTTTGAGATCCATTAGAGGAGTCTCTTCTTTGATAGTCTCTAGAGCAGGCGACCTATTGATGTACCACATACGAGGCCTAGGCGTGTAGAGAATCTTGTTGACTCTTTTGGTGGGTCGAGCGGCGGTGTGGTTTAGGATATCATGAGGATAGACCACGGGTAGCACCTAGGCAGGGGAGTATCGGTCTTTTGGTAGATCGTTTTGGAGAGGTCCAGTGGTGCTCATGGGCATTCTTATGATTTTGTGCCTAATCATTTTTCTGCTTTGCTTCTTTTGCTATTCGGGCATCGTTCATCTCGATCTTGGACACCCAGATTTTCTATCTCAAATCCCGATCTTGAGGCTTGGATGTTTTGAGGAATTTGCTTTTTCATTTTCATTGTATCATAATGCATTTTATTTCAAATGTCGTGCATTGCATAATAAAATTGTGGAGCTTTGAGTATTATCCTTGTATGGCTTGATTTCATACTCTATACCTTGTCATATCAAGTGATAGTCCATTGGACTTCTTTTATGGCTCTTCGTGTTTTGGCTTAGCTTTTCCCTTGCTAGCTTTATATCGTGAGCAAATTGAATCGAATCATGTCTTGTTGGATCTTGTGACTAGTTTTGCTCTAGTGATCCTCTTATGATTCTTGCCATGTCTTACAAGTTGAATTGAGTCTTGAACTTATTTTGAGATGAAAAATGAGCTTTTATCTTCTTAAGTCAAGCAAATAAAAAATTTCGTGCGAAAAAGCGATCTCACCAATCCTTTCTCATGAGACGGCTTGCCATTGCACTAGGCATGAACTCGGGGAGTTTTGGATGACCTAGACCACTCTTTTAAGCTTATCGCTTGAGATGGTCGTGCAAGGCTTGAGATCTAGCACAGTAAAAAAAAAGAAGAGAAAGAAAAAGAAAATTTGCACAAAAAGGGCTAAGTGCTTGAGCTTTGCTTCAAAAGAATTCTCTTAATGCTCAAAATGCCTCAATTCTGTTTTGAGTCTCTTTCGCTTATAGACATGGCTTGACTCATTTTGGTTGCTTTTAGTGAATCTATGACATTGAGCAACCTTTCATGGTTTTAATTACATTAATCTCAGTTTACGCTATATTGGTTTTAGCTTTATAAAGTACATGTTTTGCCATGATTGAATATAGCTTCTACTCTTTATATGGCTTGGTATATATCTTGTCTTGTCTACATAGATAATGGTCATGGCTCCTTTTGCTTAATTTCAAATAAAGTCATTTCTTCATGCTCGTTCTTCTCTCATGCATCTTGATGAATTCATTGTCAAAGGGGAGAAGGATTGAAGAAAATCTTTGCTTTGGAGCTTTGGTTCACATAAGGTTTCATGCATAAAAGAACACACACACACACACACAAAAATTTTGTGAACCTTTTGAAAATTTGTGATCATAGTGAGTTGAGTCTCGGGTTTTATTGCCTTTTTTCGATTTGAATTGAAATTCAAGAAGACTCACAATGATCAAAGGTCAAATAGAACTTATTGTCTTTCATATGGACCTTAGTGAGATTTTTGGCCATCTTACGGATTTTGAATCCTTTTGTGCGTTCAATGCCTTATCTCACTTGCCTTCACTATTACGAAGCCGACTTGGTCGCTTCTAAGCTTTTTCTTGCTTATGGACCAAGTTGTGCCTTTATCTTAGCACGCGATTTTACTTTTCAATTTGAAAAACCACATTTTCTTGAAATTGCCAATGTGTTCATCAAGGGGAGATTGTGGATATCGTGAGGATATGTGCACGATCTCGGGATGATGAGTCAATTGGCAATGGCATTGTTGGTTTGCAAAATCTCGCGTTTTGGGGTTTGCTTCTTCTTTGTCGGACCACAGCGATCGGCCGGTGGAATAAGGCGGTCGGACCGCCGTGGGATGATCGGACCGGCAATGGAGGCCGGTCGGACCGGCTTGACCTAACTTTGGATTTTGGAGCTAATCCAAAATAGGTTGTGTAGGCAAGTGAGGAGTCTCACGGATGTGGTTTCATCATTTTGGAGCTCCCGGTCAAAAGTTCTATTGAGTTGAAAATTCGAGAAGGTTTGGATTTTCAAGCTGGAATTTTGGCTAAGTCCTTTGGACCGGTCGACCGCCGTTGTGGGAGCGGTCCGGCCGTTGATATCGGTCGGGCCGGCCACGTGGGCGATCGGGCCGGCTTTGACTGGAGGTGAGCCAAGTTTGCATTGTTGTGGTTTCAATGTGGTTGATGTTTAGTTATCAATGCTTTATTGATGTATATTGCATTGCGGAACTAACGTGGGTCAAGTTGTGAAGAACTTGTTCCGGAAGCGGTTTGTTTGTCTATTCTTTGTGCGGTGGCTTGCGAGTCAGCGGCGTCAGCGGTGAGTGGATCGGGACTACGCTTGGAGAGCGAGGTCGAGCGATCGGGGATCTGGGTGGTCGTGTGACTCAAGCATGGTGCGAGAATGGACAAGATGGATCGAGCGGGTGGTTGGTGCGGTTGGTTGGATCGGCGGTGCGGATATCGGTGCGAGTCTGGGAGGTTCCGGGGATTCGGACAAGAGAGGCTTGGCGTCGATGAGAACCGCCGATCAACCTACGTGGTGAAGCGGCGATTGCTTCAGCAGATTAGTATGTGGGTCCCATGGGTGAGTGGGCCCCAAGTGTGTAACTCTAGTCCTCTCTAGTATAAATAGGAAAGGGGAGAAGGAAAACCTTAGAGGCATTCATTTGGTTTCTTCCTTGCTTTTCTAGGGTTAGGGTTTGGAGAGGAAGAGAGGAGAGATTGTATGCTCCTTGGGTGAGCTCTTGTCCTCCTAGTTGGAGTGGCTTTGTAAGCATCTTGTGAGATCAATCAATCTTGTGATGCTTGCTTGAGAGATCTTTGTCTCCCCTTTGTGTTCTTCTCTCATTTGGATGAATTTGGTGCTTCCTTGATTCAAGGGTTTATGCTTGGTCTCTTGACCCATTTTGTCTTGCTTTGATGTGTGGGAATACTCCTAGAATCATCTAGACCATCAATCCTCACAAGCAAGTCTTGAATCAAAGTTTTTCATATTTCTAGGGTTTGTGCACTTCTTGATTAAATCCTTGAGAGATCGATTCTGCGAAGTGGATCGAAGGATCGTCGCTAGAAATAGGTCTCTAATATCACTAGGAGGTGTGCTCGAAATTTGGTCAAGTTTCATTGGTTGAATCAAAAGTTGGATCAAATTTCGTTTTGGATTTGGGGGTGGATTTTCATCTTTGGTGAACCGGTCTGACCGGTCTTGTAACGGCGGTCCGACCGCCCGTATATTCAGACCGCTGATCGCCGGGTCGAACCGCTGTCCACCGGTCCGACCGCTTGATTAGTTGCGGTCCGACCATTGGTTGAGCGTCGGTCCGACCGCTTTGTGGTAGCCGGTCGACCGCGGTGCCTGTGATCAACCCTTTGAGTTTAAGTCTCCACATTTGTGTCGTGTGGTTGTCGGGGTTTGTCGAGTTCAAGCACAAGGCTTCATTGTGTGCTTACTGATCTTCTTAGCTCTCATAGCTAAAGGAGTAAAGTTCGTGTTGAATTCGACTTAGGCGAGAAAGTTTTGAAAGCGCCTATTCACCCCCTCAGTCGCCTTTCCGGTCCTACAAGTGGTATCAGAGCCGGTTAGCTCTTTTCTATAGATCTTAAACGGTCTTTGGAGCCATGGCGTGGCGATATTCAATCAGGCCACATGTTTTTGATGGAGTTGATTTTGCATATTGGAAGGCCCGAATGGAGGCCTACATCGAGGCTCAAGGGCACGCGATTTGGCTTAAGGTGAAAAACCCTTATGTCGTGCGGTAGATGACAATTTGATCACTCCAGATGTGGAGAACAACAACAGGGCTCGAATTTCTTGATTCAAGGCCTTAGTCGATCGGAGTTTGAGCGTGTTGCTCACTTGCTGTCTGCTCATGAGATCTGGCGGACTCTTTGTGATTATCACGAGGGGTCCACTGCGATCAAGGAAGTGAGACAGAACCAGCTTAAGAAAGCATACTCCAAGATCGAGCAAAGACACTGGTGAATCTTTAGATGAGCTGTGGGGGAGATTTTCTAAAATTCTTCATGATCTCGTATTTGTTGATCTTGTCTTTTTCGAGTCGAGAAAATGCACCTGACTTTTGGGTGCTTTGGATGTGAAGGTGTGGGAATGAAGATCACTGCCATAAATGATAACATTGTCATGAGTGAGCTTACCATGGATAAGCTTTACTCGAGGTTGAAGACGCATGAGATTGATTTTATCTCGCGTCTCCCCACGACAGAGCCAATGGCTTTAGTGATCGATCAATCTAAGGGTAGATATGCTGATTCCTTTAATGTTAGCTCATCTGGATTTTCTTTCTGCTTTGCATTCCTTGAGCGATGAGCAACTTGAGAGACTACCCGAGGATGACTTAGCCCTCCTATCCACAAAATTCATGAGAGCCTACAATAATGTGAGGAGTAGGAGGAGAGGTGGACCTATCACATGCTTCGAGTGTGGTGAGCTCAACCACGTTAGCTCTAGATGCCCCAAGTGAAGGGCAAGGAGGAGAAGGAGTCACAAAGGCATCCTCAAGCGAGGATGCTAAGTCCAAGAAGACAAACTATCGCAAGTTTGTCGGTAGAGTCCTTGAAGCTCTAGAGGATGTGAGCATGGAAGATGTGGACTCGGTCGGAGGGCGACAAGAGTGACTCCGTGGCAAGAAGAAGGCACGTGATTTCACGGGCATGTGCTTTATGGCTAAAACGACCACGGCGGCTACTCCTCCAACAGCGAGGATCCTTTGGTGATCCCGATGAGGTATGCCCTTCACTTCGACATGAAAAGGGCTTTAGTGCTTCTTTGAACAAAATTGCATAAGCAAGTTAAAGTGATCAAGAAGCAGGATACTATGATTGATAATTTGAACCTAGAAGTGGTTAGGCTCAAATCCATTAATCTCGATGATTTACGTGATTCATGCTCTAGCTTGCTTAATGAATTGTCAAGCTTGAATAATGCTCATTCCTCTGTTGAAGATCAATTGAAAAATGCTCTTTACGAACTAGAATCTCTCAAGTCTAGTTACATTTGCATGAATGCCATTCCGCTTGATGTGATCGCTCTAGAAGCTACTCCATTAAATTGCTCAAGCGTGCTTTGCTAGAATTGAAGCTGGATAGCTCTTTAAAAGAATTGCAAAAATTTGATGCTAGTCACACTTGTTCTCATTGTAAGAATAATCGAATTAAAATGCAAGAGATGGTGAAATGGTTGCTTATTCTAGAATTGCCTCTTGTGAAAATTGCCTAAGCTTACAATTGAGATTGAAGCTTTAAACAAGACTCTTGAAGAAAGCTAAAATTGAAAGATCTATGTCTCTTATTGCTTCCAAGAAAGTTATTGATTCTTCCTCTTGTATGTTGCATCTTTGAAATTGAAAATGCTATTGGTAAGATACAAGAGGCTTTTAGAGTCAAATTTAAGGAGCGATTGAATAGGATTGGAGAGTCCTATTGTGTGTCTTGTGAGGCTCGAAAGTGGAAGTGGATCTTCTTAAGAGCAAACATGTTGAGGCAATCGATTCTAAAAGTGCTCCAATTGTGGAGTTTTGGCAAAGAGAACGATTACCTCAAAATGACTCTTGAGAAGTTTTCTAGTGGGAAAAAGAAACTCAACTTGATTCTAGACCAATCCAAGGTGAGTGTGAAAAGCGATGGCCTAGGCTTTAAGTCCCTAGGGCTCTCCAAGAATCTCACACCAAAGATTGCTAGAATTGTGAAAAGTGGTTTGGTTGAGCAAGAATCTTCTTTGTCTTCAAAGGTGGTTCTTAAATCAGAGATTCTGCTCAATCTCTTTCTAGCAAGAAAGGTGCTTCTGTCTCACCGATGCGGACCCCTCAAAGGTCAAGTACCATTGCACTTCGCAAGAAAGAGGGCCACACAGTTGAGTTTTGCTTAGGAGAGCAAAGATTGAGAGGAAAGAGAGGATGAGCACTTTGAGATCCATTAGAGGAGTCTCTTCTTTGATAGTCTCTAGAGCCAGGCGGCCTATTCGTGTACCACATATGAGGCCTAGGCGTGTAGAGAATCTTGTTGACTCTTTTGGTGGGTCGAGCAAAGCGGTGTGGTTTAGGATATCATGAGGATAGACCACGGGTAGCACCTAGACAGGGGAGTATCGGTCTTTTGGTAGATCGTTTTGGAGAGGTCGGTGGTGCTCATGGGCATTCTTATGATTTTGTGCCTAATCATTTTTCTGCGCTTCTTTTGCTATTCGAGGCATCGTTCATCTCGATCTTGGACACCCAGATTTTCTATCTCAAATCCAAAGATCTTGAGGCTTGGATGTTTTGAGGAATTTGCTTTTTCTGTTTTCATTGTATCATAATGCATTTTATTTCAAATGTCGTGCATTGCATAATAAAAATTGTGGAGCTTTGAGTATTATCCTTGTATGGCTTGATTTCATACTCTATACCTTGTCATATCAAGTGATAGTCCATTGGACTTCTTTTATGGCTCTTCGTGTTTTGGCTTAGCTTTTCCTTGCTAGCTTTATATCTGTGAGCAAATTGAATCGAATCATGTCTTGTTGGATCTTGTGACTAGTTTTGCTCTAGTGATCCTCTTATGATTCTTGCCATGTCTTACAAGTGAATTGAGTCTTGAACTTATTTTGAGATGAAAAATGAGCTTTTATCTTCTTAAGTCAAGCAAATAAAAAAATTTCGTGCGAAAAACTGATCTCACCAATCCTTTCTCATGAGACGGCTTGCCATTGCACTAGGCATGAACTCGGGGAGTTTTGGATGACCTAGACCACTCTTTTAAGCTTATCGCTTGAGATGGTCGCAGACAAGGCTTGAGATCTAGCACAAAAAAAAAGAAGAGAAAGAAAAGAAAATTTGCACAAAAGGGCTAAGTGCTTGAGCTTTGCTTCAAAAGAATTCTCTTAATGCTCAAAATGCCTCAATTCTGTTTTGAGTCTCTTTACGCTTATAGACATGGCTTGACTCATTTTTGGTTGCTTTTAGTGAATCTATGACATTGAGCAACCTTTCATGGTTTTAATTCTGTTAATCTCAGTTTACGCTATCTTGGTTTTAGCTTTAAAGTACATGTTTTGCCATGATTGAATATAGCTTCTACTCTTTATATGGCTTGGTATATATCTTGTCTTGTCTACATAGATAATGGTCATGGCTCCTTTTGCTTAATTTCAAATAAAGTCATTTCTTCATGCTCGTTCTTCTCTCATGCATCTTGATGAATTCATTGTCAAAGGGGAGAAGGATTGAAGAAAATCTTTGCTTTGGAGCTTTTGGTTCACATAAGGTTTCATGCATAAAAGAACACACACACACACACACACAAAAATTTTGTGAACCTTTTGAAAATTTGTGATCATAGTGAGTTGAGTCTCGGGTTTTATTGCCTTTTACGATTTGAATTGAAATTCAAGAAGACTCACAATGATCAAAGGTCAAATAGAACTTATTGTCTTTCATATGGACCTTAGTGAGATTTTTGGCCATCTTACGGATTTTGAATCCTTTTGTGCGTTCAATGCCTTATCTCACTTGCCTTCACTATTACGAAGCCGACTTGGTCGCTTCCTAAGCTTTTTCTTGCTTATGGACCAAGTTGTGCCTTTATCGAAAAACAGCGATTTTTACTTTTCAATTTGAAAAACCACATTTTCTTGAAATTGCCAATGTGTTCATCAAGGGGAGATTGTGGATATCGTGAGGATATGTGCACGATCTCGGGATGATGAGTCAATTGGCAATGGCATTGTTGGTTTGCAAAATCTCGCGTTTTGGGGTTTGCTTCTTCTTTGTCGGACCACAAAGTGATCCGACCGGTGGAGTGGGCGGTCGGACCGCCTGTGGGACTGATCGGGACCGGCAATGGAGGCCGGTCGGACCGGCTTGACCTAACTTTGGATTTTGGAGCTAATCCAAAAATAGGTTGTGTAGGCAAGTGAGGAGTCTCACGGATGTGGTTTCATCATTTTGGAGCTCCGGTCAAAAGTTCTATTGAGTTGAAAATTCCGAAGGTTTGGATTTTCAAGCTGGAATTTTGGCTAAGTCCTTTGGACCGTTCGACCGCCGTTGTGGGAGCGGTCCGGCCGTTGATATCGGTCGGACCGGCCCTGTGGGGCGGTCAGACCGGCTTTGACTTGGAGGTGAGCCAAGTTTGCATTGTTGTGGTTTCAATGTGGTTGATGTTTAGTTATCAATGCTTTATTGATGTATATTGCATTGCGGAACTAACGTGGGTCAAGTTGTGAAGAACTTGTTCCGGAAGCGGTTTGTTTGTCTATTCTTTGTGCGGTGGCTTGCGAGTCAACGGCGTCAGCGGTGAGTGGATCGGGACTACGCTTGGAGAGCCGAGGTCGAGCGATCGGGGATCGGGTGGTCGTGTGACTCAAGCATGGTGCAGAATGGACAAGATGGATCGAGCAGGTGGTTGGTGCATTTGGTTGGATCGGCGGTGCGGATATCGGTGCGAGTCTCGGGAGGTTCGGGGATTCGGACAAGAGAGGCTTGGCGTCGATGAGAACCGCTGATCAACCTACACGTGGTGAAGCAGGCGATTGCTTCAACAGATTAGTATGTGGGTCCCATGGGTGAGTGGGCCCCAAGTGTGTAACTCTAGTCCTCTCTAGTATAAATAGGAAAGGGGGAGAAGGAAAACCTTAGAGGCATTCATTTGGTTTCTTCCCTTGCTTTTCTAGGGTTAGGGTTTGGAGAGGAAGAGAGGGAGAGATTGTATGCTCCTTGGGTGAGCTCTTGTCCTCCTAGTTGGAGTGGCTTTGTAAGCATCTTGTGAGATCAATCAATCTTGTGATGCTTGCTTGAGAGATCTTTTGTCTCCTCTTTGTGTTCTTCTCTCATTTGGATGAATTTGGTGCTTCCTTGATTCAAGGGTTTATGCTTGGTCTCTTGACCCATTTTGTCTTGCTTTGATGTGTGGGAATACTCCTAGAATCATCTAGACCATCAATCCTCACAAGCAAGTCTTGAATCAAAGTTTTCATATTTCTAGGGTTTGTGCACTTCTTGATTAAATCCTTGAGAGATCGATTCTGCGAAGTGGATCGAAGGATCGTCGCTAGAAATAGGTCTCTAATATCACTAGGGAGGTGTGCTCGAAATTTGGTCAAGTTTCATTGGTTGAATCAAAAGTTGGATCAAATTTCGTTTTGGATTTGGGGTGGATTTTGATCTTGGGTGAACCGGTCGACCGGTCTTGTAACGGCGGTCCGACCGCTTCGTATATTCAGATCACAGATCTTGCGGGTCGAACCGTTGTCCACCGGTCCGACCGCCGATTAGTTGCTTGGTCGGCCATTGGTTGAGCGTCGGTCCGAGCCGCCGTGGTAGCGGTCGACCGCCGGTGCCAGATCAACCCTTTGAGTTTAAGTCTCCACATTTGTGTCGTGTGGTTGTCGGGGTTTGTCGAGTTCGGCACAAGGCTTCATTGTGTGCTTCTCGATCTTCTTAGCTCTCATAGCTAAAGGAGTAAAGTTCGTGTTGAATTCGACTTAGGCGAGAAAGTTTTGAAAGCGCCTATTCACCCCCTCGATCGCCTTTCGGTCCTACAAGTGGTATCGAGCGGTTAGCTCTTTTCTATAGATCTTAACCGGTCTTTGGAGCCATGGCGATCGGCGATATTCAATCGAGCCACATGTTTTTGATGGAGTTGATTTTGCATATTGAAGGCCGAATGGAGGCCTACATCGAGGCTCAAGGGCACGCGATTTGGCTTAAGGTGAAAAACCCTTATGTCGTGCGGTAGATGACAATTTGATCACTCGGATGTGGAGAACAACAGCAGGCTCGAATTTCTTGATTCAAGGCCTTAGTCGATCGGAGTTTGAGCGTGTTGCTCACTTGTCGTCGCTCATGAGATCCGCGGACTCTTTGTGATTATCACGAGGGTCCATCTGCGATCAAGGAAGTGAGACGAGAACCGACTTAAGAAAGCATACTCAAGATCGAACAAAGACTCGTGAATCTTTAGATGAGTGTGGGGAGATTTTCTAAAATTCTTCATGATCTCCCATTTGTTGATCTTGTCTTTTCGAGTCGAGAAAATGCACGCCGACTTTTGGGTGCTTTGGATGTGAAGGTCAGGGAATGAAGATCAACGCCATCAATGATAACACTTGTCATGAGTGAGCTTACCATGGATAAGCTTTACTCGAGGTTGAAGACGCATGAGATTGATTTTATCTCGCGTCTCCCACGCATGAGCCAATGGCTTTAGTGATCGATCAATCTAAGGGTAGATATCTTGATTCCTTTAATGTTAGCTCATCTGGATTTTCTTTATGCCTTTGCATTCCTTGAGCGATGAGCAACTTGAGAGACTACCCGAGGATGACTTAGCCCTCCTATCCACAAAATTCATGAGAGCCTACAATAATGTGAGGAGTAGGAGGAGAGGTGGACCTATCACATGCTTTGAGTGTGGTGAGCTCAACCACATTCGCTCTAGATGCCCCAAGTGAAGGGCAAGGAGGAGAAGGAGTCACAAAGGCATCCTCAAGCGAGGATGCTAAGTCCAAGAAGACAAACTATCGCAAGTTTGTCGGTAGAGTCCTTGAAGCTCTAGAGGATGTGAGCATGGAAGATGTGGACTCGAGTCGGAGGGCGACAAGAGTGACTCCGTGGCAAGAAGAAGGCACGTGATTTCACGGGCATGTGCTTTATGGCTAAGAACGACCACGACGGCTACTCCTCCAACAAATGAGGATCCTTTCGGTGATCCCGATGAGGTATGCCCTTCACTTCGACATGAAAAGGGCTTTAGTGCTTGTTGAACAAAAATTGCATAAGCAAGTTAAAGTGATCAAGAAACAGGATACTATGATTGATAATTTGAACCTAGAAGTGGTTAGGCTCAAATCCATTAATCTGATGATTTCGTGATTCATGCTCTAGCTTGCTTAATGAATTGTCAAGCTTGAATAATGCTCATTCCTCTGTTGAAGATCAATTGAAAATGCTCTTTACGAACTAGAATCTCTCAAGTCTAGTTACATTTGCATGAATGCCATTCCGCTTGATGTATTTGCTCTAGAAGCTACTCCATTAAATTGCTCAAGCGTGCTTTGCTAGAATTGAAACTGGATAGCTCTTTAAAAGAATTGCAAAATTTGATGCTAGTCACACTTGTTCTCATTGTAAGAATAATCGAATTAAAATGCAAGAGATGGTGAAATGGTTGCTTATTCTAGAATTGCCTCTTGTGAAAATTGCCCTAAGCTTACAATTGAGATTGAAGCTTTAAACAAGACTCTTGAAGAGAAAGCTAAAATTGAAAGATCTATGTCTCTTCTTGCTTCCAAGAAAGTTATTGATTCTTCCTCTTGTATGTTGCATTTGAAATTGAAAATGCTATTGGTAAGATACAAGAGGCTTTTAGAGTCAAATTTAAGGAGCAGATTGAATAGGATTGAGAGTCCTATTGTGTGTCTTGTGAGGCTCAAAGTGGAAGTGGATCTTCTTAAGAGCAAACATGTTGAGGCAATCGATTCTAAAAGTGCTCCAATTGTGGAGTTTTGGCAAAAGAGAACGATTACCTCAAAATGACTCTTGAGAAGTTTTCTAGTGGGAAAAGAAACTCAACTTGATTCTAGACCAATCCAAGGTGAGTGTGAAAAGCAGTGGCCTAGGCTTTAAGTCCCTAGAGCTTTCCAAGAATCTCACACCAAAGATTGCTAGAATTGTGAAAAGTGGTTTGGTTGAGCAAGAATCTTCTTTGTCTTCAAAGGTGGTTCTTAAATCAGAGATTCTGCTCAATCTCTTTCTAGCAAGAAAGGTGCTTCTGTCTCACCAAGACGGACCCCTCAAAAGGTCAAGTACCATTGCACTTTCTCGCAAGAAAGAGGGCCACACGGTTGAGTTTTGCTTAGGAGAGCAAAGATTGAGAGGAAAGAGAGGATGAGCACTTTGAGATCCATTAGAGGAGTCTCTTCTTGGCGATAGTCTCTAGAGCAGGCGACCTATTCGATGTACCACATATAGGCCTAGGCGTGTAGAGAATCTTGTTGACTCTTTTGGTGGGTCCAGCAAAGAAGTGTGGTTTAGGATATCATGAGGATAGACCACGGGTAGCACCTAGGCAGGGGAGTATCGGTCTTTTGGTAGATCGTTTTGGAGAGGTCCAGTGGTGCTCATGGGCATTCTTATGATTTTGTGCCTAATCATTTTTCTTTGCTTCTTTTGCTATTCCCAGCATCGCTCATCTCGAAGATCGACACCCAGATTTTCTATCTCAAATCCAGATCGAGGCTTGGATGTTTTGAGGAATTTGCTTTTTCTGTTTTCATTGTATCATAATGCATTTTATTTCAAATGTCGTGCATTGCATAATAAAAATTGTGGAGCTTTGAGTATTATCCTTGTATGGCTTGATTTCATACTCTATACCTTGTCATATCAAGTGATAGTCCATTGGACTTCTTTTATGGCTCTTCGTGTTTTGGCTTAGCTTTTCCTTGCTAGCTTTATATCTGTGAGCAAATTGAATCGAATCATGTCTTGTTGGATCTTGTGACTAGTTTTGCTCTAGTGATCCTCTTATGATTCTTGCCATGTCTTACAAGTGAATTGAGTCTTGAACTTATTTTGAGATGAAAATGAGCTTTTATCTTCTTAAGTCAAGCAAATAAAAAAAATTCGTATGAAAAAAGCTGATCTCACCAATCCTTTCTCATGAGACGGCTTGCCATTGCACTAGGCATGAACTCGGGGAGTTTTGGATGACCTAGACCACTCTTTTAAGCTTATCGCTTGAGATGGTCGCAGCAAGGCTTGAGATCTAGCACAAAAAAAAAAGAAGAGAAAGAAAAGAAAATTTGCACAAAAGGGCTAAGTGCTTGAGCTTTGCTTCAAAAGAATTCTCTTAATGCTCAAAATGCCTCAATTCTGTTTTGAGTCTCTTTTCGCTTATAGACATGGCTTGACTCATTTTTGGTTGCTTTTAGTGAATCTATGACATTGAGCAACCTTTCATGGTTTTAATTCATTAATCTCAGATTTACGCTATCTTGGTTTTAGCTTTAATTACATGTTTTGCCATGATTGAATATAGCTTCTACTCTTTATATGGCTTGGTATATATCTTGTCTTGTCTACATAGATAATGGTCATGGCTCCTTTTGCTTAATTTCAAATAAAGTCATTTCTTCATGCTCGTTCTTCTCTCATGCATCTTGATGAATTCATTGTCAAAGGGGAGAAGGATTGAAGAAAATCTTTGCTTTGGAGCTTTTGGTTCACATAAGGTTTCATGCATAAAAGAACACACACACACACACACACAAAAAATTTTGTGAACCTTTTGAAAATTTGTGATCATAGTGAGTTGAGTCTCTGGGTTTTATTGCCTTTTTTCGATTTGAATTGAAATTCAAGAAGACTCACAATGATCAAAGGTCAAATAGAACTTATTGTCTTTCATATGGACCTTAGTGAGATTTTTGGCCATCTTACGGATTTTGAATCCTTTTGTGCGTTCAATGCCTTATCTCACTTGCCTTCACTATTCGAAGCCGCCTTGGTCGCTTCCTAAGCTTTTTCTTGCTTATGGACCAAGTTGTGCCTTTATCTAAAACGACGATTTTTACTTTTCAATTTGAAAACCACATTTTCTTGAAATTGCCAATGTGTTCATCAAGGGGAGATTGTGGATATCGTGAGGATATGTGCACGATCTCGGGATGATGAGTCAATTGGCAATGGCATTGTTGGTTTGCAAAATCTCGCGTTTTGGGGTTTGCTTCTTCTTTGTCGGACCACGGCGGTCCGACCGGTGGAGTGGGCGGTCGGATCGCCCGTGGGACTGATCGGACCAAGAATGGAGGCCGATCGGACCGGCTTGACCTAACTTTGGATTTTGGAGCTAATCCAAAATAGGTTGTGTAGGCAAGTGAGGGGAGTCTCCTGGATGTGGTTTCATCATTTTTGGAGCTCCCAGTCAAAAGTTCTATCGAGTTGAAAATTCCAGAAGGTTTCGGATTTTCAAGCTGGAATTTTGGCTAAGTCCTTTGGACCGGTTCGACCGCCGTTGTGGGAGCGGTCCGACCGGCTTGATATCGGTCGGACCGGCCCTGTGGGGCGGTCAGACCGGCTTTGACTTGGAGGTGAGCCAAGTTTGCATTGTTGTGGTTTCAATGTGGTTGATGTTTAGTTATCAATGCTTTATTGATGTATATTGCATTGCGGAACTAACGTGGGTCAAGTTGTGAAGAACTTGTTCCCGGAAACGGTTTGTTTGTCTATTGCTGTGCAGGTGGCTTGCAGGTCAACGACGTCAACGGTGAGTGGATCGGGACTACGCTTGGAGAGCCGAGGTCCAGAACGATCAGGGATACCGGGTGAGGTCGTGTGACTCAAGCATGGTGCAGAATGGACAAGATGGATCGAACGGTGGTTCGTGTTTGGTTGGATCGGCGGTGCGGATATCGGTGCGAGTCTGCGGGAGGTTCCGAGGGATTCGGACAAGAGAGGCTTGGCGTCGATGAGAACCGCTGATCAACCTACACGTGGTGAAGCAGGCGATTGCTTCAACAGATTAGTATGTGGGTCCCATGGGTGAGTGGGCCCCAAGTGTGTAACTCTAGTCCTCTCTAGTATAAATAGGAAAGGGGGAGAAGGAAAACCTTAGAGGCATTCATTTGGTTTCTTCCCTTGCTTTTCTAGGGTTAGGGTTTGGAGAGGAAGAGAGGGAGAGATTGTATGCTCCTTGGGTGAGCTCTTGTCCTCCTAGTTGGAGTGGCTTTGTAAGCATCTTGTGAGATCAATCAATCTTGTGATGCTTGCTTGAGAGATCTTTTGTCTCCTCTTTGTGTTCTTCTCTCATTTGGATGAATTTGGTGCTTCCTTGATTCAAGGGTTTATGCTTGGTCTCTTGACCCATTTTGTCTTGCTTTGATGTGTGGGAATACTCCTAGAATCATCTAGACCATCAATCCTCACAAGCAAGTCTTGAATCAAAGTTTTCATATTTCTAGGGTTTGTGCACTTCTTGATTAAATCCTTGAGAGATCGACTGCGAAGTGGATCCAAGGATCGCCGCTAGAAATAGGTCTCTAATATCACTAGGGAGGTGTGCTCAAATTTGGTCAAGTTTCATTGGTTGAATCAAAAGTTGGATCAAATTTCGTTTTGGATTTGGGGTGGATTTTCAAGATCGGATCGAACCGGTCGACCGGTCTTGTAACGGCGGTCCGACCGCCAGATATTCAGACATCACAGATCGCCGGGTCGAATTGTGTCACCGGTCCGACCGCCGATTAGTTGCCGGTCGATCATTGGTTGAACGTCGGTCCGACCCTTTGTGGTAGCCGATCCGACCGCCGATGCCCAGATCAACCCTTTGAGTTTAAGTCTCCACATTTGTGTCGTGTGGTTGTCGGGTTTGTCGAGTTCAAGACAAGGCTTCATTGTGTGCTTATCGATCTTCTTAGCTCTCATAGCTAAAGGAGTAAAGTTCGTGTTGAATTCGACTTAGGCGAGAAAGTTTTGAAAGCGCCTATTCACCCCTCTCGCGCTTCCGGTCCTACATAATGGCAATGCGTTGCGATTACTAGTCTCTTCGCTTTTGCCGCCATCGAGGAGGAAAGGCTCTACTCCATAAAAAGGGATACGTAATACTCTCTCGGTTCATTCTTTTGTTGTTGCCGCTCTCGCAATCTCCGGTTCGTAACCTTGCGCGCAGAAGGCTCGGGCAGTAGGCCTCGAAACTCCATCCGCCCTCGAGTACCGCCGGGTAGACGGGCGATCAAGTTTTTGGGAGCGATTAGCGATCGCTCATTCTGTGACTTCGTCTTCATCCGGTGGTGAATCGCCGCGATATCGCCACGCGAACATCTTTCGCATCACGCCTTGATCGACTACATCGAATAGGCCATCATGTCGATCGATGGTAACGGCGCATCCGGTGTCACCGACATCGCCCCGCCCGAGGGTATATCCCGAGAACTTATCTTAAGTTATTATTTCTGTGCGCTATGAATATGTTAATAGGATCTGCTGTTATCCTGTTCATTAGCGAATATGAATACTCCATTGTTGAAACACCCATGCTCTTGTTTGTCATGTTTTATATGCTTAATTTCTGGATTAAAAAATGCCGAATATTGACTAGATTTTCAACAAACATATCCGCCATGACTAGTCTTTGTAAAAGTTGTATGTTCGTGTGCATTGCTATCACAGAGTCCATTGAAAATCAAGTGAGAAATATCAGCAATGTGTGTACTTGAAAGGTAGAGTCGAAAGCATCGTAAGGAAAGGCGTAAATCGTTGCTTATTTTGTACTTTAGGAAAAGTAAAGTATCATAATGGCAATGCGTTGCAGTTACTAGTCTCTTCGTTTTTGCTGTTACTGAGGAGGAAAGGCTCTCTACTACATAAAAAGGGATACATAATACTCTCTTTGTCTGTTTCTTTTGTTGTCGCTTGCTCTCGCAATCTCCGGTTCGTAACCTTGCGCTGTAAGGCTCAAGCAGTAGGCCTCGAAACTCCATCCGTCCGAGTACCGCCGGATAGACGGGCGATCAAGTTTTTGGGAGCGATTAGCGCGATCGCCATTCTGTGACTTCGTCTTCATCCTCGGTGGTGAATCGCTCGCGATATCGCACGCGAACATCTTCCCGATCGAACATCTTCCGCAGATCACGCCTTGATCGACTACATCGAATAGGCCATCATGTCGATCGATGGTAACGGCGCATCCGTGTCACCGACATCGCCCCGCCCGAGGGTATATCCGAGAACTTATCTTAAGTTATTGTTTCATGCGCTATGAATATGTTAATAGGATCTGCTGTTATCCTATTCATTAGCGAATATGAATACTCCATTGTTGAAACACCCATGCTCTTGTTTGTCATGTTTTATATGCTTAATTTCTGGATTAAAAAATACCGAATATTGACTAGATTTTCAACAAACATATCTGCCATGACTAGTGCTGTAAGCTGTATGTTCGGTGTGCATTGCTATCACGGAGTCCATTGAAAATCAAGTGAGAAATATCAGCAGCTGTGTACTTGAAAGGTAGAGCTGAAAGCATCGTGTAAGGAAAGGGGCAGAAACTGTTGCTTATTTTGTACTTTAGGAAAAGTAAAGTATCATAATGGCAATGCGTTCGTTTCCAGTCACCAGTCACACCGAAATGATGCAATCCCTGCTTGTTTGCTGACACATCTGTTGTTGTTTGATCCGAGTTCCACTTACCATCACGTTTCCTGTTGGGAAGTATCTCTATGCTGAGTAAAAAAAAATTGGTATGGATCCTGAAATTGCTATTAACCAAATGTGTTTCAAGGTCTTTCAAAAAATTCTTTTGGTGCAGCATAGGAGCACAGGGTTAGACTTTGCCTGCTGGTTAATTTGGTCGAGCAGGGTTTTGGATACCAGAAAGTTTTTTTTAGCGCACGGGGTGAAATTTTCAAACAAAAATTTGAATATTTGGATTTTAAATTTTTACAAAAATCAAATTCGAACAAAATTCAAGCAAATTTGATATTTTGGGACAAAATTTATCCAACTCAATTTTTTGGAGACCGAATTGTATTCCTAACGGCCCTCACTGGTATGGCCAGTTTTTTTTTAATTATTATTTTCGTTAGAAATTCTGAACACTAGTAATCTTTTCCTGCTTGTAAGCCACGAAGGGTTCAATTGGACGGCTATTGATTATGTCGTTGCTATAGAAAATCTTTTCCTGCTTGTAAGCCGTGAAGGCAGGCCTCCCCACTTGGAGTCTCTAGCAGCTCAATTTTAAATTTTTGAAAATTGCATGAAATTGTGGGATTTCAAAATATTGGATTGCATTTCAAAAAGTTAAATCAATTTTCTTTGCTCCAAGTTTAAATTATACTATAAGCCAAATGGTGTGTCAAACCTCCTCAGAATTTGAAATTCAAAGTCAAATTTGATTATGAAAATTCAAACCAAAATCAAATCACTTTCTCTTCCCCTCGGGCCAAATCCAGCAGCTGGCCAAGCTCCTCTCCCCTCTCACCGACTTGTGCCTCCTTCCTCATGCCCAAACCCAACCAAAGCACCCATTGTCTGGTCGCGCCACAGCCGATCCAACCTACTCGCTCTATGCTCCTTGCCCCGCTCCCCCCACCCCATAAGTGTAGCATCCTAATTTTCTGAGTTTCAAAATCCTTTTTGAGTAGTTTAATACTTTAGAAAAAATCATCAAAATTTATTTTAATTTGATCAAGCTTAAATGAGACTTTCAAATGTCAAAATAATTAAATGTGACTAATCTAAATATCAATTAACTTGTCACGGCCCAAGGATCTCAATGCGTACTGATGGGCGACTCAAGGACGTGGACGGCCCCGTCGTCGGCTAGACGTCGCCGGAACTTGTGAAGTCAGCAGGTGGATTGGAATACAGAGAAGAGGTGAGAAACTATAATTTCTTTTTTTCTGTTCACCCCAAAACAATCGGCAACCTTAGCTTTATATAGGTGCCTTTTACAAAAACCTATTCTGATCCAAACTTATAACCGCCCAAGATATACTCAGCAGTCCTGCCTAAAGATAGAATTTAACCTCTAACTTGCTAAAAAGAAGAACTCTAATTAGATACAAACTCAAAAGGTTGATATACGAACTCAGAATCTAATCCGTTCTCCAGCGCTGATAGACTATGACATCTCTCCCTTCCTTGCGAAGCAGCTCGTTCTTGAGCTAAAAATTTGGGTAACGATCTTGGAATGTTGCTAATGGGATCCATGATGCATCTGTTAAAGAAGTTCCTTCCCACTGTACTAAGACATGCCTCGCACTCGATGCTATTCTCGTTTCAAATAAGAATGGTTGAGGGATCGCCCGACCTTGCTGAAGTAGTGGCAAGCGAGTAGGAACTGAGGGTGGATCACCTTGGAACATTTTTTAACAATCCAATATGGAATACATCATGAATTTTGGCTCCCTTCATCAATTCCAGCTTGTAAGCAACAGAATAAATGCACTCTTTGATCTCACATGGGCCAAAAAAATTCGGTGCCAACTTCCCAGTGTTTTGAACTCCCAAAAAGGCCGTTGGCCGATGAAGGAGCCACATCCATACTAAATCTCCCATAGCAAAAGAGATGTCACGATGATTTTTAATCATAGTACTTTTTCGCATAATCATGCGCCTAAAGAAGTCGATCCCTGATATCACGAAGTAGCTGATCACGAGCTAACAGTGATATCTCCATAGCCTGAACTACAACTTCTCCCTTTTCATAGGTGCGCAATGAAGGAGCATCTCTGTTGTATACCACCTTGAAAGGTGTCTCCAAAGCGCCGAAAGTGCTTGGAAGTGTTATAGCAATACCGCCTGTGGTAACCACTCCAACCATTGATGAGGTCGATCACTAGTTAGGCAACACAAGTACATTACAATCACCTTATTTGATAGCCTCAGTTTGACCATCGGATTGTGGATGGTAACTCGAGCTGAGATATGTGTGAATCACGGCCAACCGAAACAAATCTTATCAAAAATTGCTTGGGAAAACTAGATCCATGTCACTTACAATTGACTTAGGTATCCCATGAAGGCGCACTATCTCATCAAAAAGACTTTGGCAAATAAGTGGTAGCAGTGGTAGGAGGAGCCAGGAATAAAATGTGCGACTTACAAAATGGTCAATTACAGATAAAATTACTGATTTCCATGAACACGAGGAAGACCCTCGATAAAATCCATAGCAATATCAGACCATGGTTGGTAAGGAATGTCCAGTTGTTGAAGTAGTTCTGCGGGGTGGAGGTGCTCAGTTTTGTTGCACTGACAAACAATACAAGCCTTCACAAATTCTTGAACAATTTGTTTTGCACCCGGAAGATGAAAATCACGACGCAATCGACATAATGTTTTTTGGATGCCCTCATGGGCTGCATGTGCCACGGTGATAATCAAGTGCAATGAGGTGGAGGACGGTGGAAGATAAATCTTGTTGTTGTATGCTATCATACCGTCTTGTATGGACCACAACACACTAAGCTTCCCTGAGACAATGATTTATGAGATGCTGTATATCTGAATTTGTTGTGGCTTCATTGCGCAATTCCATAAACATAGAAAGAGCAGGCGAAGAGATGGCCATTAAGCTTACTATAGGGCAATCACGGCGTGATAAAGCATCAGCCATAGTATTGAATTGTCCCAGCCGAAATTCCACTACGAAACATACCCAAATAATTTACTCACCAAGTGATGTTGTGGAATTGTTAAAGACGCCGATCCATCAAGAATTTTAAAATGTAGTTTCTGTTCTGATTAGAAAAATTGGGCCCTACAAGTATGGTCTCCAATGATGAACTGCCTGAACTAAGCCAATTAATTCGCACTCATAAGCTGGTAGCTTAGAATGCCGAGGCATCACAGTCTACTAAAATGCAATTGGTCCTGCACCTTGGTGAAGAACAGCCCAACACGACTCGATGCATCGCACTTGTCGAGTAGCAAAACGGGCTATACAATAAAGAAGGGGGACCCTGACAAGCTTAGAGGGGCTCCGAATCCTCAAAGAAGGGACTAGCCAATTGACAAGAATGAGATGACTGTTACTATTCTGGAAAATTCGGGTTGTTTTCTCCTCCTTTAAAGGAGGAGGGTGACCTCATTTATAGTACTCCATGAGAGGGTCTTTACATTACCATTCTAACCCTATGACAGTACTATACGCGTAGGGGCTGCAGGGACATTCCCCCTACACCTAGGCCTTGGTCCAATGTGGGCGCTCTTGGGCCTGGTCTATCCTGCTGATGCAGGTCTTCGAGTCCACCCCGGAGGTGACCCGGAGGGCCTGCTGCTCCGGCCTTATGGGCTCGGACCCTCCGGGGGCCTTTGGGTCCACCCCGAAGGTGTCCCGGAGAGTCTGCTGCTCCAGGCCTCCCGGGGCTCCGGGGACCCTCCGGTGGGCTTCGGGTCACCCGAAGGTGTACCAGAGTGCTTGTCGCCCGGGCCTCGCATGGGCTCCAAATCCACCCGAAGGTGACTGACAGCTCGCGCCGCCTCAGCCTCACGGGCTCTAGAACCCCTGAGGCTTCTGCCCACCCCGAAGGTGCCCCGGGGTTCTTCGCCTGGGGTCCGCCCCCGTGTTTTGACAATTGCTTCGCTTGGGCTTCAGGGCCGGTGGGGCCGCCCCTACGACAAGCCCCTCGCGGTCGAGGTCATGCTTCGCCATGGCTGAAACCACGTTGTTCTTCCCGAAGGTGCCGCACACCGCCCCTTCGCCCCGACGGCGATCTTTTGCATCGCCTTGTTCCTCGAAGGCCACGGGTCGCCCAATGCCTTCGCCTTGATTGGTGTTGGTTAGGTGTTGACCACGGCCGTTGGTTGCTCGTGCGCTTACTACGCTCGATGTTGCATTAATGGGGCACGACGCCCATTAATGGGCCGCACCGCGCCATGAATAGGGCGCGACTGTTCTCTCTAGGGCACACGCGTCGCTTGCTGGACCGTCGTGTCTCTTCGGGTTCTACGCCTTGTCGTTTTATGTGCGTGGCGCGGCTATAAATAGGGTGGGTTGCGCCCCCCAGTCACGCATCCTCTCCTTTTGCTCTGCTCCTTTGTCGACCGCCCGCCGCTAGATGACGGCGCCGCGAGACGAGGTTCCGCGCCCACAGGCGTGTTAGGCGGCCGTTGGTGACACCGGCGTGCCGCTGGTTCTTGCGAAGGAGGGCAAGATTGCAGATCTCTCCCTCGTGCGAGCCCCCGGGTTGGAGACGGTGCCGGCTCCTCGGGACAACGAGGCTGTTTTGTTATCTTCTTTTCTTGACGTTGGCCTTCGGCTTCCCTGCGTAGGGCTGGTCAGCTGTGTGTTGTAATTGTACCGGGTGGAGCTAGCCCAGTTAACCCCGAACTCTCTTGTGAAACTCAGGGTCTTCGAATGGGTGATGCATTCTGTCGGGGTCGCTGGGGAGGGCCGGCTCTTCGCTTATCTTCACGACGCTCGCTGTCAGCTGAAGAAGAAGAAGGAGACTGGCGAAACGCTCAATTTTGGGAGCGTTAATTTTCAGTCGAAGGCGCGCTACCTTCGGTACCTGCCAGCTCCCGTCTCCGCAACCGATGGGAGACGGACTGGACCCGGCGGTGGTTCTATCATATGTCCCCCTCGGATGATAGGTTGCGGTCGTTCGGGGGGATATTCGGATTCGGATTATGCGGGTTGTAAAGTGGATAGAAAGAGCACCTCAGGGAGTTGTCAATTCTTAGGTAGATCCTTAGTGTCATGGTCTTCTAAGAAACAAAACTGTTGTTCTTTCTACCGGCCGAATATGTTTCTGCAGGTAGTTGTTGTGCACAATTGCTTTGGATGAGGCAAACATTGATTGACTATGGAATAACGTTTGATAAAATGTCTCTTTTGTGTGATAATGATAGTGCAGTAAAAATAGCCAACAACCCTGTCCAACATTCAAGAAGCAAGCATATAGATATCCGCCATCATTTCCTTAGAGATCATGTATGCAAGGGAGATATTGAAATTAGCCACATTTGCACTGAAAATCAATTAGCAGATATTTTTACCAAACCTTTAGATGAAGGCCGTTTTTGCCTATTGAGGAATGAGTTAAATGTCATTGACTATTCAAATGTCGCTTGAACTCTTGTCACATGCACCTTGGGTCTTAGTTACATTTTTGTCACTTTTAAGATGTCTTTTCTCAAATTTTTGCTCCAAATGTGATATATTTGTAAAAATTACTTTCTTAAATAGACATTAGTCTTTTTATTACATAATAATCCTGAATGATACTTGGTTGAGTGCAAAACTAAGGATTATTTGCAAAATCTTCAAATTCAGCTCTCTCTTCCCAAGTGTCGGGATAATCGAACTTCCGCCTTACAAAAGGAACTTTATTTCCTAACTTCCGTTGAATTGCGGAACTTCCGTTTTTCAGCTCTCTTCCTGAAGTGTCAGGATAATCAGAACCACCGGCCTTCCAGGCGCGGAACTTCCGATTTTCGGAACTTCCGCTGTTGAATTGCGGAACTTCCGTTTTTCGGCAGTTGAGAGACTTTAACTCACCTGCGGTTCCTCCGTTTCTCTCTCTCTCTCTCCAGTCGCCGCTTCGTCTCTCCCGAGCGCTCCACTTCTCTCCCAAAAACTCCACCAAAAACTTTGATTTTTCTTCGGCTTCTCCTCAATCCCGTCCGATCATTTGCATCTCCAGGGTTCATTCACTTCCTTCCTCAAGGTATAATCAATCCCCTTCGGATTTCTTCCTGTCATGAACCCTAGGTTTGAATATTTGGGGGAAATGCAAATGTAGATGAAATCTGTGGAAAATTCTTGGGCAAATAGGTTTATTCAGTATTGTATGATGTATATGCATCGATTTCATGGACTCAATCCATCAAAAATACTGAAAATCCAAAAATCTCGCTGCTCTAGAATCGCTCAGATAATCGGAACTTCCGCCGCTGAAAACGCGAAGTTCCGCTAGCGGTAGTTCCGCGCTCAAAATTATGAGCTTCCATTGTCCCGTGTAAACATAATTTTCATCTCCATTTTGAATCTACCTTTGACACTTCATTCATTCTTGTTTTTGAAGATGCCTAAGACAAAAGATACTATCAAGAAGCACTATTCAGATGCCGGCCAATCATCTTCGAGAACTCCTCCCTTAGTGCAAGAGGAACAAATGAAAGCAATTGAGGATCAAAGGGAATCCTCTGAGAATTCAGACACTGAGGCAAGTGCATCGGGTGAGGGCTCTCAGTCAAAATCTGATGATGAATTGGGAGAGCCTGAAGAACTTGAGATTGATCTTAAGTCACTGACAGTTGATGATTACACTCTTCTTCGGCTTAAGAATCAGTATACACTTCCTCGCAACTGTGATGATCCTCGCTTTCATACCAACTTTCAGAGGCAAGTGTATGAACTATTCTATGGTCCTAACAAGCCCTTTGCCGATCACAAGTGCATAAATTGGTCATATCTTAACGGGCTTGACAAGTCTGAGGGTACATACAGGCTCTTTCAGCGAGCGGGGATCCATAATTTTGTGGCACTCAAATGCAATTATAGTGATGAAATCATTCGTCAATTTTATGCCACAGTCCACATTCCCTCAGATTTCTCTGAGCTTACCTGGATGACTGGGACAGTCAGATACTCCTGCTCAAAACGTGCTTTTGAGAATGCTTTGGATATCGAGTCAAGCAGATTTGAGCAGATTTATGATAGACCGGTTCTTCCTCTTTCATCTTGGACTGAATTTTATGACACTACTCAAAGGTTTATCCCTGGTAAGATAACCGGTCTTCTCCCTATTCCCAGCTTGGTGAATCGGATAATTAATCATACTATATTACCAAAAAGCAGGAATTATGATGCAATAAGGGGCCATGTATGGAACATTTTGGACTGCATCATGCATGGGAGAAAATTTGATGTGGTTGATGTTATTATAAGAGAGATAGCAGCCACCAAGAATGATCGGGTAAAGAGGATAAATTTTGCTCCATATATTATGGCCCTGATTATTCGTCAAACTGGTTATAATGGAGCTACACCTTCACACCACAAGTTCTATAAGCCAAGAGAAGGTCCTCCACCCGCCAACCTTCGCCTCCAGCAGAAGAACTCAAGTCGAACTCGCCCCGCTGCTCCTCCACAAGGCCAAGCCTCCCTGGATCAGATTTATGCCGCTTTGTTGGAGATGAAGGCATCTTAGGAGGCCTTCCAAGCAGCGACCTCTTCCCGTCTGGATGCTTCCTCTGCCAGACTAGATGCTTTTGAGGCTGCCACCACCTCAAGACTTGACGCCAACACCGCCAGACTCGACGCTCTCTCAGCAAGATTTGCAGAACAGTTTCCTCCTCCAGTCCGGTTTGGACGGCGTCGCCTCCGCTCTCCTCCTAGTGATCCTCCTAGTAATCCTCCTAGTGCTCCTCCAAGTGATCCTCCACAAGACCCTCCTGCAGAATGAAGCTCTTTTTGGCTTCTTGATGACAAAGGGGGAGAGGAGTGAGTGAGTTAGTGTGAGAGTTTAAAAGGGGAACTTATCTATGTATGATCTTATCTATTGTAATATATTAGTACTGTCGTCGTTTTGACTATGGTCTGTTACTGTCGTCGTTTTGACTATGGTCTGTAATGACTTTGTTTGACAATATTTTGCCTGTGATGATATATCTTGTTCTCTTATATTTTTGTTGTACTTGGATCTTTGATTGATGATGAATGACCATGATATGTGAATGCTCTATCTCTATTTATTGTCATTTTCTTTTCAAGTAACAACATTCTCTGTAAACTCCGCTAAAATTTCTCGAAAATCCAAACATGTGCTTTACATTATCTTCTACTCAATATGCACATGTTAAGGGGGAGCTTTCTGTCTCAAACTAAATATCTCTCACATCTTTATTGTGTTGTCATCAATTACCAAAAAGGGGGAGATTGAAAGCATCTAGGCCCCTAAAAATGTATTTTGGTAATTAATGACATTATGTGAATATGGGACTAATATGTTTGTTGAAGTGATTACAAGGCATAGTCCTAAATGACAAAGTCAAATCAAGGAGCTGCATGTCAAAGAATGTCGAGAAGATGGAGTTTGTCTCAAGGGCAAGGTACAAATAGACTAGAACCCCTTTTGAATTTTACCGGTCTTTGGAGTATGGAGGAAGACCGGATTTTAGGATAAATGTCGTACTATTAAGGGGGAGCTTGTCTAGTAGCTTGAAAGCACTTCATTATGCCTTTGGATCAACTTAGGATCATGCATGCTCTTTTGGTCTGGTTTCAAAAGCAAAATCTTTTTCTCAGTACACAATCGGAAGTTCCGACGTTGTCACTTCGGAACTTCCTCTGTGCGGATCTTCCGAAAAATTACGATTCGTTTTTTTCCAGAGAGCACCCGTTTTAGGGACTTAGCTGATTTATCGAAGTGCGGAAGTTCCGCCATGATACGAGCGGAAGTTCCGATTATCGGTTGCTCCAAAATTCTTGCGGTTCGTTTTTTTCCAGAGAGCACCCTTTTTAGGGACTTAGCCATTTTCGCAAGTGCGGTAGTTCCGCTATGGAATAAGCGGATCTTCCGATGATCGGAAGAACCGAACTTTAGTTGGCGGAAGTTCCACAGATAAATCCAACGGCTATATCAGAGCATTTAATGCCCACAGTAATGACCGTTACAGTGCACTCGATTGAAGAGCGGAAGTTCCGCACTTTACACGGCGGAAGTTCCGATTTCCCTGATTGTGTATGAATTTTTGCATAACGGTCATATTTGGTTGTGGGAGGTATAAATGCACCCCCACCAGCTCAAGGTGAGGTTGTTGAGCATTCATTCCATTCATTTGAGCTTTGAGCACTCCTCTCACTCCTCATTTACTCTCTTTTAACATATTTGTGAGGTTGTGAGCAAAACCAAGAGCATTGCATTTTAGTTGATCCTTTCGCTCTTGATTGCCGTCAAGTGAAGGTCAAGGTCTATTCTCTTGGTGCTTGTCGGCACCTAGACGACTTGGCGGAGGTTGCGCGGTGATCTCTTCGAGAAGTTTGTGAAGAGACCCGACGGCTAGATTGGTCGGTGTTCACCAACCCGAGAGGAGGAAGAACAACCAAGTGATTACGAGGGAAGGCTTAATTTGTGGAGCCGGCTTGATCGAGTCAAGCTTCCTCAACATGGACTAGTGAAGATCGATAAATCTTCGATACCACGGGAAAAACCTCTTTGTCCTTGTGCGGTTATTTCTTGTCTTTACTTATTGCATTTAATTTTGTAGCTCATAGCTTGTAATAGATAGCTTTGCTTAGTGTATCTTGCTAAATTTAGTAATTTGATCTAGAAATTTTAGAAACCTCCTATTCACCCCCCTCTAGTCGGTCATCCTTGATCCTACAAGTGGTATCAGAGCTTGGTCTCTCTAATTTTAGACTTAACCATCCCTTGGCGATGCCCCGACCACCCCTGGTGAGTGCGGAGGTTTTTTTTTTGGTATAGGTACCTTACATTTGTACTGCAGGTGGAGGAAGAGAAGGAGCTCTCAACGGTGCTTCCGGAGGCGAGGGTTCTGGTGTGGGCGTCGAGCACTCTAGTGCTGGGGGGTATGATGGTGTTGATGGCGCCGGCGCCTCTGGGGCCACTCCTACGGCCGACCTTGGGAAGTTGTGCACCAACGACTTCAAGGTCAGCTCCAATGTGGCCGTCGTGTGCGAGGAGGTGGCCCGCTTTGCCGCGCCACCGGTTGTGTCCCGCCTTTTTGAGAAGATGCCACTTGGTGAGATGCCCCGACTGGTCGAGGCGAACTTCGTTAGGGTGAGTCGAGACTTGTTTTGCTTGGTGTGTGGTTAACACATTTCTGATGTAGGCATGTTCTTGCAGACGCTGATGTTGTCTCATGCTCTTGATGAGAACATCAAGCGGGAGTACGCGGAGATCCAGGGGCAAGTCGATTCGCACTACGTGCAGAGCCAGGAGCTCTCCTCGGAGCGCCAAGAGCTCGCAGAGAAGACGAAGGCCCTGGAGGCGCGGATGGCCGAGTTGGAGGCGGAGCGGCAAGGTTTTCGCGACAAAGTGCAGGTGCTTCGTCTCACCAAGGGGGACCTGGAAACTGAGATTATCGCGGAGCGGGAGCTATTCGAGTCGGTGTCGCGGGCCATCTGGCAGGCCATGGAGGCAATGGAGACCACCGTGACCGCGCTGGGGGCCGTGCCGCCGCGAGAATGCATAGTGTCCCGGAGGTTGATCGAACGCTGGACCGCCTCCGGCGAGGCAGCGAGATTTGCCTGCCGCCGCCCAAGCTTACAACAATCACTGCATGAAGGTTACTTGGATGGCGGCCTTCCTGTCGCTGCGGAAGGGAGGCTTTGGGCACGTTGACGCCCTTGGGGCACGCTCCCTACCCATAGCCTCGGCGTTCGATGTGGCCACCGACGAGTGGTTGGTGCGGAGGGCGACACATACTTTCGCTCAGGCCTTCTGGGTGTCGCAGGGATGTGAGGCTACGATGGCTTCGCTGCGCCAGGTGTTGGAGCGGAAGGCGAAGGTCAAGGCCGTTGATGCTCCCGAGGGCACCGGCGGGCGGGGGGCCACCATGGGTGACAAGGTGTGACCCTCCGCCCTACTGCACCTCCAGCCGTAGTTTTGATAGGCTAGTTATTTTTGTTGTTCCCGCCCCGCTCCGGCTTCTGTGCCCGGGTGGGGCAAATTTGTAATGGCTCCTAATTTTTGAATGAAACAATTGGTTTTAAATTTGTCTTATTCTACGATTGCGTTGGTCTCCTTAGGACCGACCGATGATGGTTCGGTGGGCTACCCACCGGGGGCCCGTCCCTCCGAAGGGTGGAATATCAAGGTGACCGCGCTACAGCCAGGTACGAAGGCCGAAGCGCCACGCCGCTGTGCCCGCCCTACAACTTTGCTATCGCGATCGGTACCGTGGCCGCGGTGGCGGCGATGGTAGGGTCGTGAACCTTAAGGGTCGATGGAGCACTTCGTGCTTCAGGCGTGCAAGGGCGCGCGGGCGCATGGGCCGAGATTCGCGCTTTCAGGAGGGGCAAGGCGTCGTCTTCGCCTCGGAAGGCCCGGGTGTGCATGATGGTGTGGAGCCGCCACATTCAGGGCGGGAGGCCGAACAAGTGATACGAGCGCCTTGTGTGCCTTGGTGCTTCCAAAGGGGTGCTGTTTGCGTGGGCGATGGAGGAATATAACCGTCTTGCTGCCTCCGGGGCCTCCGATGAGGAATCTGCTTGATCGCGGACTAGGTAGAGGAATGAGACCTCGTGCCGTAAATTTGTGATGCACATTCTCTTGTATGGAGAGGATTGTAATTATACTGTACTACTTTTTCTTGTGCGGAGTGGGTTGTAGAATTGTACTGTATTATTTTTCTTGTGCAGAGGGGGTTGTAACATTGTACTGTATTATTTTTTCTTGCGCGGAGGGGGTTGTAACATTGTATTGTACTATTTTGTTCTGAGGGAGCCCCTTTGTACATTATGCGAGGGGGAAGCGAAGCCTGCGCCATCTCCCATATTTTTTAGATTGGGCTCCGAGGGAGCCCTTTGTACATTATGCGAGGAGGCGGCTCAAGGCGCCCCCACATTTTTGGGATTGGGCCCGAGGAGCCCTTGTACATTATGAGAGGAGCAAGCTCGCGCTGCCTCTCATATTTTTTGATTGGGCTCCGAAGGAGTCCCTTTGTACATTATGCGAGGGGGAGGCAAAGCCTGTGTCGTCCCCCATATTTTTTGATTGGGCCCGAGGAGCCTTTGTATATTATGCGAGGGCGAGGCAAAGCTTGCGTCGTCCCCCATATTTTTTAGATTGGGCTCCGAGGGAGCCCCTTGTATATTATGCGAGGGGGAGGCGAAGCATGCGCCGTCCCCCATATTTTTTTAGATTGGGATCCGAGGGAGCCCCTTTGTACCTTATGCGAGGGGGAGGCGAAGCCTGCGTCGTCCCCCATATTTTTAGATTGGGCTTCGAGGGAACCCCTTGTAAATTATGCGAGGGGGAGGCGGCTCCGCGCTGGCCCCCTATATTTTTGATTGGCCCGAGGAGCCCCTTGTATATTACGCAAGGGGGACGCGAAGCCTGCGCTGTCCCCCATATTTTTTAGATTGGGCTCCGAGGGAGCCCATTTCTCATGCCCGCGAGGGGCAGCGTTTGGTACCGGGGCCATGGCCCAAGTGTTGGTTTATACACTTCACACCTTTGGGGTGAGTTAGTGTGCATCGGCCTGAGCCCCGCAGGCGCCTTTTGTGCCCGCGAGGGGTAGCGGTGGCACGGGCCTTGGGCCATGCATGGTGTTGGTTTATACACTTCACACCTGGGTGAGTTAGTGCGCTGCCTCTGTGCCCTCGTTAGGCGCCTTTTTTGCCAATCTTGTACACACTGCCAAGAATCTTGTTACTTTGCCAAAATGTGCTTACATGAGTACAAGATTCCCACGCAAAGTCGGGGGAGCCGTGATCCCGGCAAACTGTGTTATCTAGGTTAGTACTTTCAGAGGTTCTTGGCTCCAACGGTGGTCCAATTGTCGCCCTTCCTGCCGCGCTATGTAGTAGGATCCCGCCCTTGTACTCCGGGTGATGATGCAGGGCCCTTCGATTCTAACTTTCCCAGTGCTGTGGTGTTTGCCGCTCTCTTGAGTACCATGTCGTCTGGGGCTAGGGTGCGGATTCTAACCTTCCTGTGGCACGCCGAGCAACCCCTGCAGATTTCGCCATTGTTGAAATGGCTTCATGCGGTGCTCTTCTAGGAGATCTAGCGACACCGCGATCCTCCGTGCTTCACCTCTGCTGCTTGAGAGGACTTTGTCGCGATCTTCCCCGGTCACCGCCGCCCCTCAACAGAGTTTGAACGGGAGAAACCTCCACCTTTGTTGGGGAAGTGTGAATTGCTCATAAGGCCTTTTGAGCTCCTCCGCCATAGCCCCTTTGGGAGGCTCACGAGGCGCTTGGTAAATCCACCAAGAAAGTTGTTGCTGGCACGCCGACCGCCTGCTCGATTTGGGGTGGCCACTCGATGCGAAACATATTGTGGTGCCGATGCTCGCGTAAGGCCCGAAAGGTCGTGGAATCAAATTGCATGCCATTGTCGGTGATGATGTCTCGGGGCACACCGTATTGACACACAATGTTCCTCCAGATGAAACATTGCGCCGCCGAGGCAGTGATTTTGGCGATCGGTTCGCCTCCACCCATCTAGAGAAGTACTCGATGGCAACGAATGCGAACCGGAGGCTGCCCTTGGCCGTGGGGAAGGGGCCGATGATGTCGAGCACCCACCGCGCGAAGGGCCATATTGGAGCAAGTGGCTGCAATGATGTAGGCAGTGCTTTGGAATGATGGCTGGCCCATTGGCAACCTCCCGCGGCCGCACTGTGTCCTCGTAAGGCCACGGAACAATCGAGGCCAAGAGAAATCTTGGCGGAAAGTTTTTGCCACGAGGCTCTGGGGGGCTTGGTGTGCCCCGAAGAGTCCCTCGTGTACTTCCTTCAGCAAGGATTGCCCTTCATCCTGGGAGATGCATCGCAGCAAGGGGGCGCTTACGCCTCCCTTGTATAGTTGGCCATCGATGATGCGGTAGTTACGGGCTCGGTGCTTTAGGCGGCTCACCGCGGCTGCTTTGTCAGGCTCTTCTCCTCCGAGGTAGCTTCGAATGGCATTCTGCCAATCTGTGCTATTGATCTGGAGAATGGGCGAGGTGCTCGGACCGTGGATGCCTCCGGGGCAGCCCCTGGTGCTGCTGGGGCTGCCCCTGGTGCTTCTGGGGTAATTGATGGCTCGTGCAGCCTAGAGTACAGTATGTCTGGCGGAGGGTTCTCATTGGAGCTAGCTATTTTGGTCACCGTCCGGCCACGCCATTGTCGGTGTGCGGATGCTCGGATGTGCTGATGCCGTGGAAATTCTTTGCTTCGCCCGACCACGCCAAGCACCGGACATCTCTCGGTCCTTTGCCGTGAATGACTTATCAAGTGGCCCGCGACGAGGCGGAGTCACTTGATTATTAGCGCCGCGCCAAAGATTCTCGCTTTCCGCAGCTCAGCAAAGATGGCCTCGCATCAGAGGCGCTATTGGTTTTGGGAAGTCTAGGCGCCGCGTGAGGAAATTGTCCTACTGCCTAGCGTGGTCAAGATGGCGCGCCTCGCAGCAGCACCATGACCCGCGGTGGAAATTACCCACGGTGTCTCAATTTTGCTCGCGCGTGGTCCGCTGCGGGTCCATTCGGCAATGAAGTTGGCTAAGGCCTGCGGCTTTATTGTTTTGCGCGCGGTGAATATCACGTCGAATGGCACCAGCTTAGGGCCAGCGGATAGGATATAGGGATGAAAATGGCGTGCGCTAGAAAATAGTGTCGGAGCTTGCGGGAGGCCATGAGGAGGGCGTACGCTAGCTTTTCTAGCTTGGTGTACCGGGCTCTGGCGCCCTGCAAAGCTTCCGATACTTAGTACACTAGGCGCTGAACACCTTCGTCTTGGATGAGTACCCCGCTGACAGTAGACGAAGAAGCTGCGAGGTACAGCAAGAGGGATGTGCCCCGTGCTGGGCTCGCTAAGCTTGGGAGCTTGGCGAGGTACTCTTTGAGCTGCAGGAATGCCTCCTGGCAATCTTGGGTCCAGCTGAAGGGCTCCACTTCGCGGAGCATTTTGAAGAACGGCAAGGCTCGCTCCGCCGAGCGGGACAAAAATTTGTTAAGGGCTGCGAGGCGGCCCGTGAGTTTCTACACCTCACGGGCCGTGCGGAGTGGTGCCATCTCCTGGATGGCTTTGATCTTTTTCAGGTTCACCTCGATGCCCCTTTGCGATACCAGAAAGCCGAGGAGTTTTCCAGCTCGGACGCCAAAGGCACACTTTTTTGGGTTGAGCATTATCCCCTTCGCCCTGAGGTTGGCGAATGTCTCCTGGAGATCAGCCACGTGCGAGGCTTGGAGTTTGCTCTTGACTACTACATCGTCGACATATGCCTCAACATTCCGGCCGAGCTGCTCGGCAAGAACCTTAGTGATGAGTCAGCTGAACGTGGCTCTCGCGTTCTTCAGGCCGAAGGGCATCCGATTGTAACAGTATGTGCCAATGGGGGTGATGAACGCCGTCTTGAGTTCGTCCTCCCTTGCCATGAATACATGTTGGTAACCGGAGTAAGCGCCGAGGAAGCTAATCAGCTCGCAGCCCGAGGTGGCGTCTACGAGTTGGTCGATGCGAGGTAAGGGGAAATCGTCATTGGGTGTGACCTTGTTGAGGTCGGTAAAGTCAACGCACATGCGCCAGTCCCCTTCTCCCTTCTGCACGAGGACCGAGTTGGTCAGCCACTTCGAGTGTTTAATCTCCCTGATCAAGCCAGCTTTTAAGAGCCTGGAGACCTCCTTCTTTGCGGCTTCTAGCCGCTCTACCAACATGCGGCGCAGCTTCTGTTTCTTGGGCATCGCGTCACTCCGTAGTGTCAGCCGATGCTCGACGACTTCCCTTGGGGCCCCCGGGATGTCTTCGGGGCCCCATGCGAAGATATCCTTGTTGCGGCGGAGCACTCCAAGTATGTCTCTGCAGGCCGTGGCTAAATGCTCGGCGCCGAAGGCCACCGTTTTGTCTGGCTTATCTTCGGCAAGAGGGACCCGTAAGAGCTGGCCTTCGGGCTTAGCCTTCAGCGCCCACCTCACCGGGCGCTTATTAACAGACGGGCGCTTGCTCCCACGGCGTGGACATGGCGGGCTAGGGATAATGCCTCGAGCTCGGTGTGCCTTGCCAGGTCTTGATCTCCTCGTACCGTGACTACCCCTTCGTGAGCGGGGATCTTCATGCAGAAGTAGTTGTGGTGCGCTATGGTGCTGAACGCACTCAGCGTGGCTCTGCCGAGAATAGCATTGTATTGATATGGCATCCGGACGACGCCGAACGTGATAATCTCCGCAGGGAGGCATAGCCGCCGCCAAGGTGACGGGCTAGATTGATTCGTCCCACGGCTTGAATCGACCTTCCGCCGAGCCCACCAGGGGGATGCCCAGTGGCGACAGGCGGTCCCTTGGGATCATCATTTTGTCGAAGGCCTCCGCGAATAGTAGGTCTGTGGAGCTTCCTCCGTCCATTAGAACACGACACACCTCGAGCTCCGCAATATTGACCGAGATGACCAGAGGGTCCTGCTGAGGAAAGTGCACGCCTCTGGCATCTTCAAGGCCGAAGGTGATGGGTATCTCGGCGTAGCGGGGTGGGGTAGAAGTCGAGTACGTCGCCACATGGTGAATTTGGCGCGCATAAGCACACCGCTGTCTTTTTTATGACAAACCCGACGACAAGCCGCCCGCGATTATGTTGATGATCCTCTGCCGTTGCTCTAGTTGGGTTCCCTCGATGCGAGGCTCTGGGGCGGGCGGGCAATGCCTCAGCCTCCCCATCGCCGCTCCCGCCGCTGATCGCGCTCACGATTCTTGCATGGCGACGATTGTAACAAAGGTCGGGTGGCATGGACCCTTGTCATGCGTGTCGCAAAAACAGAGTGGCTCTTCGTGGCCGCCTGTGGATCGTGACCGTAGGTTGTATGAGATCCTTCACGTGCGTGTCGAGAACGCTGGCTTCGATATTCCTTCCGTCGTGCCGACCGCGGCCGCGACCTGCCTGAGATCCTTGTTATTGCCGTCCTTCGATGTTGTACACGCCCCGCCCCCTCAGATGGTTGTTGTTGCTCCACGGCCTGGCTGCTGCTCTCGCGATCATTACTCCGGGTTCTTTCAGGGGGGCTTGTGTTGAGGAACAACGCCCGATCTTCCGATAGGTTCGACGAGTTTCTGCCGGAGGACGCTTGACGCTTGTGGCTTCCGACCCTATGATCTTCACCTCGCAATTCGCTATACCCGCACAACTGTCGTTATCAACCACGCTCGCACGCGATCGACCTTACCACGAGGGTTATGGTTCCTGCAAGCAATCGAAGCAACTCACAAGAACAATATATTGCGGATTTGGATGAAGTTCACAAAGTGGAGTTTCTCAAACCGTAAACGGCGAAACTGCAAAGACAGAATAATCTAAGAAAAACCCAACCCTAAATCGTATACGTGATGCATTATATAGGGGAGAACATGAGGAGGTCACCAAGGGTTAGCCGCCATGTGAGAGGCGATACATCCCGGACTTTGACTTGCCACGCCTACAAGGCCTTATTAGGCCTAAAACGGTGACGCAGCACCTTATTTCAATGTCTCTGACTAACTCCCAACGTGGTCATCACTAGTCGTGGGCCTAGTCGTAGGGCTGGTCGTAGATCTGGTAGCCTGGTCGCAGGACTGGTCGTAGAGCTTGCAGATCACAGAGAACTAGTCGTAGATGGTTTGGATCCTCTCCATCATTCCTAAGTAACAGAAGATCATAATTTTTAGGTAGCATACCATTCTGCATAGATAAATTATTAGCACCTAGAAACGAGCTCACCTCATAATTTAAGTGACGTGCACGAGCTCTTGTCATGGGACCTTGTAGTTTAGCAACCAGATCTGGAGGATTTTGTGTCGTGCGTGTATCCGAAGGAGTGATATCCTCATCAGCTTGGCCTTGCTGCCGCGGCCTCCGCTGCGGTGTGGTCCGGGGCACCTCCCCATCGGGTGTTGTCTTCCTCCACTCTGGCGTACTCCTACATTTTGTCGAAGAGCTCCGCCACTGAGCGGATGGGCTTGCGAGCGAGTCGCTCCGCTAGGGGGCCTTTCTAGAGTTCGTAGGTTACGGTGTTGGTGACAGTTGTCTCGTTGACCCCCTTTACCTGGCACTTGACCTCCTCGAACCTTATGAAGAAGCTATGGAGGGACTCGCCCGGGGCTTGCTTCATGGCGAATAGATCCCCCGTACCCTTTGGTTCGGCTAAGTTCCCCTGGAAGCTTTTGCGCACTAGATCTCGCAGCTGTTCCCATGCATATACAGAACGTGGGGGATGGTAAAACCATGTCGCCGATATTGCCCTCAAGGCCGTGGTCATGCTTTTGCTTCAGGTGTCGCCCTCCCGGCAGCCTCGATGGTCGCCTCAGACGCGAGGAACTATGCGGATCCGTCGACCTTCAAGGGCCGACTTCCGGCACTTGAAGCCCTGGTCGGTGGGTCGCCCACCCTACGCCAAGGGGGAACTAGGATCTCCTCGAACACCGCTGCCGAGCAGCAGCTGGGGCCCTAGTGTCGCGGAGCTCGCCCGGCAACAAGGGCCCTCCCCGGCGGCGGCGAGGCCTTCCTCTCTGTCTGAGGTCGAACAGCCTCCGGCGGAGGTCACCAAATCATGCCGAGCACTGTGAGCTCTTCACATTCTCCACCGGGCCAGATCGCCGGCCGATCGACCGAGTCCCAAGGGGCGCCGCCTCCGACTGTTCTCCTACATAGATTTGTTTGCCTCTTCCTGGGCGCAAGCACGGCCGCGGCCCGAGAGGTCTTGCTTCGCTTAGCCTCTGCGCTTAGGCGGTTCGCGCACACCGCCGCGCCCCAACCGCAAGGTGTGAGGCGCGCCTCGAGGTGCCATTTCAGTTTTGATACGTGTCGATTTGCTTCTGGCCACCACAGCACGCATCCACTGGTCAGAGCAAAAACGGCCTATACAAAGAAAAGAAGGGGGACCTGCATAATCTTAGAGGGGCCCGGGATCCTCTAAGAAGGGACTAGCCAAAGGACAAGAACGAGATGACTGCACTATTCCGAAATTTTGGTCGCTTTTCCTCCTTACAGGAGGAGGGTGACCCTCATTTATAGTCCTCCATGAGAGGGTCTTTACATTACCATTATAACCCTATGACAAGATTATGTGCGAGGGGGTGAGGGACATTCCTCCCACGCCTAGGCCTTGGTCCATGGTGGGCACCCTAGGCTAGGCTCGGCCCATCATGCCGATGCATCCGGGTCTAGTCGCGCTTAGTAGGGTCTTCGGTCCACTCGGAGGTGACCCAGAGGGCTCGCCGCCTCCGGCCTCGTGGCTCGGACCTCCCGGGCTTTGGGTCCACCCCGAAGGTGTCCCGAGAGCCCGCCGCCGGGCCTCGCGGGCTCTGTGGACCTCCGGGGCTTCGGTCCACCCAAGGTGTCCCGAGAGCCTGCTTCCCGGCCTCGCAGGGCTCCGGGAAGGCTCCGGGTCCACCCCGAAGGTGACTCGACGGGCCTGCTGCCCCGATCCTCGTGGGGCTCCGGAACCCCCCGAGGCTTTGCCCACCTCAACTCCTTGGGGTTCATCGCCTGGGTCCGCCGGTTTTGACGATTGTCGCTTGGGCATCAAGGCCGTGGGCCGCCCCAACGATCGTAGTCAACGATAATTTTAATGTGAAATCGGGCATATGTAGAACGGGTGCTGATGATAGAGCCTTATAAGTGCTTCAAATGCTTGTTGTGCTGTTGGGGACCAACCAAACACCTCTTTTTTCAACAAGTTTTGTGAGAGGTGCTGCTATCTTTCCAAAATGTCGAATAAAAATTTGATAATAGCAAGCAAGTCCAAAAACCCCGTAATGCTTTGATCGTCTTTGGTTGGTGCCATTCTCGAAATTGTTCACGCTCTTTGAATGGATCCATGGTAGCTCCACCTTCAGAAATAATTTGTCCCAAATAGGAAACAGAAGATAAACAAAAGGAACACTTAGATTCCTCGAGAATTAATCCATGCTGACGGAGAAGCATAAAAACCATACGAATGTGTTTTAAATGCTCCGACTAAGGTGAACTGTAAATCAATATATCATCAAAGAAAACCAGTATAAAATTTCGCAAATATGGACGGAGAACCTCATGCATCAAAGCCGAAGGTGGTGTGCATTAGATAACCCAAAAGGCATTACTAAGAACTCCAAAAGACCTTCATGTGCTCAATGCCATTTTGAATATATCATCGTGGCATGCAAGACTTGGTGGTACCTCACCATAGATCGAGCTTGGTGAAAAAATGGGCCCCTTGTAGTTCATCTAATAACTCATCCGCCACCGAAATTGGGAACTTGTCTTTGATGTTCTGCTCATTGAGTGCAAGGTAATCGACACAGAACTGCCATGTATTATCCTATTTTTTAACCAATAAAACAGGAGATGAAAATAGGATGTACTTGACAAATAATACCTCAACTGAGCATGTCATTGCAATCGTGTTCCAAACGCCCTTCCGATGATGGGGATAACGGTATGGCCTCACAAACACAGGAGCAACTCCCTGGCCGGTGTGATATGGTGATCCCGCTTGCTAGAGGAACTCGAGATTCATCAAATAAATCAGCAAATTCATGCAAGCAAGGGCGGTGAGTTCTTGTCCCGAGTGCACATGAGCTTGCATTGAACGATTCATCGATATACCTTGCCATTGGATGTGTCATCCTTCCAACCATAGTGTCATAGTCAATCCATCGAAATCCTGCAGAATTGGCCCAAGTTTTGAGCTATTGACGCCTAGAACCACATCAAGCCGCCCAAAGGTATCACGACGAGTAATCTCGAATCGGTATTGATTGATTTTGAGAGGTAGGCTATTGCACAACCCAACATGCACTACCTATTCCCATTGGCTATTTTGACCTGCAGTCCATGGCACGGAACAAATTCAATGTCGCTGCTTGGATCGCATGAGTACTTAAGAAATTGTGCATTGAACCCGAGTCCACAAGGGCGATGAGGTCTCGCTGTTCCGATGGTCACCTTGAGTTGCATTATGTCGCTTTGTACGCGTTGATCGCATGGAGTGATATTTTCTGAGCTATTTCGCCTTCCATGGCATGCAATCCCGACTGCCATCTCCTTCCTCCACTTCACGCCTATATCAATATATCCGATGAATCACCGCTATGGTGTCTCTATGAAATTTGTCGCCACAATTGTAGCAAAGCCCTTTGGAACGATGTTCGCCAATTTTGTCTGCGTGAGTCGATGAAAAGGTTTATTAGGGTGTGGCCCTGGTGCCGAAAGGGCTGTTGGCACAGGTTACTGGGAACGTTGTGATATTGGGATAGGGGTGGAAGGTCGCTGTGGTGACCGCCAAGGGTGCTGTTGTGAGTTTGAGGCACTTGTTGATGCTTGAGCATGTCTTTCATAAGTGCGAGCTAAACTCATTTCCACTTGTAAGTTGGTTGGTTGTTGAAGTTCGATGTCGGTCCGAAGGGCTTTATTGAGACCTGTTGTGAAAATTTGAACCTGCTGCATTGGTGATAATCGATCAGCGTGACAGAGTAAAGCCAAGAACTTGTCCTGATACTCACTTACTAATCCAGTTTGCTGGAGATGGGTTAATTCACCCAACGGATTTCTCTTGATGGTGGTCCAAACCTCATGTGGCAAAAGTCCTTGAATTGTCCCCACGCTATTGTCCTCATCGCGTTTCACCGAAAAATACCATTGATGTGCGATGTTGGTGAGATGATAGGATGCCACCAAACCTTATCACCCTCCTCGCTTCTTGCCCTATGAAAACAAATCACATCTGCTTAACCATGATAGAGGATCTTCAAGGTCACGTGCACGACGAAACTCAAGTTTGTGATATCTCGTGTGCTCGAGTGGGAAGGATTATTACTAGTGTCCATATGGTAATGAGGGAATAAAAAATTGATGTGGTAGTGATGGTTGTGGAAATGAAATATTTGGTGCTACCGATGGATGTTGTGGTATGAAGTTTGCTACCAAGCCTCGTATACGGGGTCGAGGGCATAGGTGGTGTGTACATCGTGGTGGATGCATCCACCGTGGAGCCGCAGTGATCAAGGGCATTGAAGAGCCATTGATCGCTGTGGAGTTGATGATGATGATTATTGTATTGGCAACAATCCAGCGTAAAGAAGGAGAAGGCTCTACCCATCTAGTGCCGCAATTTTACGCTGGTTGCAATGCTCTAACGAGTTAAATCCACAATCTTACATTTCATATCCGAGTTTTGTTGGACAATCCCGCCATCTATTCTTGAATCGCTTGAAACATCGCTACCATGGAGCTTGCAACCTCCCTAATCGTAACCGATCATATTTGATTCCAATTTGTCGTGGCCTAAGGATCTCACCGCGTATTGATGGGCGATCGAGGATGTGGATGGCCCCGCTGCTGGCCTGAGGTCGCCAAACTTGTGAAGCCACTAGGTGGATTGGAATACAGTAGAAGAGGTGAGAAACTATAATATCTTTTTTTCTCGTTTCACCCCAAAACAATCGGCAAACCTAGATTTATATAGGTGCCTTTACAAAACCTATTCTCGATCCAAACTCATAACACTAAGATATACTCTAAGTCCTACCTAAAGATAGAATTTAACCTCTAACTTGCTAAAAATAAGAACTCTAATCCTTTCTCTGGCACTGATAGACCATGACATCTCCAAAACTATTTTATTTGAGTTCTTTATGCTGGGAAATATTTTCTAGATTTTTTTTTGGAATTTTACGAGTTCAATTGCAATATTTAAATTTGCCATTTGGATTTTCTAGTATTTCTAAAATACAAAAGCTATTTAAAATCTCAGAAGTCTCTTCAGGCCAAGTCTTTTCACCCAACTTAATCCTCGTTTCTTTCCAAATTTCAAAGACGCACCCATTCCCGCCTTCTCTCTCTCCAGCTCACCCACGTCTCTGGTCCCACCAGTTAGTCTCTATCATGTCATAGTTTATGTGGTTTCGCCTGAGCCGCACTCGCTAACATGTGAGTCCCACGGATTACTATTCTTTATCGCCAACTCAGGCACGACTTGGACTCCTCCACCACACTGTTTTCTTGGCATTTGTGCCATATACTCTCCCTGCCTCCAAGGTATAAAGGGAGAAATAGCCTTTGCTCTCCACATTCCAGTCACACCGCCGTTGAGCCAAAACCCTAACCCTAGCAACTGGAATCGCCCGAAGAAGCAAAGCCGCCGCTGAGAACTTCGTCGATGACTTCATCCATTTTCAGTACACCTCAAGCCTCATCGCCGCCTCCGTTGAGATCGGAAGAAGGACATCTACGTCCCTGTGAGAACCCAGGGTATTGAACTTGTAATACTTAACCATTCGATTGGTCATAGCATTACTGTAATACTCCGGAATAGAATTCGGTAAATAGAACGGTCGAGGGTAAAAGACAAATGCACTGGAATTTCCAGGTCAATGGGGGTTTTTCGCTTTATTCGCCAACTCGGGCTGGGCTGCCATCCAGAGGCCCAAGAGGGGGAGACCAGCCCAAGGGGGCCGCCAAGGGAGGGGGGAGGCACCCAACCCTAGCCGCCCCCCCATTTCCCCCCCCTCCCTTTGTGGCCGCCACCGCCTTCTCCCTGCACCTTGCTGCTCCTTTGCTGCCGGCCTTCCCTGTGGTGGTAGCTCCGCGATCCCGACGCGGTGTCTCAAGACTCCTCCGCAATCTCCTTCTCCCCGCCGGGCGATCCGGTCGCTCGTCGCCTCGGGTGGCTGTTCTTTGGAGAAAGAAGGGAGGAGAAGAGAGGGGGATCTTCGGGCAGCGGATCATCATCGTCCCACGGGTCTTCAAGGGTAACGAAGGTTTTTAGTGGTAGTTTGATTCGGTTTTATTGATTAATGGTGGATTAGATCTAAATCGGGTTCTGTCCTGGAGATTCCAGAACGCTTCCGTCTCCTTGCGCGGCCAGTTTAGACCCTTTATAGGCCGAATCTCGGGTTGACCTCTCCTAGAGATTTGTTCCTGGTTTAATTAGCTTTCTTTTGGCACCAAGATCACGAATTTTCACCCAGTAGTTTAAAAGTTATGACTGTTTTTCCACGTACTGCTCTGTCTGTCAGAAATTCTGGGTGTAGTCGGTTGCACCTAGGTTTTGATCTAGTTAGAGTCAGAATCAGGTCGGCCACCCAACTAGGTTTATGAAGATAATTTCACCATGTTTCCAGGCTGATAAAGATCACTTTATTTGGATCAGTGGTTTAAAAGTTAGAGCCTTTTCTTTAGGGATGTTCTGAATTCTGGGCAGACTGCAGTTATAGTTTTTCATTGGATGGTTAGACCTCTGTTTTGGCCGAATTAGAGTTTACCATCAACTAGAGTTTCGTAACCAGTTAAGTTAAAAAAAGATGAGCACTGGTTTCAAGTCTTTTGGACTTACGATTAATTATTGGTGAATTTTCTAGTAAAACTGCCAGATTAGGGATATTTGGAATGTTTGGGTAAATTGATCAAATGGAACCTTTTGTTTGGTTGTTTTGGCTAGAGATTGTGGGAGGACACATGTAGCAATGCCTTACTCGTTTGTCCTCATTTCGATTATTTTATATTGTAGGCGGTGAAGCGGTGAGTGGAGGGGTATCTCAATTACCTCCCAAACCGCTGTAGCCACATGCAGCAAGTAACTTGTATAATATGATTGATACATTATGTGATGTGTGAATGAATGATTATATTTGTTCGTATTTGTAGATGAATGCCATGTGTATCTTTTCATTTATGAGTACTATTCAATATTTCCATGGAATCACATCATGACATGCATAATTACCTTTGTAAGACCCATCAATTCCAAAGATGGGCACTTGAAAATCCCATCAATTTGTAATGGGTACGTGAGTCCACCATTCCAATGTGGGCCACGCTACGTGAGTCCACCATTCCAATGTGGGCCACGTTGGACGATTGTATGAAACGCTCTTCATACGATTACTTTAAGTGAACACCGACGGGTGTTTCACTCGCTATACCTAAGATATATCGCGATATGTCCAATTCTTCAATGCATCATTCCACTTCATCCATTCATAAAGTTGTTTCCAAATAATGTTCAAATTATGAAAGTGATATATTGTTCATGGAATGTTTGATTGTTACATACAATTACTTGTCGAGTCTTTGGCTCATTCTTGCTTTATTGTTTTATTTAGGTAAATGACAAGGAAGAACGGTTTTCATGGTGGGTAGAACAACATGATGCACTCACTACCATAATCCAAAACATTTGAGAAATTAATATTGTCTTCGATTTATACCTGGTGTTGAATTGTAATAAGCCAACTTGGCCAGATTTACCATATCTCCTCGAAATGTTGATTTCCAATCCGCTGATTAAACTGCTGATGATTTCGCTCACGATATCCTTGTGGTATGCCAATTCTAGTAATACTTATTGTTGCAAATTTTCTAAAGATTAGTGATTGTAGGTGACATCTTGACTTCCTTATAGTCAGGGTGTTACAATTACAAATCAAATATCCCGCTCTCGATGTATTGTGTACCTCCAAGGAGCGGTACACATACACCATCATAAAACTAAAGCAACAATTCCATACACAAGTTATTACAATATCGAGTCTTCATAATTTACAATACAATACATTCAAAGTTCATATTACAAAAATAGGGGTGACCGCCAAATGACAAAATAAAGAAATAAAGTTGCAATGAAGAGTAAGCCATAAGATGGCAGCAAAAGAAAGCCAACCGCTACCACTTACCCACAAGTCAATCGACTGAAACGCCAAATTAGTCGTCGCAAGTGAGGTCCGTCTCCCAATAGTTAACCCCTTGGGGGGTCAACTTCCTCTGAACAAGCAGCATCCGGTTTAAGTATAAATGTACTCACAAGTCTTACAAACAACAAAATATATAGATGCATTTATGCATCAAATAAAGCCTACTACACTAAGTAGTTTTTAGCATAAAACGGTTTTCTTTGAATAGAGTAATAGATTGTAAAGCAATTTGTAAAATCTATTTTTATTTATTTAAATAACAGTGAGACAACATTTATAAATATAATTAACATCCTGGAGGTAACCTCCCAACAGCCATCACAACATAGCATGAATTACCCACTCGTACTATCCGATTTCAAATTTTATTAAAATGTTTGAGTCTAATTCTTGTACGACCTAACCAAGCATGTCCATAACCTAGGACGAGGCTATTCGAATAGTTTAAACCTTGCAAGGGTGTACACCTTTACTCACATATCAAGCCGCTCCTTTGCCAAGCTATCGAGCACACTTCCATTGGTATGCTGGCAGAGCTAAGTCCTATGAGACATTTTCCAATGGAATCAATTAATCAAGAGTCGCACGTATGGGGGTTAATCCTCCATGAAACTCCCATCCCGAGCTCGCACGGGGAACCCATACGTTGTGTCAAGACATCGCCCCACCTCAAGAATCGCCATGCTCCTGGCAGGGAACCTACCCGGAACCCTCTCCGCACATTACCAACAGTAACAGAACAAACAAAATATTTTTCTCCTAACATCTACAACCAGCGACTCATTAATTAACACAACCCAAAGTTCTAAGTCAAGAGAGGTCCTATATCCCCCTCATGTGGTTGCACGCAAAAGTGCTTGGATCAGTGACACGAGTAATCTGGTCCTTGTTGACTCTGCATAGACCACACACCCAACAACCGCACCATCAAACCAATTGCCCGATTTCAAATCCTTTTATTTTTAGTTTTAGTTTTTCCAAGTACAATACATATGTGATCACCCTAACTCATTTAAGTATAGTAATGATATAATGACCATCGCCAAAGTGATGATCCCCATACTACCGTTCTAATCATTTCTAAGTGATACAACTTGTATGCAATATTTATACATGACCAGAACCCATCCATCGGGTTCTAAATCACTAGCAAGAAGATAACTTAGGCTCAGTAGCAATGATAAACACTTACCTATAGCTCATGCATCTACTAGACTAACTATCGCAAACGAGAAATTAATCACTCACATAGTACATACATACATTTGAAAACAAGATAATTGTAATCAAACATAATAGGAGCAATATGATCAGGGGGTTGCTTGCCTTGCTGGACATAACCCTATTGCTGTTGGTGCTCACTCTCATAATCAACAATTTCGTTGAAACCTATCGAATAAACGTGAAGAACGAATACATCGATGAACTAAAAAATTCCAAATATCCAAAAATCATAACATTTTCACAGAAGGTAGAGCATGATTTTATATGAATTTAGAAATAAAAATTATTTGATGTGGATATAGCATGCAAAAGTTATATCCTAAACAAATCTGTCGGGAAAGGAAAGTCAGAAAAATTAGTCACGAGTACGGTTCATCCGAAATCTAATTCTTCACAAAAATTTCCAGAAAGGTGGTGGCTATGAAAATTTTATGGTAAACAGAGAACAACATGGGATGAAAAACGAAACTTGATTCACCTCGTTTGGAGCTAAACTGAATTTTCTATGTATTTTCAAAGTCATAAAAATGGTGCACAGATAAATTAAAAAACAAGATTTTTAGTGATAGTAACATACCTAAAACCTATTATACATTAAAGTACAGCAACAGTAAAACCCAACAAAATTGATTGCACTCCATTTGGAGTTACAGAGAAATACTTATGCACTTTTGAAGTTAAATGAATTTTTAGTGCAAAAATAATGTCATACCGAAAGTAATTCTACTAACAAAAATTTTTGGTATAGTAGCATGAAACAAACCAATTTTAAATGAAATTACATTTAAAATGGAAGCTAACAAAAGTTATTTCATCCAAAAAGGAGTTGAAAAGAATTACTTATGCAATTTTGAAGTTTAAACAAATAACATTACACAATTAAATCCTTTCATAAAATATAAAAGCATTTAAAACTTTTTGTACAAAAGCTTACCTATCCATAGTCACTGACTAGTTGGGTCCACAATTTTCTTTTCTTTTTCAATAAAAAACTTAAAGAATAAAGCTACTAACAAGCGGGACCCACTTGTCATAGACACGGTCTACACGAATAGTGCGTCGGTCCGCAGACCAAGGTGATGCTTACTGTGCAATTAAAGCCCTCGGCTCCACTCGTAAATGACTCATCAGAGCATTAAAACTGGAACTAATCAATGCTTATAATTAAAGACGTCCTAACAACCGAGATTACACTAATCATCGTGGTACAGTCACTGTCTAAAATGGACAGCGTAGAGGCACTCCTGGATGCGAACTTCTCTGGCCAAACGCCGATGAAGGAGGCCATGGCAGCGCGAGCTAAAGGGAAAAACTGAACGCTGGTGACTAGGCGATCCTAGGGGTGGCCGAAACATGGCTGAAGGCAAGCTGGAGCGACGACGCGACGATGTCTAGCGGAAAGGAAACTATGACCACAATGGCAACTATGCTACAGCAAGCTCCAAGCGATTTAGCGCACGTACGAGCACAAGTAAGGCTCAGTGAACTTACCGGAGTGGAGTGGAGAGGACAAGCTCGTATGAGATGGTGCTGCGTCAAAGGACCAAAGCGGCGCCGACGTGGAGATGAAAACCTGAGGAAGGAGGAACGAAAAGAATGGTGAGAGGAATATTAGTGAGGTTATGAGATGGTTCTTGAGCGAAGAATTTGGTTATGGACTCACCGGCCGGAGCTAGGGACGAAGATGGCGATTGCGGTCGATATTGAAGAAAAAACCCAAATTCAAACCACTCTTGAAGAGGAAAAGAGAAATTGAGTTAGGGGAGCTCATCCTCGAGCTCGGGAACATAATATGATGTAGATGGAAGTAAAAGGGAGGCATTGTAACGACAGGAACACGACGGCAGCGTCTCGGCCGAAAAGGGAGCTTCAGCTCAACCTTCAGGCTCAGCTTAGTGGAGGAAAATAGGAGGTATAGAAGGGTGGGGGAGGTCAGGAAGGAGCTTAGGGTTGCGAAAGGAGAAAAAGGAGAGAGCTCTAGGGGCTTTTATAGCCGGAGGTGACAGAGAGAGCGAGGAGAAGCCGGCGGAGATGAGCTTGGTCCATGGACAAGGTGAGGTGACCACGAGTCGACAGGGGTAGGTGAGGCGACGTGGTCGAGGCAACCAAATCGCATTTGCACATTCTCAAACCAGGGGCATAGCTGTTGGGCAACATGGGTGGAGGAGAGCCTCGATGCGAAGTGGCGAAATGATGTCAACGTGATCGTGACCGAGACGAACACTGGCGTTGGGCCCCACAGTCAAGAAAGACAAGGTAAGGTGACTCGATCGGTTCTGCTTAGTTTGTTGGGTCGGACCGAGTCAGCTCGAGTCCGACCGAGTCCAAACAGTGCTGACATGAGTTTTTGGAAATTAGGCTGAGATAGTTTACGAATTTTTAGAGGTACATGTTTAGCCCCAAAAATCCTGAAATTTATATGGGAGGCTACTAACACTGAGCAAAATCTTGAGTAAAGTTTCCAGAGTTTTTCATGCTCTGCATTTTTCTATAGAAATATTTCAAGTTTCTGATCTAGGTGTTTGACTAAGGGTCTACTAGGTTTGACTAGCCATTTTAAAATAGCGAATAAATTTTAAAAATTATGAAATTTTTCAGAGGGGTCACCAAGAAGTTCCAAAATCTAGTAAAAATAAATCCAGAGATTGATCCCTAGATTGATTTTTAAAATCCTTAAATATTATGCTTCTAGAGATTTGAAGCATTAAGTTTTTCAAAATTCACAAAGCCTTTGAAAGAAAACCAAAAAATTCATGATGCATAAAAAGCTTTAATTTATTCTCATTTTTATACATTTGAAATATAAACCCAAGATTTGGGATGTTACAGTCCTTGTCGCCTTGAAGACGCGAGCATCACCGATCTCCGATTCCGCCAACGACCGAACGCTTTATCGCTTCAACCTCGCCGCGGCCACCCGCTGCCCTCGCTTCGTGGAGTGAACTAGCGAGTTCCCTATTGCACCAGCTACCCAGTGCACCCCTCCGCTCACCCCACCGTAGCCAGAACGTCGGTGACCATCGGAACCCGAGCCTCTGCTCCCGTTGAGCTGACGTGGATGCCATGTGCCAGCCACGTTAGTGCCACCTGTGCACATTTGCTTGCGTGTCAGCTGTGTCAGCGCTGACTCAGCTGCCAACCTATGCTCTCACCAGATCCAATTCCACATGGGCTTAGCTCGCGGTGAACCTACCCACTCACCACTGGAACCCACATGCCAGATCTACTGTTCCATAGACCGATGAACCATAGAGAAGTAGACCATAGCCATAGACCAAGGTCCCACCTGCAGACTCTATTTCTTATTTTATGGATTTTCTTTTAATTTTGAAATTATTGCTGATGCAATATTTCAGGATTTCCTTTAGAAAGAAAATTATGAAAATTCGAAATAGTAATTTCTTTCTTGTTTTCTTATATTTAAATCTTCTAAGAGCATGTCCCATTAAAGTTTCTAAATTCATATAAATTCAATATCTACCTTTCTAAGATTTTTATTTAATTTTTGGAGTTTATTTATTGCTCTATTTTGTATTTATTTGGTTTTCACTTTTGTTTACGAGTAGACGTTGATACATCGGGAGCTTTTGAGGACGGAGGAATTGATCAAACTCAAGACCAGTACCAAGACTTGTTTCAAAGAAAGTTGTACCTTTGACCATGTTGAACCCAGTTTTCCAAAATTACCTTGATTCAAATTGTTGTATTTTACTTTAAGTATTTATTTAAATATTTTGGAGTTAGCTATTCACCCATTTGATTATATCCACTTTGATTATTGTATTACCATCATATTTTGTCACCCTAGCTTGGTAAATTATTAGTTGGTATTATCGTAGCACCAACGTGGGTTGGTTAGATATGGATAGTCTACTTAGCCATGCAACGGGTTATTAATATCACTTTGAGTTGCAATATATAAACTTGACTAAATGATTATATAACATGTTATGAAAAGATTGTGTGTTGTATGTTATTACTCGTTGATGGCATGTGATGAACTTAACCAATAGGGTGGGAAAAGATTTAGACTAAGATGAGGGGAAAAGATTTGTGATATGGTGGAGCTGAGTGATTGGGAAATGGAAAAATTGTTACTTTGTTAGAATTTGGCGGTCTCACCTTGTTCAACTAAGGACTTAACTTTGTACGCCATTGAACCGAGCCAAAATTGTATAACCGCATGTTTGATATGGGATAGGCCTAACTTAGTAAGTTGTAGAGTTTTGGCATTGACTACTCAGGTAGTAGGTTAAGTGCTCAGTAATGGGTGGTAGTGCGGACTACTATGAAAGTCACATTTATGGTCGGTCGCCGCTTCCAGGTCCAACGGTGTGCGTCAGACCAGCGAGTGAGGTTGGGGTCGATTGTATGCACAACGGGAGAGTCAATTGTCGATATGGAACTTGTGAAAGGTTTTGTTTATGATAGGTGCTAGCTACACTAGTTATATCGTGTGGGTAAAGTGTACAACCTCTGCATAGTGTTAATTACTCTCTTCGAATAGCCTCGTCCGCGGTCATGGACATGCTCGGGGATTTCGCACAAGGGGTAGCTTTTCATAAAACAAATGGGAAGGGGTACCTATATTATTTAAATTCATATGGCTATGTGAAATAAATTAATTAGGCTTTGTAAAAATAGCTGTTAAACTATTATTGTTTATTCCTATAAAATTCTGCTTTCAATCTATTACTTGTATTTAAACTATTATTGTTTATTCCTTTAAAATTCCGCTTTCAGTCTTTTACTTGTATTCAATTACAAATGTTGTTTTTTTTGCAAAATAATCATAGAAGCTATTTCCTTTGGAATAAGCCATCATCTATAGTTGCATTTTGTGGTACAACTTATTGAGTTATCAGAGCACTCATTCTTGTTGTAATCATTCAGCTGAAGTGGAGGAATATTTGCGTGCTATTGAGGAGGAGCTATACGAGGATGGTGATCCCAGTTAGTTGCTTGTGGCAAGTCGACGGGTTTCCACTAGAGTTGTTTCCGTTTCCACTATCGTCTCTTTATTTAGTGCCAGCACTGCGTGGATTAATAAGTGTAAACTCGACCATAAGGTCACAACCTGTATTTATTATTCAAGTTAGATGTTTATTCTTATATTTGTCTTGTGTGAAAGGATATTCATCTATGTTGGTGAAGGACCGAAATGGCAACAGAGGGGGGGGGGGTGAATGGTGCTTTAAAATTAATAACTCCCCTTTGCTGTAATTAAATAAGACCTACAAAGTCCTCTGGATATCTCAAGAAGAGTGAAGCAAAATCAGAGAACGATAACAGAAATTTCAGACTGTTCTGTAGAAATCGGAAGATCCGATTCTACCCGGCGGTAGTTCCAAGACTGAAGTTCCGGTTCAGTATGAAGTTCCGCTCAGGTAAATTACTGTGGACAATCGGAAGTTCCATTGTCCCGACGAAGAACAAAGGCGCTGGTTTTTCCTAAAATCCAAATCCTAAATCTTGAATGCTCTTCTCAGGTCAAGTTTCACAGGACATCATCCTAAACAACATCTTGACCTCATGGAGAAGGATCGCAAACAAAGATTTAACGATCAAGCCAAAAACGGATTTCTTGAAGAAGGGGCAAGAAAGACCAAAACTCACAATAAGAGAGATTCTCAGATTCTTAGCTCATGAAACTTTGAGGATGCATTAGTAATAGCAAAACGACTCTAGATATCAAGTTTCATGCTGTTTCATAAGACGAATCAAAAGATACATCAAAACCCTAAACATTCAACATGAACGAGAAAGAGAATAGAGAAAGGCATAAGCAAGTAATCAAAACCTCAGAGATTCATTAATAGAAATCAAAAGATTACAAAGGAAATACAGAGGAATGATTACAAGATTTTCAGTTCATTCTCTCTCAACTCAACAAACTCTCAAAAAGGCAACACACACCCCTTTTTAGAGCTAACCCTAATTTTCTATCAAAAGGTCTAACCCTAACTCCAGGGTTCTCCCCTATTTATAGCCTTGGCTAATGGGCCTCCAACCCATTAAGCCCGCTACACCCGAACGGAACCGCCTCCACTTTTGCCGCTTATAAAATACCCTTTCGCCTCTGCGCATCTTCTCGAAGCCTCCCAGACACCTTGTTGTGCACGACTCGCAACCGCCTCAAGATTCACGCCGCCTTCGACACATCCCGACTGCTCGACCTCAACGCCTCCGCGCTTAGTCCGTCCACGTGTCTCGCCACGACTCCATCTTGATGCCCCGCACAACATGCATAAAAACACATCACATAGCATTGCACAATTACATAGCATCAACATTTGTATAAGACTCAAACTCATACAAGATCAAAATCCACAAAATAATCTTCTTCGCATACGCTCGACACAATCGAAGTTCAGAATTACTACAAATGAAGTTTCGATTTCTAACATCCAAGATTTAGTTAGGAATATCGAAGTTCCGCTCAACATCATGGGTACTTCGATATCCGAACAACCGACTTCCTGTGATATTTAATTCGATTTGATATCTCAGAGAACACTTAAT